>JBBBDQ010000777.1:0-600000 GCA_037127315.1 Ascarosepion bandense
TTTGTTTGTTTTTCTTAGTTTCTTTTCTACTTCTTGTATAGACTTTTCGGTTATTATTGTTAGTAACATTTTGTATAGGGCGGATTCTTTTGGTCTCTTTCCATGCTTTCTGTTGCTTGTACTAACTCTGTGGATTTTGGTTTATATATATATATATATATATATATATATATATATATACATATATATACGTTTGTATGTAGAACGGAGAAAGAATATTTACAACGTCCAAAACATTAATTTAAAACAGTGCTCGATATATAATATATAGAGCTTTGAATATTAATTATAAAATATAATTTAGAACATGTACATAATTTTTTATAAATATCCGTTACAAAGGTACATTTGTTTCGACATTGAAAGTTCAATGTCTCTTCAGACGGAATGTGTAGGAATGGATGGCTGCTTTTCTTATATTTGGTTAGTTGTGTTAGGGTGATGGTTGGGGTTAGTGATAGGTAAACTGGTCATGCGTATTGACCGTTGAGATTTTAAAGGGAGTGGTATGGGTAACTAAAATGGTTGATCAACAGATTTAACATTTAGCCGTTGGAATTTAAGTTTTCATTACCTCTTTATCCTCTGAGTTTCTTAAAAGAGTCGGTAAGGTGTGGAATGTCTATGTTGTACAAAATATTTGTCGTCTTTAATTATGGTCTATATAATTAATGTAGATTTGCATATTCAATCTTTATTATGGATTTATGGAATAAATCATTCTATTAGATTTTTAATTTCTACTTAGCACCCAGTTTGGAAATCAATTTTGTCGTTAAGTTTTTTAATCTTAAATTACTTATCTTGTACTCCGGTGGTTGTACATGTTAGTGTTTTTTTCTTTTTTTATAAGGGAAAAACATGCTGATTGACCTTCCATTCCTACATATTCCGTTTCAAGAGACACTGAACTTTTAATGTCGAAACAAATGTACCTTTGTAAAAAATTATGTACATGTTCTAACATATAATTTATAATTAATATATATATATATATATATATATATATATATATACTATTGCGTATGTATGTGTATCTGAAAAGCAAGCATTCATTTAAATATATTTTATTAAATATGACAGCCAAAGAACATTTAATTAATTTTTATTAAGATTTTACAGAGTCTATATTTTCTATTTTGTTGGCAGTAAAGAACTCAAAACTGTTTCATAAGTTTCACTCCCGAAAGCACTTTCGGCCTATATATATATATATATATATATATATATATATATATATGTACATCGGAGAAACAAGTGGAAATCTAAAGAAACGTATATATGAACATAAAAGAGACATCACTAATAATAATCTAACAAATGCAATGGTGATTCACAAAAATAAATTCAACCACAATTTCGATTTTAAAAAATTCCACAATAATAAAAAGAGTAAGCAATTAATTCAGAAGAAAAGTTCTCGCGAGCGCCGCCATCCAGTACTACCAAAATGTCAATTTGTGCCCCGGATTTTTCCCAATCTCACCTTTGCTTATGGAAATTATACTAAAACAGACTAACATACATAATAAAAGTTCAAAGAAAACAGTTGAATTCTATTCATTTTAACATCTCGTTAATTTATACTACACATGAAGGAATTCTAAAACTAAATATTCTGTTAATCTTTTTAAGTAATTTGTGAGCATTTTTATAGTTGACCAACACTGTTTGTTTATAAAGACGTAATTTAGAATAAAGCTCATTTCATCTTTTTGCCTTGATAAAGTCCATCACAGAACGAAACGAGTAGGCGATTTAAATAGTTTTCCTCTTGTCTTTATTTTATTTAACGATCCTGTCCTTAATCTCCGATCATAACTGAGTATATTTTTTATTTTTTACACACACACACACACACACACACACACATATATATATATATATATATATATATATAATATATATATATATATAGATAGATGTACATATTATTAATTATTACTTTCGAATATGTACAAACTACTACAAAATTGTACATTTTTTCGACATTGAAAGAACAATCTCTCATCACGTAGTTAATAACAGTACTAATAAACGCTTTATTGAAAAAAAAAACTAAAAAAAAAACACTTCCTTTTATTTTTGTAAATCATTTTGTTCGAGGTAAAAAGATATTAAAATAGAGGAGAATAAAGAAAGAGGGTAGAAAGAAGAGAAAATAAGATAAGCAACCAAGAAAAGCAAAAGAAAGTGGAAACTAAATAAAATGAATGAAAGTACAGTAAATTGTAAACATATTAAATAACTAACATCACAATTCTGCTAGGTTTATAAAATCTCCAGCAGTTGCAAAATATTTACAGTATTAAACTTACTATCGTGAAAATTTACTTTAACTATATGATCTCTCTTCTTATGTTATCTTTATTTTCTATTGCAAATTTGGATCTATTTACTGTCTTAAATTTAAATTTAAATTTTAATATTAATATTAATTTTATTTCGTTTAATTTAATTTAATTTTAATTTTAAATTTAATTTTAGTTTTAAATTTAAATTTCGTATATTTTATATATTTTTTATCGCCCGGTTCACACTCCACCCACGTCTATTGAACAGATTAAGAGGCTCATCCCTTGTTCCCTGTTTAGGATGTGGTTTCCGGCTTTCTCTTTTCCAATCTTCTCACTTTGTTTTTTTTTTTCAATTGGAGTAGATAGATCTATCTATCGCCCGGTTCACACTCTACCCACGTCTATTGAACAGGTTAAGAGGCTCATTCCTTGTTCCCTGATTAGGTTGTGCTTTTCGGCTTTCTCTTTTCCAATCTTCTCACTTTGGTTTCTTTTTTTTTTTTCAATTGGAGTAGATAGATCTATCTATCGCCTGGTTCACACTCTACCCACGTCTATTGAACAGGTTAAGAGGCTCATCGCCTGTCCCCTGTTTAGGAGGTGGTTTCCAGCTTTCTCTTTTCCAATCTTTCACTTTGTTTTATTTTTTTTCAATTGGAGTAGATAGATCTATCTATCGCCCGGTTCACACTCCAGCCACGTCTGTTGAACAGGTTAAGAGGCTCATCCCTTGTTCCCTGTTTAGGATGTAGTTTCCGGCTTTTTCTTTTCCGATCTTCTCACTATTACGTAGCCCCCTGTACTTCATTGGCGTTACCGCCTTGCTCAGGGTGTTACGATTAATATATATACATATATATATATATATATATATATATATATATATATATATATATATAATTGTCCATGACGCGTCATGGACAATTAATGTTTCATAACATGTATAATTACAAAAACAATAAACATACACTTTAAAGAAAACGTTCACGGCTCCTCATACTTTTTATTCTATATATATATATATATAGTCATCCGCAGACAGATCTGTTTCGCTGTATCACATCTCATCAGTACGGTTAGACTCCAATTGCTTTTTAACCAAGGATGGAAACCCGACCTAATTGGCGTGAGTCGGCGATTCTACCTCTGGGCTGTAGGCGTTCGGTAGAAAAAGGCAGACTTTTTAGCGTATGCATTAACATTATACACACCCAATAGCCAGAGTGCTCTAATTCATTACGGAATGAGCGATACGTATATTCCAGAGTAGCTACTGTTTTTCAAAGACTACCATTCTTCCAGAGTGCTCAATCAGGGTGTGAGAGCGTAAATAGTCATCCACAGACAGATCTGTTTCGCTGTATCACAGTTCATCAGTACGGTTAGACTCCGATTGGTTTTTAACCCATGATTGAAAACCGACCGAACTGGTGTCAGTCGGCGATTCTCACTCTGGGCTATATATATATATATATATATATATATATACATATATATATATATATGTGTGTCTGTGTGTGTGTGTGTGTGTGTGTGTGTGTGTGTGTGTGTGTGTGTGTGTCTATGTGTGGCCGAAAGAGCTTGGGGCACTTAAAATTAATGAAACAATTTTGTATACCCTTACTGCTAAAAAATTGAAAATGTAAAGATTTTGGGAAAGCAAAATAAAACTTAATTAAATCTTTCTTGGCTGCCATTTTTAATGAGAGATGATTAAAAGAAGGCTTGCCTTCCAAACACAATTATACATACATACATACATACACACACACACACACACACACACACACACACACACACACACACACACGTTTATATATATATATATATATATAATTATTTTACATAATAAATTGGGCAATAGCATTGAACATTAATAGTTCAGTATTTTATAAATTGATATTATTATTTGGAAATACAGTGGGTATACAAATTAACGGACACACCTATTATAATAATAGCATAATTTAGAAAATTTGATTGAACCGTCAAAAGCTTATCCTTTTTAGTTTGTTGATGTATTATTATTACGACTTTCTTTGCTGGTTCATTACAGATATTATTTAAATAACTTCATTAAAATCAACAGTCAGCACTATATTAGGAATCAAATACAACCTATGGTTCAGGCATTCTCTTCTGAGAGAAATGCTTTTAGGATAATGGTGCACCCATTTATTCTGCTAAACTTGTAGCTGAATGGTCTGAAAACCTTCTAGGAAAATAGAATAACATTCCAAATCCCCAGAACCTAATATAATTAAACATATCTGGTTCATTTAAAAAAAAAACAATTGAGAAGTCAATATCCTCTACCATCACTGAAAAAGTTAAAGACTGTTTATCGGAAGGCTAGATAAAAATTCAAACTTTGCACGAGTCGATCCCACACAGATTGTTAATCAGTAATTACTGTCGATGGCAGTTATACATCAATTTGCTCGATTTGCTTCAAACTTCAAGTGTTTTCTATTATTTTGTCAACCCTTTGTATATAGTTTTCGAATATCGTGTCCTTAGGGCAGTGAAAAATAGACAATATTTATTCAAATTATCCCCGGAATACAAATAATCATCTAACTGTAGAAGAAGTATCATTGATTTTCAATTAAATCACACAATATAAGTGAAAAAAGATTATATTTATAACCTGAACAAACATAGCGTGTGTTAAAAACGAGATAAAAGTAGTCGTTCAAATATTACTCATACTTAAAGACCATGTATCAAACGTTAGACATATTAATTCAGCGTAGTCATAGGCTGGCCATGAGTTTTCAGTCTGACTCATTTTATAAAAAAAGAAGCCTATGAAATATTTATTAGAGGTGATTTTTCGTCGAAGAACAATGAATGTCATAATCTTGTAAAATTAGAATAAAATATTATATTAATTTGTACATAGAAAATCTTTTCAATCTTCCATGCGTTTGTGATTACCAAAATTCAAGAAAATAACTGAAGCGTGTTCTCTTTAGCGTTTTGATTTTCATTTTTGATATTTTACTTTTCGTCTCAGGCATTTTAGAAAAGATAGGGAAATTTTAGAATCTTTCTATACATAGATAAAAAATACCGCCGTAGAAAACATTATATTGGTTGCATAACCGAATGAATATACTTCATAATGTTAAGTTTTCTGCTATCAACAAATTATTTTTTATATGCTAAAGCCAAAAACTTTTATGTAAATTTTAATCGGCATGTAATCGATATCTGAAATTTGTGAATGCTAACAACACAGATAGGAGTGAAATCAAGAAGACAGTTAACAACAACTCAGATCGAGAAGAGAAATCATCCTGCCGCTTTCAATATCCGGTCAAGTCTGTTATTTAGGGAAAAAGCAAAACTCATCTTCCTCCAGTTGTGGATTCAATAGCAGCGCAATTTATGTTTTTTTTTATTTACCAATCTTGAAGATAAATTTTTAATTGAAAGCCAATTTTGAAGTGATATAGTCTTGTTAGTTTATTGATTTTGATTATCAACGTATCAATCTCTGTGGGTTATTTAATACCGAAATTTTGTAC
This sequence comes from Ascarosepion bandense, assembly GCA_037127315.1. NCBI lineage: Eukaryota > Metazoa > Mollusca > Cephalopoda > Sepiida > Sepiidae > Ascarosepion > Ascarosepion bandense. The sequence goes on from JBBBDQ010000777.1 coordinate 5,831, forward strand.
GTAATTTTATGCATTCAACAACAAATATTTTGTACATACCTTTACCCTGAATGTATAAAATTGTTTTTTTACATGTATTTTGTAGAGCATAACATTATTTTTGTTTATATATTTATGAATGTGTACTTTTATGTTATTTACGTCTTGCATTAGTTGTCATTTGGCTATAAAAATACATTTTTGGTCATTTTAATATAAATAAATACTGTTAATTTTTGCTTGGGGGTTTACAATTTTCATATAGCTTGGACCCTAATAGATTATACATGTTTAGGTCAGGGTGTAACTGTGAACAACAGCAGTTACGAGGTGGTTCCACACATCTCAAATCCTCTAATTTAGCTATAGTCGGGTAAACGTCCATCTTGCTTTAGGCCAGCCATTGCAGCGATGGTTGGTCTCGAGACCCTTCATCTTGTTCGAGGCCAGCCATTGTTGTGATGCTTGCAAAACATGCGGCACCTCTCAAACCTTAAAGTATGTCTATATTAAGATCTATTTGCGATAAATAAAATAAATATGTAATAAGTTGCAATTTTTGTGATGCAAATACACTGTCTAAAATTGAAAGAAAGATACTAGAAAACTCTATTAACTTATAAATAATTTAAGTCATATTTTCTTCATTGGCACAGTGCTATGATTTAAAAAGCGTATAATATTTATTTTTAAAAATACATTTATGACAATTTTAAAATACTATTAAGATTCTCAATGACATTTTAATGAATATTATTTTCCTATTTCTTAAGTTGTAGTTAAGTCATTATTACTTTGTCTACGGATATTTTATTTATTATCATGCGTAAATATTTGTTACGCATGAGTAAACTTCTGTTTACACTGTTATTGTCACGTCAGTTCATTCTCTTGATTGTTTTTCAAATTTGGTTCACGTCGGAATCCGCTTTCTCTGATCCTTGTAATACCTTTTCTAACCTTCATACTTCCTTTACAAACAACTTTATGTTCAACTGGTAAGCCGTCAAGATAGGAAATAAGCTGCACGGAAAAGAAGAAAACAATGCGTATAACAGAATTAAAAGACGGAAAACAGTTTAAAGAGTATCAACCTATTGAATTCAACGAGTACACAAGGCTCCTGAAACAGCTTCTTGAAACAAACAAAATAAACTTTAGTTAGGTTTATGCACAAAATGTATTAGGTTAAAGAGTAAGGATAGAAAGACTAATTAACCTATTAATAATATTGAACACTTAATGAACAGAGGCAACTATAAAGCATCAGTTGATTAAAATTTGATGAATATCTTATCAAGCAAGTGTCGAAAGTTTATTGTAATTTTATCACACATTCTAAAAGCACATCATTTCCTGATTATTCTCTCTATTATAATAGAGACGGTTGTGCATATATATATATATATATATATATATATATATATATATATATATATACCTTCTGTCATGCTCATGGGCAGAGAGAGACAATAACGAGGCAGCATCGGCTCAGTTAATTCTCTTAACTGTTAGTTAAGAAAGCTCTTGCCGCGTGTTTGCTCTTTAACAGTGCCTTATGATTTTATTTTCTGGCAATAATTATGTCGTCGATAAGTGAAGAATGAATATATATATATATATATAGAGAGAGAGAGGGGATATATATATATATAGGGAGAGTATATATATATATATAGAGAGAGAGAGAGAGAAAGGATATATATATATATATATGTATATATCCTCTTTATTATAATAAAGTTCGTTGTAAATATTTGTGTGCGTGGTGTGTGTGTGTGCGTGGAGTGTGTGTGTGTGTGTGTATCTGTGTGTGTGTGTATATATATATATATATATATATATATATATATATATTTCCACCTGAGGCGGGGGTTTCGATTATTTTTATTGTTTTTTCTTATATCTTAATGTCTGATACTTAATAGTAGGTACATAAATATATTTAGACGGCATATCGTTATAAATATTTTGCCCTCATTTTTGACGGCTTATGTGAAAAAATAAGATTGTACACGTTTGCAAATGATTTTATTAGTTAAACTTAAGCAAGGCAATAATGTCACTAATGATGAAGTTAATACTGAAAGTGAAATAGATGAAAATACTTTGGAGGAACCGGAAACCTAATTCAAAATGTGGGCAAAGCAACTACTCCTGTTCAAGAGACTGGGTGGTGTGTGAGCCTATCTACTCTTATTTGTTAGCAGTAATAATTGAAATTAAGTAGCTATCGGCAAAAATGGTAATACCCAAGTTGAAATAGCATTTAACAAAATGTAAATTTTTTGACATCTTGTTTTAGTTATAATTAAGTTAAGCTTCAAGTTCAGCAAAATCAAGCTAAGCAAAATCATTTTAAGAAGGATTAAAATTATTTCAAGCATATTTTCTCCTTATCTGCAAACCATGTTATTTCGTTTATCTTGACAGATCTGTCAACACAAAATAATTCTTTATTACAAAATCTTTCAAAAATAAGATAGTTTTCTGAAACGTTCTTAAAAGAAGATTAGGTGATTTAATTCATATTATTTACGTTTAGTTGATAATATCTCAGAAAAGTATTTCAACATGAAGGAGTGTTTAGTTGACACGCTCAGTTATTGACAACCAGATTTTTATATCAATCTGTACTGGACCCGAGAGCACCCATGTTAGGGATTTACAGTAAGAGGTACAGTTTATAGATGTATATGATAAAGATAATGATTTGAGCTAGACTAGAAAATGTTCAAATATTAGAGATCATTTTAAGACTTCTCTTGAGTGTCAGTTCCACGAAAAAGGTGCTCGAGTAAAACTTTAAGCTCCCCATAATAGAATGGAAATGTATGCCATGGCTGCTATTATCCGTACAGATTAGACTTGATGAAACTAAGGAATATTGGGAAATTTAAGTCAGGTTTAATGGACTGAAAGTAATTACATGATGAATATAACGTGACCTCTTAAGTTGTTTAAACGTTCAATAATTTATACATGAAATTTATCTTTAAAATTGTAGCGATACTTTCTATATATTACCGGTAAATACAGTTACAATTTAAACATCACTTGACTGCTACAAATACATAATTTTAAATTGTAATATTTTTCTCATCACACATCTTAAAAAAATGAAAACAACTTTTGTTGAAGTCTTTATTCTTCGAAAAAACATTTATCAAAACAAAAGTTTCCATAATAGATTTAATTATTAAAAGCATTTCCATGTAAAAAATGTGTTAATTTTATTGCATGTTTCACTTTATGATTAAAGGCAGATTTTCTACAACCCATGTTCCTGTTTGAAGATAGAAAATTTAAATAAGAAAATTTTCCTAAGGAAACGACCTTGTAACAATCAGTAAGCGATACAAATAAAGCATTTCTAAATTACATAAAATTAAATGTGCGGAGATAATTGATGTAAAAAGAAATTTACAATTATTATTTTATAAATGTAATTTCAAAATTAATTTAAATTACTTCTGAATACGTGCTAAAAGTTTTATTAAAATTAAAAAAAATACAGAATTTTGATAAAGATATACAATTCAATGTTCGTTCACCACAAAAAAACAAAACGTTCTCATTTGTTGTACAAATTACGGTTACCTTGTTGACGCCATAAATAAACACACACAATTTCGAAAGTTCTGAAAAGGATAATAAATACAATAGATTTATTGATATTTCCTCTTAATATTTATTTTGCGATAATATTTTTTCTATCATTCTCTATGCAATTTTTCGTGTAAGATTGGCGAATTTACAATTAAAGTATATTAAATAGTATCTTGGCATATACGAGTGCGAACACAGAATCCTACTAATGTGAAATGCTTCAAGATCGGCGCAATGCATGTTACCTTTCGGCGATTATTAAACGTTGAAAGGAAATAATTTTAGAACTTTCGAAACTTCAATGGCAGAAAATGGTGGCAAGTTCCTGTTATCATATTAAGAACACCCACGACGTCTATGGACATGGAGAAGCCCAGGAGGTGACACGAAAAACCAGATAAACGACATAACCATAAACAGGAGATTCAGAAACGCAATGGTGCAAAGCAAAGCCTATCTAGGCGCCGACTGTGGAAGCGAACATGTGAAGGAAGCAATAGTGACATGAGCAAACAACGTTGCCTCAAAGTAAATCAGGCGCAGAAGAAAAATCGAGTGGATGACTGAAGACATTCTTGATTGGATGCAAAGGAGGCAGAAAATGATATCAAGACATGAAATGGATTACAGGGAACTACACAAGGAAATAAGGAGAAAATGCAGACAGGCTAAAGAGGAATGGTTCAATGACAAATGTGCAGGAATATGGAAATTGAGCAGGAATAATATAGCAGACATACATAAAGAAATAAAGAACTGACAGAACAAAAAACCTGCTCTTCAACAAGGATGCATAAAATCTGAGGATAGAGCAATCATTTTGGAGAAAGAAGAAATGCTCCAACGATGAAAAGAATATATAAAAGATTTTTCCACGAACAAGAGAGAGCAACCGATAATACACAAATATGAGCATGGACCGGAAATATTAAAGTATGAAGTGGAATCTGCAATAGTCAAACTGAATAGAAAAAAGCAGCTGGGCAAGACGGCATAGTCATAGAGCTGCTGATAGCCCTGAAAGAATTTGGGATAGAGAAAATTACTGAAATAATAAATGAAGTTTATAATAGTGGTGTAATACCAGCTGACCTCAGCAAGTCGATCTTCATAGCACTGCCTAAAAAGCCATGAGCAAACGAGTGCGAACTCCACAGAACCATCAGTTTAATGACCAATATATCAAAACTGATCGTCCGAATCCTGATGAATACAGCAAGAAGCAGAATCATGCCAGTTTTAGGACAAGAACAGTGCGGTTTCGTCAAAGACACTGGAACGAGTAACTCCATATTTATGATAAGAAGACTCTCTGAGAGGGCAATACAAATGAAGAATGACTTACCTGTACTTTATTGATTATGCGAAGGCGTTTGACAAAATACGCAACAAAAAATTGATGTAGATGCTCGGCTGCCTTGACATTTTGGGAAAGACATAAGCGTAATCAAGAATCTTTACGGACAGCAAACCGCTAGTATATAAACAGGTAATGAATTCAGCAGATATACCAAGATAGAAAGGAGCGCAAGACAAGGATGTGTTTTTTCACCGGATCTGTTCAACTTGTACAGCGAAAATATTTTGAGGATCCTAGAAGTTATACCTGGATTCGTCATAGCAGGCCACAAATTAAACAACCTAAGGTACACAGATGATACAGTGCTGATAGCAGACACAGAAAGAAAACTACAATACTTCCTACAGAAGGTATCTGAAGAGAGTGATAAGAAAGGACTACAAATAAACTGCAAGAAAACCGAATGGATAGTCATCAGAAAAAAGGCAGCCCAATATGCCAAATACAGGTCGGGGTACTAGAATCACGCAGGTACAAACATTTAAAAATCTGGGAAGTGTTATAACAGAAGACGGAAAGTACGACACAGAGATCCGAAAGCAAATTGTCATGGCAAAGGAAGCATTCCAGAAGTTGAGTAAAGCATTAAGAAACAGGACAATTTCGCTAGAAACAAGGAATAAAGTATTGGATTGCTATGTGTAGTCAGTCTTTCGATATATCAATGAATGCTGGACAATATCATCAAAGATGAAGGAAAACCTTGAAGTAACTGAAATGTGGTTCTAAAGAAGGATGCTGCGAATATCATGGATCGAGTATGTGAGCAATGATGACGTCCTAAAAATGATGGAAACAAAAAGGAAATTAATACTAAGCATCAGAAAGAGACAGTTGAAGTTTCTGGCACATGTAATGAGGAAGGAGGGCTTGGAGAACCTGATAATAACAGGCCACATAAAGGGAAAAAGAGACAGGGAAAAGCAGCGGATAACATATTTGAAGAACCTAATCAATTGGATGATGGAACGAATATTGCATGGTGTAACAGGAGAAGGCATTCTAAGAGCCACCAGGGATAGGAAGACGTGGAAAGCCATGATCGGCTAAGGTCTGAGGGGCAGGGCACATATAAGAAGAAATCATTTACACTTTTATCAATTTTATTAGTTGAGGATAGATCAGAAGCTTAATTTATGTTTAAGTTTCTCTTGTGTTTCGGGTGAAACACAACTCAGAAACATCCACCCGGGAAAGAAAAATACGGTCTTTTGTCAGGGACTTTCGATGTGAAAGTCTAATGGCACCGAAGAAAACCTCTTTTAATCAGGATTGTATTGAGGAAGTGTGAATCCTTGTTAAAAAGCATCTGCTAATATCTTCTATAAATAGCCGAATATAGGGTTAATCATGGAGTCGTAAAAAACAGAACTGCTTGCCTCACACGCACCCTCTCAGGGTTAAGAGTTGCTAGTGGTATTTGCTCTCAAATTCCCTGTTAGGTACTATTTGAAGAACATAGCCATTATATTTCTATGTAGATCCACTTGAATTGAGGAATTCTAAAGTGGACATATAACAAGCTTGAAGAATTGTAACTACTTAAAAAATCCTAAAAGCTGAATCAGCTGACCGAATAAACTTATTCTTTACTTGCTATTTGCCAAACTATTGCATCTTTACTTTGTTATAGTTTCGAAAAGCTTTCTGGCAAATATTCAATAATGTATACAGAAAATAAGTACATCAGTAACATACTATTTTCAAGGGCTCAAAATATTAATTGTAGTGGTCAAGCACCTCTCACCATATGTGAAGTATCTCATTTAAAATAATATTTACAGATACTGTCTGTCAAGAATTACTAAAAGGAAGTATACAAGATAGCGTTTACAAACTTTAACAGAGTTTTTTTCCGCTGGATCAGAGAAAACAGTCAGCTGTGAAACAACCACCCACAAATTCGTCATCCTTCATGTTAGGTCAAATATTAAATACAGTCTTATTCTTTCGCCTTCTTTTTCTAATGCCGATATATGTTGCTTCGATCGATTACTTGCCTTTTCTAAGAGTTGCTGCTCGGTGAATCAATCTTTCTATATCTTTCCTCAGTTGTCTGTGCCCAATCCTGCTGTGTGTGTTAACGTGCAAAAATCAAAGATCAAAGTCTTGAATATCATTTACATTCGGAATCGTTTTGTTGTTGTTGTTGTTGTTGTTGTTGTTGTTCATTCTCAGAGGTTGTTTCAGTACTTTGACTTAGAAGAAGATCTATTTCTTATAAAAATCACGCAGCATATTTACATTAGGATTAAGACAGCCAGCATAGAAGAAGGAAAAACCTGAATACCAATCCGTGGAGAATACAGCATGAAACCAATCAATTATCTTTCTCAAGAATTAAGGACATATCCAAGATAATAAAAAAGGTACCTGTCGAAAGCCATAATTATAGCCATCTTGAAATGTTATAGTTTACATTTATTCAGTCACTCAGCTTGGTTTAGGTTGAAATTATCAAAATCCAAAATTTATCTGACAATACTCTTCAATGAGGTAAGCGATGAATTATTGGCGCCCCTAAATGGTTTTGCTTATATTGTGATTGTTTGGCAAAGTAACAAATCAGAGCGACGCGCCTATTGACATATTGCTTTCCTGGTTTTTCTTACAAACCGTTCTTTTTTTTCAAACACAGTAATAGTCAGAATTCCCTTTTTACAAGCGTCAGTTGATAACACTTTAAGAAACGAATTTTAACGTAGGTAAAAATAAAGGGTCGTTAAATCATATTTTGACATATTTACTCAAGATTTTATGAGAAAAATCTCATTGATTCAGATATTCCAATATCGGGAACCTGCATAAAAATATTTTGCTGACGACGTCCTTCAACATAATTCCTATTACTCAAAATATCGGTAATTCTTTTTATTTTTTTACTTTTTTAATAGACTTTTTTCTTCATTTATTCCGGGATAACATTTTCTCTGTGAGATAAAAAAATTGTTTTCTAGTTTTTGCTTGTAAAACCAAAGGTCCTCCCGAATATAAGGTCTGTATAACATTAGAAAAGTAATCTGCAGAATTGAGTTTTCATGCAGCAAAAATTCTTATAACGCCCATAAATAGGTACAAGTGATCCAGAAAATCTTACTTTATCTGCCTACATTTAATCAACCGTCGTATAAATAACGGCATACCTCATGAAAACCTATACTGACGTAATTCATGTAATAAAAAACTTTTTTTGATTTTTTATTTATGTCAACCCAGTAGCTGGATTTCTGTTATTAATGATCTTTCACTTCATTAGTTCTAGTGTTTAAAAAGAACATTTAGGTGACCCATTTCTTTAAAGTTTAATTGTTGCGAGAAAACATTGATTTCTATTGACGTCTGACATAATACTAAGCACAAAAGAACCGAAAACCATTGTATAAGCTTACTTAATGTATAATGCGTCTCCTGAATATCTTTTCCTGAATTTTAATCTATCCTAGAAAACTACCTATGTATAGTGCCACTGGTCTATAAAAATGATTGATATTAACCTCTTCAAAATAATTCTGTGTATATGGCGACCCTCTAATATTTGTAAATTATCATAATTTACACTATACACAAGTATATACAGTAGATATCAAATTTCAAATGTTTGCTTATATTTCAAATGTTTAACAAGTCAACTCCTAAGTTTATACAGTCAATCCTGCAACTAGATTTATTTTGTTCCGCTTAGCTTTTTAAAAGGTTTTAGTAATTTTTCATATTGTACATTTTAACAATCGAAATATATTCACAGCATTCAGTGCTTCAAATATCCTGTATTTTTATTGTAAATGCAAATACTATTTCAACATGAAAGTAAACAATCTAAACAAACAAAATAACAAAGGTTATTCAACTATCGATTCTATGAATATATTAAATTATTTACAGTCGGATTAGTAGAACAATCATAGATATAAATAACATAGTAAAAAATAAGTGACTGGAGAATAACGGATAAAGTTTTATCTTTTCAGGCATCAATTTTCTTTCATCTGGTGTTGCATATATAACAAGGCTGCGGTTAAAACATGAATTATATATTTTGTATAATATTTTCTCTTATGATGATCCAAAATCGAATGAGAATATTTTAACTCAGTCATGCCTAGAGAGCAATAGACCGTGTACATTAAGTGATACAGTTATTCCAAATACCCACTAGCAAATAGTAGGTGAAATCCTTTATGAAGAATGCACATGTATCTCGCTTGATTTAAATCCCTCATTTCAGAAATATCGAATGCCGAGTACTTTACTTTTGTTTGTTTTTTTCGCTCAAAGCTGAATAATACTGTTTGAAATTGCAGCAGATACGTGTAGTAATATTCCTAGTTAGCATCTTCAAATAAGGATTCATTTAAAAAAATCCAGTTCACCCTAAGCAAGGCGATAATGTCATTAATACGAAAGAGGCTACAGGGTGTGAAAGAATGAGACTTTAGAAAGAACCGGAAACGAATCGTAAACAAGGAATTAATTTCTACTATTGTTCAAAGGACAGAGGTGTTTGAACCTCGCAATTAAGAACTTACTGAAAAACATCCAATAGTCCACAAATTCCATCCATCTTCATTTTTCTTCTTAAATGTGCGTGTCCCTTCAAGACGTATGCAATCATGGCCTTCCGCTTAGCTCTGTCTCTTGTCACTCTGAACAATTTGTCCCTTGTATCTCTTCTAAGCCCCGCTCCGTCAACCATTTGCTCTGACTTAACAAGTACGTTTCGCGCTGCTGTTTCCTGTCTCTCCTTTCATTTACCCGACTTTTGAGTATTAAGTTCTCCAGGCTGTCATTCCTCATTACGTGTTCTAGGAACATCGTTTTTCTCTTCCTGATATTTCGCATCAGTTTTTTCTCGTTTGCTTCCTTTTCAACACGTCATCGTTGCACACGTGCTCCGTCCATGGTATCCTCACCATCCTTCCTTTAAAACCACATTTGTGCTGCCTCAAGCCTGTCCTTCATCCTTGAGGAGATCGTCCAAAATTCACTACTATACAGAAGAACAGATATCACATAGCAATCCAGCACTCTTTTCTTTGTTTCTAATGAGATTTTCTTTTATTTCAGTAACCTGGTTAGCTTTTGAAATGCGTCTATGACCATGCCAATGTGTCTTTGGATACCCACGTCGCAATTTCTATCCTCTGTCAAAACACTTCTCAGAATTTGAATTTTTTTTTTATTTGCTTTATTTTAGATTCTCCGACTTGCAGTTGACATATTGGGCTCCTCTTTTTGCTGATGACCATAAACCATCGCCATTACCACTACTAAATATTGACTCGGTTATATATCTTTATTTTTAGCTTCTATGTGAAGAAAAAGAGAAACTAGATTAAATAAATGTTTCAACACTTTTGTGAAGATTTGGAACACGCTACAGCTTTCACTGGGAATTTCGTTTTCACTAAATACATTGGTTTTATATTAATGTTCACCACACAGCAAACTCTAACACTCGAGTTAGAGGTATTGAAAAGAGTGAGTTATATGGGATTAAAAGTAAGTTCTCTGAAGTAACGATTATGAGGATAAAGAGAATGATTAACGAGTAAACCACGTTTTTAATATATTGTACAAGGGAACTTCCACGAAGGTTCAAAATGGCATTTCTTGGGGTAAATTTCTCTGAGTGGAACTTTTTCCTAACAACTGAAACACAGAGAAAATGTGTGACTCGACGCAGACGTAAGATGGTATGTTCTAGCTGTAGATTAGAAGTAGTGGAACTAAAGAACAGTGCTCATTTGAACATTTCACAAGGAAATGATAGGATCCGTGTGACATTGTTTGTAGGATAAAGGTTGCAGTGTGGAACCAACGTTTTCTCACCAAAACCATGGAAACCATTTTGAGCAGTGTCAATGCTAGGAACTAGCGCACTACATTTTCTCTGTTCTGAACTTTTGACGGAAACTTTAAAAAAAATGAACTGATATCAAGCACTAAATAGCATTGAAAGAAAATACTCTTCATTTCGACCTGCAAGGTACCTACATTAAAATGAAACATGTTTAAGCGTTACACATCTGATCTCGAGAATAAAAATTAATTGATTAATTGAAGAGAGATTGTAGCGTAACGCGGAAAATCATCGTGACTGCTACAGATTTAGCCCATTAAACCTGACAAGGTATTTATGGCATTATGAATTCATGCAGCTGAGAAATATCTTCTCATTTTGCCTTGTTTATTATATTTTATACCCGTCAGTATAAATATGAATTCCCAAAGAGCAGTCTCATTCTGGTACTGGATGATTAATTCAGGCCATGTTCGTTTCATCTTCAGCATGTGACACAAATTAAGACATATTTCCAGTGAATATACTTCCCAATCTTATGTCGATCTCTGTCATTAGTCAGTATCAGGATCGCAAACCCATATATTTCTAAGCGTTAATATTACCAATGTTACTTAATATTTTGCTGTTATTTTCCTTTAGTTAAAAACAGTACTTTACTTAAGTCAGAAGGACTGTTCGCTTATAAAATTATAGTAGTTTTTACATTGTCACTTAACGTCGCATGTCCCAAACTCATTAGTGTCGTAGATGTAATATATATATGGTTTGTTCCAGGCAAGTTGGCGTGATGGAGCTCTCCCCATTATTTGAAATTGACCGGAAATTAAACGTGATACTCCGATTTCAAAGAAGTTGATTAATTTAATTGGAAAGAACTGAATTTGAATGACAATGACAATATACATTGATTCTTAATATGGATAATACATGTTGCTGAATAAATATATGCTAGCATTCTGCTGGTATATACTGATAGTATATTTATCTCTGGTAGTGATTATCATATTTCGTTTGTAGTAGGATTCAAATGGAACACAGTTTAAACCAAATCATCAAGAAGAGTTTAATCTGGGGTCAGAGGAGGAAAATTATGATCTCAGAGATACGTACACTTTGTAGGCGCGGAGAAACTTGATGATGGAACAAACAATTTTTCAAACATCTCCCAAGTAGATAATATATAGTTCGAATATCGGATGATAGGAACGGGACTTGCGGCACACACAGGTCGGTTTATCTGACAAATGACGTAGTAATTATAATGTGAAATAATGAGAAATCAGTCTCGGTTTTTTTTTCTGGCTCGCCCATTTCATTAGGCTTTGAATATAAGCTTTTTATACTTAGAAAAATTGAAATTCGATATTTCCTGGTCACGAAATTAAAGCTACTTGAACCGCAAAACTGTGTTCCAGCTGATAATGCTTCTCTTTGTAAAACATTAATATGAACAGCTTTATTACTATCTACTGTTTGACTAAAGAATTAAAAAATCATCAATTCAATGGCAGGATACGGTGGTTGATCCGCTTATGTTTCCTCTATTTGTCTGGTTTTAAATCTGGAGAGGTATTACTTTCTGCGTAGTGGACAATTCGACAGAGCTAAAATTCTGCTTCTTCTAGTAAAACCACAGTCGATGAAGTCTCGCTTAGGTTACTGGCCGTCAGATTTTACTGAGTCCATCTCCGCTGTGACTGGGTGTAGAATTATGTTTAGGAAACGCTTTTACAGGCTGCATGTAGCCCAGTCTACACCATTGTTCTCGAGAACCATGGATCCTACAGGGAGGTCCATCAGTTTTTGATAAGCCTTTTTTTAATTCTGCTTAGTGTCGAGGCAACATCCTATGGGGTGGATTTGTTTAGGCACTGATGACCTAATCATTCGATTAATTAAAAATAAGATCACATAAATGAATTTCATGCTTAAATTATTTTGCTTACCTAAGTTCTATAGTTCCTTAATCAACGTTTTAAACTAATTTGAGTCGAGTAAAAGGAAACGTAGATGATGCAATTAAAAAAAAATATTTTCTACTTTTCTAAGTTACTATCTTACAACATTAAAGTGGCAACTAACCCGTATCAAGGCCAGGTGTCAGACATAGCTAAAAACACAGGCAGTGTTCAAATTTGAATGTGCCTCAGAAACCAGGTAGAGATTTAGTTCCTCTGTGAAAGGAAAAGTAATTCATTATGGAATGGTCCTCCAATGCTGAAGCAAAAAATTATGTTCAACTCTCCTACAAAGATAAAACCTCTTCAGGTTTGTCGTTTTTAACATTTCATTTTGTTTCATTCTTATTGTTATCGTTTTAAACACTATTTCTAAGAGCTCGGTGCGTTCCGTAGTTTAATCCTATTTTTGGAAAGTTACATCGTCTGGCTGGTTTTTTGAGATTAAAATTCTGATACACTCTTGTAGAATAAGTCTTTCCGGTGCAATGATAGTGATTCTTTGAGCTTCCGTTTCATTACCTTGTCAATGGTGGTGCCAGCTTTCATTCTTAATGGTTTCATCTCTGTCACTCTGAATTTATTCTGAAGAGTGATGTTTTCTATTTTATTTTTTATTTTTTCTTGTTTTATTTGATGAAAGCTAAGTTTGAATTCATATTTTCAAATTAGACATCTTAACTTCGTCTTCACAGCGAGATAAGCTATAAGTGTTTAATGAACTGCAGAAAATGCTATTTTATTCATAAATTCATAGGAAGATTTATACGATGTTTTCTTAAATGGTGGAAATATACATTCCGACAGAAAATCAATATTACAATCATTATTCTATTCTGGCAGAAGCAATTGGGTTATCAAATCACGTCGATACAGATTTTATTTATTTCATGTTTGCAAATGTGTCTATCAACGGTTGAAATTTAGACTTTTTAAACTTTATATAGAACTTCATTTTTCTTTAAAAACGTAATAAACTATACCGTAGGAATTTTATTTTGTATATATTATCTCCCTTTTCTCTTTGCTTTTTATATTTACATAAATAAACAGACCATTTAAAATTTTAAATATACCTTAGAATAATCTTTCTTTACAAGGACAAATATTAAACCATTTCTATAAAACTGAGATGAATTGATTGAATTAATGTAAATTTCGAATGAATTGGCTTAAAAATAGAAAATCTTCCACATTTAAAAAATATTTGATATATCATTTCTGTGAAAGTAGGTGTCCGATGTCTTAACTTGTTAAACCTAGTGTTTTTATGAAAGGAAGTTTAAAATTCTTACAGATGATGCAACCTAAAATTAGTTAAAATATTCAATGTTAAAGTGAGTATATTGTTTATTCTTTACTCATCGTAAACGCCTTGAAGTTTATTTAAAACTGTAAAAACAGATGTTGAATTATGAGATATATAACTGTATATATGCATATAGGCTCGTGGACTGTGTATTTGTATATGACCATGAAACCAGTGTTCGAATTGTTGATTTGTCATGTAGACGAATTCTTGATAGTATCGTCCTGATGAAGGGCCACATACCGGCGATAACTTTGGAAAAAAATAAACAAAACTAACCCTACGTTTAAACACAAGCCTTGTGAGTGAAAACAGTTAAAGTTGATGGCTCTGTTAGCATGGCTGTGAGTTTGAACGTTTTTCAAAATAAATTATCTCACCAGATTATGCGGTCTCTCCTCATATCTATGGTCCGTTCAGAATAATTTCAGTATAAAACACAGATCAAAACTCTGTAATAAGTATTTGACAGCTACCATTGATATATATATATATATATTGTGTGTATTTTGGCAGCATTTTTTCATTAATACAGGTTTCATTGAATAATATAGACAAGTTCTGTCTATTTTGTTTTGTAAGATCCTTTCGTATGATCTGATTAGCTTGATAGTGTTGTCATGAAAAGACGACAAGAAATCGCAGTAATTGATTTTTTTATCAGTTCTGAGATTTGGCTTACATAAGCCATTATCAAAGGATGAACATTTAATATTCAGTGAACATAGAACATTTAAATTATTAACAGAGTGGAGTTATACAGAGAAAATTAAACAGGTCCATTTTTTGCGTCGCACATGGCCGCAGGCAGAGAACGAATGGGGGTACTGGGTTTTTGGTCAAATGAGAGTATAGTGGCATGAGGGGATTGGTCTGGGAACTGCTACTACTATGGGTGTAGGCGGTAAGTATAATAACTATGACTTCTCCCGTTTTGAAAACGGCTTATTTCTATTAGCACACACACACACACACACACACACACACACAAATATATATATATTATTTTCAATTTTGGTGAGGAAATATTGCTTTGATAATTTCCTTTGAGAT
Source organism: Ascarosepion bandense (assembly GCA_037127315.1). Taxonomy (NCBI): domain Eukaryota; kingdom Metazoa; phylum Mollusca; class Cephalopoda; order Sepiida; family Sepiidae; genus Ascarosepion; species Ascarosepion bandense. Next base: position 20,902 of record JBBBDQ010000777.1, read on the forward strand.
AATTATTTTTGCAGATTTATCTATAGGTCATAAAGTAAAACTTAAAAAAAAAGGCACCACCCGCACATTCTAAATTGAAGGTGAAATCTCTTATATATATCGTAAGATCATGCAGTCAATAACCACAAGTCTCTCCAAAAAGACCCATTGATGTCAATGCTAAAATAAAAATTCTTTCATATATTTAAAATAAAAAATATTATGTAGTACCGAAGAATCCATTCTTTTAAATATATATTTTATGTCAATTTATTGTGACATATTGCCTATTTCAAGAACATTTGTGTCTTAAGAGCCAAATCAGTTTAATCTGACAGTTGAACAAATATAGAAATTGCCAAGCATTTATAAGCGTAGTTTGATAAGGAAAGAGTTATTGCAGAATTTCTTTCGTAAGTGAAGAAAAATAAACTTGTCAAATATATGGTTTCAGGCCATCATTCATAATCTCCATTATAAAATAAAATACAGCTTTAAAGCCATATATTACTTTTAGTTATGTTGAAATTTGAACGTCATTTTAAAGAATGCCTTAAAATGTGTTGTTATAAAGTAATACATCAACTCAGAAAATATTGAATAAAATTTAAACACAATTCGACGTAATTTTCCATTGATTTTTAGTTCATCTCAGATACATCCATTTTGTTCTATTATATTTTTTTGCAAAAAAAACGTTACTTGAAAACTGAAAATACATTTCTTTAAACTTCAAGCTTTAAATATGCATACTGTGCCGATTTTAAACTTGGTTAATTGGGCGTCTGTGACAAAACTAAGAGGGCCTCTAGTCCAACTCAGATAACACCCAAGATAATTTCGAAGAAATAACTTTGACTTCTTTAATTCACATCATGAGACTTCAAAACTTAAATTTAATTGTGATTCGAACTATAACTCCAATTCATACCAAAAGATGTATTCGAAACTGAACTTCGATGTTAGGTGAAATTTTAAAAACAGACCGAAAATTGACTTAAATCACAAACTTTATGGAAGTTCAAAACCTTGCATCACAAACCTCTCTCTTTGCGTCTAATTACCAAGGTTTTTGTTACATTAAACTCAATACAAGTTAAAATCGTTTAAGACCACTAATTTTAATTTTTAACTGTCCGTTCTCCATCGTGGGACAATTTCCAATGCTCGATGTTCAAAGTGCAAAATGAAGGATAGATTTTCAATTCCTAGATAAAATGGATTCGAAAAAGGTATCTGTCTATATACAGCAAGTGTGAACCGAGTTAAGAGATTTTAGACATATGTCTGGAAAAAGATAATATGGCTTTTATTTATTTACTAGTGGACCCATACCGTAAAAAATGACGGTAGAATAATTATATCGATATGCCGTCTAAAAATGACGGAAACATATATAAGTTGATGTACCTGCTTTTGAGTATCTTACATCATGAAATAAGAAAAAAATAATTCACCTACTCCCTACTGTGACAGAAAATATATATATATATACAATGATCTTTACTGTAAGAGAAATATATTCTTCACTACTCGACGACATAATTATGACAAAAATAAAATAATAAAGCAATGTTAAAGAGTCAACCTTGCAGTAAGAGCTTTCATAACTGGTAGTAAAGTTTGATAACTGGTTAGTAGTGAGAATGAACTGAGCCGAAACTGTGATGCTATTGTTACTTTCTCGCCATGAATGTGACAGGATATATATATATATATATATATATATATATATATATATATATAACACACAACAGTCGTTATTATAATAGAGAGTATATATATATTTTTCTAAACATATACTGTTAAACATAAGAGACAATAAATGTGTATTATGTTTAATCATGAGCGGTTCAAAACATCGTATTTGGCTGTAATTTCAGGTGAAAATAAAGGAAGAATTCTCCATCATTTTGATAATTTGTTTTTATCTGCTGCCTCGATACACTATATATATATATATATATATATATATATATATATATATTTGACAATATAATTATTTCAAACATATAAAATAAGGCACACTTCAAATTTAAAAACTGCTAGTAAAGAGAATGAACTGAATCGACACTGCCTCGCTTTTTTCTCCCAACCTGAGCGTGACAGGAGGGAAATATACATTCATGCATATATATATATATATGTACAACGTTCTTTATTATAATAGAGAGGATTTAGATTACATATATTTCATTATGAGTCTGATAATTTTGCTGATTATTTTAGGGATAAGCACAGATTTTGTAGCTGAAATCAATATTTTCTTTATTAATTTCGTGACACATAGGTTTCAGCACAATTTGGCAAAAGAAATCGGTAAACATGTGCAATTAATTAAAATATATTGATGGAATTCTGTGATCATTTTTAGAATAGATGGACAGAAGCTTATCAAAAAATAGTCACGTCAAGAATATGACAGAAGAAAGGATAATATACAAGTAGTAACACAAAGAACAACAAATATGAAAATTGCTTCCATCATTACGCTTTCAACTGAAAGAAAGTTTGCAGAGGGTCAGTCAGTTAATTGCCATACGTGATATAAACGTGTATCACGTATTTCTTGCAGTAAATCGCCATTATTTTCTGCGCTAGACTGAATGCCAACCAAGGCTATAGAACCCAATATGTTTTGTTTAAGATGTAGCTGGCGAGAGAAAAGACGGATTAATGCTAATCGCCTGTAGGTGATTGCAATGAATTCAACTAGAATTTGAACTTTGATTTCTTGTTCGTTTCTGCACCACAGCGCACATTGGGAGGCTAAACAAGTATCTAATGAAGTTTATTTTCTATATATTCGACTTTGTCCTTTCTTAATATGATTTCTTTTTTATGTACGATATAAAATGTATTAATACATTCAGTTATGCATAGTCTACCCCTATCTGTTTAGCTAGCCGAGTTAATTAGGAACAAATTGTGAAACATGGACATTTTAAGGACACACTTTATAAATTGCAACATTTGACAAGTTGGTACAGTCATGTGAAAACTTGATCTGTAAACTCAAGAGAATTTATAAGTAGTACTTTTATTACTTTCAGATATATACATGAATAGATAAATTTTATTGTTATGCCTACAGATAATAGCACGGATTTACTCAATACTGTAATTTACACAAACTTACTGGATAGAAATTTCCTTTCCCCGATGGGATTTTTTTGTCTGGTAAGAAACAGATGTATTATTTAAAATTTATACCTAAAATATTGTGTTCGAATTATATGTGAGAATGTGATAGTTTACAATTTTCCTCTACTCTTTTAAAGCACTATTCAATGTTTATCCATTTTCCTATTTTTCGCTGATTTTTTCTGACTGATGCTTACTCATGTCTATAATCATTTACTACTTAGTGTAAAAGTTCTCCCAGTTTTCGTTTGCTATCAACACGGTTTCCTCTGCGCATAAGTAGCATGTAAAATTGTTGTAAAAAATCTCACTCTTAAACTGATTTCAAATTAAATATCTTCACCATAGCATTTTTTCTATAACATTTATTTTTATATTTTCTATAACTCATATGTCTTAAGTATTTTCCGAATTTACTATTTTTACATCACTCAATAAGTCCCGGAAATAAGAAGCGATATCCGAAACTGAGGCGTATTTTGAGGCCAAAGACAAATCGTTCTACAAAAAAGCATAGAATTGTTTTTGAAGCGTTGGAATCAGGATATCCACCTAGAATATGACTATGTTGATGAATAAAATTTAATTTTGCCTAAAAGTTTTTGTTTTATAAATTTATTAAGATTTATTAAGTGGCATGTTATTTTTTCACGTTTTTCTTCATATAAATAACGAAAAGAATAAAAATTTCATACGATTTTTATGAAGTGCTAACATTTAAATAGTAAGTGACAAAACTTGGACCCAATCGGATTCTTAGTTTACAAATTACATTTATTTAAGTAAAGCTACTGTTGTAAATGTTCAAAAGAATGAAAAAAATCTGAATTTCGTGTATTGATAAAGCATAGCTTTCTGACGGGAAAAAATGCCGTTCAAGCACAGCAATTACTTGATAAGTGTTATTTGAACACTGCTCCGTTGGATCCAATGGAAAAAAAATGTAGTATGCTAACCTTAAACGCGGTCGTACAGACACAAATTATGATGAACGCTCAGGGTATTCAAAATCGTAATTTGTTCCGAAAAACAACAAAAACATCTACAAACTCGTTTTGCCCGAGCGTAAATTGAAGTGCATGAAGTAGCAGAGCAGTTGAAAATATCAAAGGGCTGTGTATTCACGATTTTGCATGAAAATCTTTCAATGAGAGAGCTGTGATCGTAGTGGGTGCCGTGTTTCCTCCCAGTCGATCAAAAACAACAACGCGTCTACGATTCAGAGCGTTGTTATCGAGTATTTCAACGCAACAAGGAGTTTTTGCAAAAATATGTGACGAATTATGAAACATGGATCCATCAATTCCCTCTGGAGTCAAACTGGCAATCGGCTGAGTGGACAGCAGCAGGTGAAATCCGTCCAAAGTGACGCAAACATCAACAAGCAAGGTTTTGGCTTAAGTATTTTGGGATGCATAAGGTATTTTCTGCATTGTAAAAAAGAAATATAAATAGCAAATACTATATAGCCTTAATTGTGTGTTTGAATGAAGAAACCCCCGCCCCCCCCCCAAAATGGCCATAAATGTAGAAGAAAAAGTGATCTTTTGCAAAGATCACGTACCATGTAACAAGTCGATTACAACGATGACAAAACGACAAGAATTGTGTTTCGAATTGCTTCCGCATCCATCCTATTCTCCAGATCTGCCCTTCCACTGCAAATACTGGTTGTTTGCAAACCATAAAAGAATGCACCAAAGAAAAGAGATTTGTCTCCAATGAAGAAGTTATATCGGAAACTGAGGCGTATTTTAAGGCCATAAAATAAACCGTTCTACAAAAACGCATAGAATTGTTAGAGATGCGTTGGAATAAGTGGACTATATAGATTAATAAAGTTGAATTTTCCCACTTTGTTTTATTAGTCAGGCCCAGGATTTATTGAGTAACGTGTAACTTTTTTGCTGTTACTTTCATGTTTCTTTTTGCATATCCGAAACTTTTAGAAATATACATTTTTTTTCCATTTCTATTTCTGTGGTGTATAACATTGCTTCTACCATTCAAATTTCTTCATTGATATTTTAAATTATTTAATTAAGAATCATTTAATAGGCTTGAGGTTTTCGAGTAAATAATTTCTTTTCAATATTTAATGGGTTGAATAACTTTTTTTTGGTTACACTAATAAACTCAATTTAAGGAAACAGCATAGATGTTAAACGTTTTTTTTTGCTAGCTTCAGCTTCTTATATCCACGTTTTTTTTAATGCTGGATGTTCAAGCACCAAAAGAAGGGTAAAGTGTTTGGTTTCCGAGGCGGTGGAGAAAAAAATGCAACCCTCATTTTTAAACATCATTCAAAACAAGAGAAAAGCTGAAAATTACAAAGAAATATTACAATTGCGCGTTTTATTATTTTGATTGTAACAAGAATAAAAAAACGCAAACTATAAATACAAAATACGAAAAAGGAATGTGGAGAAATCAAAAAAACATTTTTAATAAATTTTAATATTAAAGGGATATTGCATTAAACACATGGACACTATATAAACCCCAAAAGACTGAGTCATAGTACACATTTCAAAACGGGAAAAATATTATCATAAAGTTAATTTATATGAAACTTGGAAAAGTTCAATGAGAAACCAACGGAACAATAACTATTTGCATCTTAATTTATTATATGAATTTGCTTGAATATCGCATTTCTAAGCTTACCAACCTTTCTATTTTATCAGCTTCCTAAAATATATTGCAATAAAATGAGGCAAAATATTGTCACCAGTACTTGAAACAAATCTTAATTTTTTTCTTTCGGGATATTATCAATCTTATAAAATCTAAGTAAATTATATTCAATATTTGAAATAACGTTTGTCACTACCAAATGCCTGTAAAATGAAAACGATGATATTTTAAACATGACTAGAGATTCAGTGGGTTTTCTTTTATTATCTGTCCATTAATAATATTAAAGTATAATTCAATGCATATATTGTTTTAAATGTAATATTTACTTCATTATGATAATGTTGCGATAAATTTATTTTTGTAGAAAAGATTATGCAGTTACATTCTGTATGCATGTTTTACTTTTTTTGATATTAGCAAATAATTCCACTGCTGAAGAATCTAAATAAGTACCAAATATAAGGAATTATGTAAATAAATAAAAATACTAAAAAAGAGTAAAATTGATTTTAGTCCTGGTGAATCCTTAGACAAACGAAAATGCTATAAATCGAATTACAGTTTCCGACTCTTTAATAAATTTAATTGTGTCTATTACAACTTGATATAAGGACTAACTAAATTAAGAAACTTTTTTAAAGACCACATTCTTGAATGCAGTCTGGAAGAGAAGTTTAAAAATGATTAAATAGTAAACAATGTTAAAAAAAACTAAAAAAAACTTCCCATGATGAGATTGAAAACCGAATTTCCTTCTTTAAGTTTTCAACAAAATGTGTTGCAAGGTATCTATAATAAATTAAATCTTTGCTAGACCTGTTTCTCAAAAAAGAACAGCTGAAATTTCTTGGGCATATAATTAGGAAACAGGTATCGAAGATTCTAAAACGTTTATGGCTTAATGAGGGCAAGTGAGACAAAAACAAAGGGACAAAAACCTGACATATTATCTCTGTTCTTGTTTTGATATCGATTTCACAAAGAAGGATTACAATGTTTCATATGTACATCCTGCAACAAAAACAGGACATTGTGCTGAGCATGCATTCCAAAAGCTGCGTAGACTATTAGGAGAGAGAAAAATTTCGTTGGAATCAAAGGTAATACTAGATTGTTATGTATTACCTGTCCTTCAGTAGCGAATGCTGGGTAATCTCATAAATGATAAACGTAAAACTTGAAGCAGACGAAATATGTTTCTGCAGAAGAACATCGAGGCAAACATGAACCGAAAAGTGTTTATATATTCTTCAAAACTGACCCGTCTAAAAAAAACCGCCCATTGAATGGCCAATGTATGCCCGAAAGTATTGTTTAGAGCTCGAACTTATTCAGATGATACTGATGTTAAATTTTACATTGGAAGTAATCTAAACGGTGCAAAATAATATTTAACAAACATATGTTGTCTTTAAATCGCAGTCAATAGAGTTAAAATATTGTTTTAATAGAAATTAAAAAACAACAGTAGGAACCCTATTATTACTTGGAATATTGTAGCTAAATCCAAAACATTACAAAAGAAAATACGATAAATGTCATCTATGCTTTTTAGAAAAACTTATCATTTTAAACCATATGAAGAATCAAAATTTCTGTAATAAAAAATTGATTTAATGACCACATGCTGTCATAAAATAAATACTTACTTACATTCTTAGACATAGATTGATATAGATCCCTCTTTACGTTTTACCTATTTCTTTCTTTCTTTCTTTCTTTCTTTCTTTCTTTCCCCCGCACTATTACTTTTAACAATTATGAATTAAACCAATTGTTATTTTTGCTTCTTACATTTCTAATTCTTAATTCTAAATTTTTCTTCACAACTTTTTTCTTTTCTGTTTTTTTATTTTATCTTATCTTAATTTTTATTTAAAATCTAAAACATTTAAAGTTCCCTACACGTGCACACAATATTTGAATATTTAATGTTTAAGATTCATGATATACGCCCCTTTCAATTTTTTCTCCCTGCATTTTATAATTTATTATTTTTATTTTATTTTTAATTTAATTTTTTTTAAATTTTTATCCACATTTAACCGTAGAATACTAAGATTTTAATATTGTTATTACAAAAGAGTCTGTTAAGATTTAATTACAATGAACATGGAGCGAACGTAAATTAAAATCTATTAAATTGTCAGTTTAAAATATACACATGATGATTGCATAGCGCACAAGATTCTGAGTCAGGCCATAGACGTAGGATAATATATATATTTATTAATATATACATAATACAACTCTGTTTATACATTGAGCACTGTTTTACTAACAACTGAATAATAATAATATACATATGTATACCCTCCACAAATATATAATCATTAATTTACGACACTATCTCTCTCACTCTCTTTCTCTCTCTCTCTCTATGTATATATATATATAAGTACACAACGATCTTTATAATAGAGAAGATAAATAAATACACACACACACACACACACACACACACACACATATATATATATATATATATATATATATATTACAACTCTTTATAATAAAAAGGTAGTTCACTGCAACACAAGTGCCGTTGTGTTTCGGTGTCTGCTTATCACCACATGATCAAGCAGTAAAATATTTTTCGTTTTAGGAATCATCATATATAGAAACATACAGACTACATACATTTTGTTTTTGTCTGTTTTAAAAACATGACCCAAAAACAAATTTACTCTGTCGAGATAATAATAATGCTAAAAAATCAATGATTACAATAACAGTACCTGCAATTGTATAAAATCTATTTCGTGTTCATTACAAAGAAATGTCTAACTGAGTCTATAGTCTGCCTATGATCTATTTCTTCCACAGAGATTTTACAGTAAAGTAAAATATATTAGTTGTACCACAAACCAATTTCAATCCCGTTATTATCAGCACGTGTTTCTTTCCACTCTCACTCACTCTCCCAAAATTTTCTACTTATACCAAAGAGCAGACGTCCCTTAGGAAAAGTATTCAGACACCCCTTGAGGACTGCGCCACTGAGGTCTCATCCTAAGTGAAAGCTGGCATTGATGCTTTCATACCGATCAGAAAGTTCTGTTCCAAACTTCATTTGTCCTCTTGGTTTTCTTCTCTGCCTGCTCGCCCGCCATTGCCCACAGGTAACACTATTCCGGCTTTATATTGGAGCCACGCGTCAGACCATAATAGGCACCTATTTGCCTCTGATCGCAATGAGCGTAAAAGGATCTTAAATGAGGCTGATCTGCGGTTTGCTGAGAGAATCAGGCAGCGCATAGCTGCTCCGAAGTTCGACTCCAAAGATTATTGGCGACTCTGCTAATGTGTGCTGTACAACAACAAACCCTCAATCCCTCTCATAATCAATAAATTTCAGGTTCTCGCGGCAATCTGTGGACAAGGCCGAGTGCTTTGTTCGCAGATTTTTTTCTAACTCCATATTTGACTCGTCTGGAATATTCGCCCTTAGAACTGAGGCTCAACTGAGAGAAGTTCCATAACACCCTTTTCCTGGTATCTAAAATAATTTCAAAACTTGACCCCCTTAAAGCGAGCGGATGCAACGGCATCCCATTTATTGTCTTGAAGAAATGTACTCCTGAACTCTCCTATATCATCTCTAAATTCTATAATTACTGCATCTGTTTCCTGTTTTCCTGCCTGATGGAAGTCCTCTTCTGAGTTTTTCTATTTAAAAACTCAGCGGAAAGTTTGGGCCTAACAAATTATCGCCCTAACAGCCTACTACCAATCTTCGAAAAGTATTCTAGTCGGTTATCAATGCTGAATTAGTTCAGCCTCTTACTGACCATAATCTATTCTCAGACAGACAGTATGACTTCCGCTTTGTCTGTTCTACTGCAGACATACTATTGACCATCACAGCGTATATTTACCCGGCCCTCAATAAGTCTGGCGTAGCTCTGAATATCTCCAAAGCATCTTCTCTGCAAGCTACGAGTTTATGGTATCACCTAACGTGTGGTTAATTTGAGCCAATCAAATCCCATATTGAACGTAGTCTTGAACGGGCATGCCTCCTTATCCTACAACCCGAAAGCTGGCGTTCTCAGGACGCTATTCTAGGCCTAACGCTCTTCATGATCAAATTCCAAGTAATAATCTACGCTGATGACACCACTATTCACCCCTGCATAAATAAGGAATCTAGCGAGGCAGACAAACATAACGTCACTGCTGATCTTGAGAAGGACCTCCATGCTGTGGTAGACTAGAGTAAGAAATGCCTCGTAAATTTTAATGCTTCTAAAACGAATCACAAGTAGTCTCTCGTGTCCCCCATAATCATGGACCAAGCGCCTACGACTACTGCGCCTATGAATTTCGAACCGAACCCCTTTATGTCAATCACTAGTGGACATGAACTCCATTCTTGCCTATTCTGGAAGTTAAGAGTTATCTCCTTTAACCCTCTAAGTTACTTTTTCACAACTGCTGTAGCCCAGTATTGAACTCACAACTCTTTGGGTCAAGTCACAGGAACTAACCAACGTCTATATCCACTGGGCCATGTGTCTTTAAAGCTACAGCAATAGTGAACTATTAACTTTCAGGGTAATAGCATAAATATATTGATTCTCCTATCTATTGATAATAAATTTTTATCTCTCTCTCTTTCTCTCTCTCTTTCTCTCTCACGCTATTGCTCACTTTTTTATCTCAATCAGTCAGTCACTCAAGCTGGCTAAAAATGTAGACAAGGCATTTTACCAACAAAAACCTTCCTCATTGTCGCCTACGATAGTATATACCGATCACAACTCCTTAATATTTCATAATCTAGAAACCATCTTAGATCTTAAATGTAAATAATTGGCTCCATTAGCAAAAAAGTGCGAAAGGGAGAATTTCTGAACTTAAGCTCAAAAAATATGTGTCGACCTGGCTTCCCTCTAGATATGTGTCCCTAGAAAGTTTGAATGGGCCATAGCTTAAAAAATGTAGGCGTGCATAGATTACAGTCGCACATAGACTCACAGATTGCCTTTTCTATATATATATATATATATATATATTGTTTAATTACTTAGTTTTTGGTCATAATAAATTTAGACAATTGCACATTTGCATTAAAAATGCTCAATACAATTGTATTGTAGAAATTTTGAATATATATATATATATATATATATATATATGTGTGTGTGTGTGTTATATATATATATATATATATATATATATATATGTTAATATAATATGATATATATATATATATCATATTTCTTTCTTTCCTGTCTCCTTCAAAGGTTTGGAATTTTTTTTTATTTTTTTTTCTTACCTTTTAATGTAAGATGTAGCAGGTACATCTATCTATCTATCTATCTATCTATCTATCTATCTATCTATCTATCTATCTATGCTGATATCAATTTCGGCGGCACGGACGCACTTGTAAAACAGTAAAAATCCCATAATCGTGTGCATTATCTAGAGGAGAAAATGGCTATAAAAATCTTTCCTAGACTAAGAGAAATTACTAAATAAACGTCAGAAATTATCCCAAACCCAGCTAATGCCACATTAGATAAAGCGATAGTCTAAACTAAGCAAATAAGCCAGCGAGAAAAATAAAATATACAAATAAATTAACAGACTACCAATACACACATGAATACATGTAAATGTTATTGATTATCATTATTAAAATTAATTAATGAATCAATAAGAACGAGTAAAATAGTAACAAACAGCAATATTAAATAACTGCAATTAACTGCATTCAGTTCTGCTCAATGGCTTACATATTAATTTGAAACATAAGTTACTGTCTACCAGATAAACGTTAGGAAAATACAACATACCTTATCCATAATGCACTATTGACCAGCATATATAAGTAGTAGAGCCAGAACACAACAGATATGGTCTGAAGATTGTATTAAAGTCGGAAACATACTGCCGTCGCTTGTTCATCTCAGTGTTACATACGCGCTGTTAGATATGAAGTGTTTCTTTTACTCACAAATATCGCATACCTTAAATCTATACTTTTGTCTTGTTCAAATATGAATATCTTAGGATATGCATATATTTTCAAATCCGTAGAATATACAGACGATTTGCCATATTTAAAATAATAACTTTTTTAATGAAGTTTAATGTAGATATTTCTAGATTAAGACATTTGAGGTACAATTTTCCCGATAACATTTGCGAACATTTGGATTCTTTTCAGTTTTTTTCCCGTGAAATGACGAAAACATGAAACTGTAATTACCTATGATAAAGTTGCATCATTAAATACATTCTGATTAACATTTTGTTATTTTTCGATTTTACAAAATATCAGCCTAGAAAATTAAAAATGGGATTATCTGACAAGAAATTTACTTGAAATGTAAGTAAATTGAAATGTAAGTTTATAAGTGTATTTTCTTTTAAATATTTATGATTAAGTTTAATCCCTAATCGTAATGTCATTTTCCTGCAAATATCCTATAATGTGAAGAATTCAATCAAAAGTAGAAATTTATTTTAATTAAATATGAATAAACGCAACATTAAAATTCTAAAGCTGTTCTGTTTTGTTTTTTGTACCTCAGCAATTATTTTCTGAAAAATGTATGAAAATACAGTAGTAATTTAAAGATGGATTCCGTGTTTTTAAAAGAAAGTAACTACATTTCAACATAAAGGAATAAACATGACATTCACCTGATAATTGATGGTTGTTAGTTATCGATTCTCATTAAGTGACAGATGTTTTCGAGCATTATTTACAAAGAAGCTTTCTGTCTTTATATGAACTTAAAAAATGCAAGCCTAGATATATATGGGGGTGCTAGAGACAATGTTAGGAAAAGGAAGCAACTTATTTCTTTTTAATCATTTCACCCCAAGCAAGGTAGTTTTATTGCCACTAGTGTGCAGGGGTTTACATAGGAGGGAAGTAATGAGAAAGAGGAACAAGTTATATGGGGTGTTAGAGAATGGGTAAGAGAAGGATGAGAATACCGGTGTTATGAGAGTAGCGGGGACGGAGAAAACAACGTGAGGGAAAGAATGCGAGTCAGAAAGATAGGAGATGACAATTTATTTATATTTAAATTGTAGCTGTCGGGAAAGCAAGTATACGGAAGAGAATCCCACAGGCGGGATGTGCGAGAAAAGAAGCTATTAGAAAATTGCTGTTACATTTCATTAGTTTCTCTGTAAAAAAGTGTGACCTTGTTGCTCGTCTAGTAGGCGAGTAAATTCATGCAGAGGTGGTACCAGTGAGCTAAGCTCGTCGGAACAGAAGGCGCGAATATATTTGTAGATGATGCATAGCGAAGCTGAGCATGTGACTGCAGCTGAGCTACCCAATCGGGATCGATCACATTGAAGATTCTCCGTTGGATTTTGTCAAGAACCCCGAAGTGAATAGCAGGAGGACACGACCAGATGTGGCAGCAGTATTCAATACACGGGCGGATGGTAGATTTATGTATGTGCAGGATTGATTTCAACGGGAAAAATTTCTTGGCTCTACACAGAGAACCGACCCTACGAGCAGTAGATTTAGCTATGGATTCTATTGAAACTGTGGCAAGTCATATAAAATTGTAACGATAATTAAATTAGCCATTTACCCAGTGTTTCCGCTCGAGTTACTTTCCCACTGCAGTAGTAAAGTTTCCCGGTGCATATACTACAAATACGTTCATGATAATTGTTCGGATTGAATTTTCCTTTTGGTATCGAAACTTTATGAATTTAAGCGCTGTACTAAATTGGTCGCAAGATCTCAGCAGTTCACGATTAAATTAGATAGATGTAACAGTAATTTTTATGCTAGCAGAGTCTTTTCCCGAAATTCTCACTTGAGGAACTTTTTCGGATCCATAATTTCCAGACAATTTTGTTATAAAAAAATAAATACAACGTCGATCGATATCAACTGTTTTAATTACTGTTCTACTACCTTCACAGTAGATAACAATTTGTGTCTTAGTGGTTTCGCGTGGAATGTATTATAACTCGCTAGTAACGGTTATAATATCATGACTCGACTGACTTCAAGTATACTATAACAGTATCATAACTTTCTCTCCTTTTTAATTGTAAAAATACAATTGTGGCACAAAGATTTTTTTAGGGAGGGTGAAAAAAAATTCAAGTTGATCTTCAGTACATATCCTATACCTAGCTAATCCGACTCATTACCCAAACATACTTTACAATTTTCTTATACACCACAAGAACTTGTCCATCAGCATTCAATCCATCATAAAAAAAAACTCAAACGTACCAGGGACCTACAAAACACCAAAAGATCATAAAAAATTTATTGTGAACAATAAATACAAAAATATATTTAAAAATATGTCATGAAATGATATATGGGGAGGTGCATAAAATAAATTCCCAAAATAATTTTTTTAAAACAAAAGATACAAACAGAAATCATGATGTTAGTTGGACCCAACTGACCAATAAAACAAAGAGGGCCACTGTATTCTGCCCATAGAACAAAATCAAGAGGCACTCTTTCTACAGGGAGTGGAGAGGAAAAAATAAAATGGATGGGGAGAATAAAATCCTGACCCAGCCGAGATAAACCGGGACAAAAATACAAAAACTGGGGAAATTGGGAATCTCGACCTAAATCATAACAAAAGACAATGCCGGGGACAGGCTAGGAATCACATTTGTTCCCATTAACTAGGAACGCAAAAAGGAACTACCTTAATCAGGAAAGGGTTCCAAAGAAATCCACCCCGATGTGACTAGCAGATCTAAAAGAGAAAATCAAGCTCGCCCCATTCACGCAAACGAGGCTCGTCATATTTACCCACCTTTCGCTAAAGTCTCTCGAGATCAACCGTTTCAAATCACATCTAATCTTGATTTTGAGCTGATACTCAAAATATCAGATCAGATCCTGATGTGAAAGTTGGCCTCTCCGCAAGACTTTCTCTAGTTGCGTCTTCCATATCACCATTCGAGCCGTGGCCAGCAGCGACAGAAGCACCATTCGCTTCACTCCCGAAAACGGGGGTGGGGGTGACACATTGTCACAGGCGTATGCACAATCAATAAGCACGAGCTCACGCGGCGCGATACGAGCAGTCAACTCGCCGACACGGTACCATAGAGAGCGAAATCGAGAACAATGGTAGAAGGCGTGTGCAGATGTCCCCTTTAAACCAGCGTTCACAATCTGGCAAATATACAGGCCACATATGAAGGCATTGTCATTGAGAGACAACCGATTTCGAGCCAATCGCCACGTAAGTGAAAACTCAGAGTTGCTGAGATAATCGGCACCTGGCGCCCAAGACCAATAAGAGTCTTTGAGACTGGGGGAGTTATAGTAAGGCTAGGGAACATGTCCCTCACTATCCCCATTAGCATCGAGTCTCCCAATAACACACGTCTGAGAAAAACACCCTTGAAGCGAGCTTGTGATAACAGACACATTTTTCAACGTGATGTTTGCGTCCTCTTCACCGAAGGGAGAATAGCAAACGCTCGATCGCCTTCTCACGCCGTTCACAAAGTCAAAGTACAGACAGCCAGTAAAGGATAATGGGAAAGACGTATGTAACACACGCTTCAGCCAAACCCTTTAAGGACAAATTCTTTCGACGCCAAATCCCGACCTTTGCCTGTACTTCAGACCAATTTTTTCTCCAACTGGAGGTCGGGCCCAAACCACATTCTTCGTTCCGTCCAGTCGAAGGGCCCCGGGAGGGCACCTAACCGCAAGCCAGAAGACTTGTCGCGGTTAATCTTGCTGCGAGTTGTTCGTCCCCTCACAGCAAAAGTCTGTTCAGGTCCCAACAGAGACTCGGCAACTAGCTGCAAACGATTCGTCAGCATCTTGGCCAAAATCTTTAACTCTGTGCTTAGCAGAGTTTTGGGCCTGTAACCATCTAGTTTCCTTCCAACGTTTTTGCCTTTTCTCAACAGCGTGACCCCACCCCTGGTGAACTGGTTGGGTATGGACCCTTGCAGGAAATAATTGTTGAAGAACGACAGTCAAGGTCAGGACAAAGATGTGCAACAGCTTCAAGTACAATTCATTGGGCAAACCATCCAAATCTGGCGACTTGCTACTGCCGACCTTCTTCAAAGCCGCGTAGACTTTGTCCTCCGTAATTTCTCTCCCTCACAGCTAACTGCATAAGCCGGCAAAAGCCTGTGTCAGACAGCCAAATAGCTTTGAAACTCCTCATCACGAAGACCAGGCTCCTTAGTAAGCCGGTTCTTGAAATGCCACCAAAACGCTTCGCATATATCGGTCGACCGAAGAGTACGTTCCTCAGGGTCGCGCACCTCTTCAATTACCTGTCGCCGCCTCAACGAATCCCTTCCTTGGTTTGGAAGACATCTTGATTAACCTATGTCTAATTATCTGACCCATTTAACGCTTGCTAGTCGAACGCTCCAGGGTCTCCTTTGCTAAGACTAACTCTAGGGGATCTCGACCAGCCTCCGCCTGGAAGAAATTAGCTTTAAGCGTCTTCACTTTGTTTGCCTTATCTAGTTTGAGCCGTTGGCTATATTCAGTGGTGAAAGACGTAATCCTATTTTTAAGATTCTGTCACCACTAATTCCCAATGACTCCCCCAGTTAACGCCCACTGAACTACATTAATTAGCTGGCGCCGAAAGTCCCGCCTGTCCAATAAGGACTGATTGAACTTCCAGTAACCAGCCATTCTAGGCCTAAAGACTAACGCTACACGGGCAGAAACAAGTTTGTGGTCCGTGTAGCCTAACCAGTGGAATGTCGGACAATCTAGAAAATCTATGTCGGCTTCTCTCACTAACATTCTATCCAGGTACCTAGATACCCGGGTAGAAGGCCAATTATGGGTTCACGTCAACATCTTCCCACCCGGATGATCGACCTGGTATCTATCAAATTCGTTAATCAGATAAACCAGTTTACGATCACCCCGCCACCCGCTAGCGCCCCTCCTTCTATCTCATTTGGGGTTCAGGATGGCATTCCAGTCCCCTACTCTAACTCTAACTCTCTCCCTCTGTCGTTGAGTTCTTTATTTAAGGCGTCTTGCCTCGTTCATATCTTATGTCATATCTTGTCTTACTTACTCTACAGTATCAACCTTTTGGTGATATTTTATTTTATTACATATACATATTTTATTTCTTAGTATTCACTGTCTACACTTTTTTGGCATGTTCGCAACTTTCTGAACTTAGTAATATTTCGCTTTGGGTCAACCAAAACCGAAGAAGAAGGGAAATAAACCAGGAACTTTTTTTCCATATCATTTCCTTTTCCGGTGTTCATACTTTTACGTTCAGTGAGTTCTTGGCGTGTTGTTACAAAGACAGAATATACATGGTTTCTTTCTTACATTTGCCCTTTCCTTCAGTAAACCTTTTTTTAACCGATTCGAATACCTTTAGTGAGCCCAATTTTTCCTTTTAACACATGAATCATTTTTCCAATTTGTGACCTTATTACGCTGTCTTCTCACATTTATTTCCCATTTTCATATACCCTGAAAAACACTTTTTGACAATTTTGAAAAATTGTGTCTTTTTTGATCTGATAACAACTTGTCGAATAACGATTTAATGTTTTTTAGCGAACATCTATTCTGCTGGTGACATGCCTGTCGGTGTGTTCGGATTCGGCGTTACCCTGTATACTCTCAAGAATTTTTCTTGTGCTTCTTCACTCTTTTTACCAATTATTAGCTTTTTTTTTAATCTTTCTTAAAAGTACGCACAAACCATACAGCTTGCACGTTTGTACCATCATCCGAGACTGTACGTTTGTACATTTATAACATCCTGATATGCCGTATCTTGCAAAAAGTTAATGCTAAAACACCACTGTAATAAAGGAAAGCGGTTTTTGCACTTACAAATTATAGGCTGCTTCGTAAATTCAAATACTATCATCAGATAATGTGATCCTTTTATTGGACCTGCGCAATCTATGTACAGTGTTGATCATGGGGTATCTGTCTTTGACCGTAGTAGGTGATTTTGTTGCCAGAGCACAACCTCTGCAGACTACTGACTAATTTTTCAGTGTCGTGAACCACTATGAAGTTCATTCAATATTCGCTTTTGTAATACAATAGGTATTACTAAACTTTGTGAAAACATTAGTAATTCTTCACAGAGTAAGCGTTCAAGTCTTGATTTCGTTCTAAAAATCGGCTTTCTTACATTCTTTTAGTCGTTTTTATTTTCGAAATAAATATGTCTTTTTGGCCTTTACCTTTATTTCAGCCAGGTAATTGGTAGTTTGCGTACTACACTGCATAATACATTTTTAATTTATATTTTAATTTTAAGTACTGCAATAACATTATCCTCAAATGTTTAAATATTTGTTAGTGTCAATTTTGATTTTTAGTGTCAATTTTGGATATTTGTTTTTGGGACCGTCAGCATTGCATTCTAAAATCATTATTTAATGAGATGTTACCCAAGCGTTTTAATCTAATGCGTAGGAATTCCTTTTTTTAATAGAAAATTAACAAGTGTTCTGTCTGTAAAAGAAAGAAAACATCTTTCTTGTATAAATTTTGGAATTATTTTCACTGCAAATATTATTTCTAACGCTTCTTTTTCAATCAGGCTGAAGGTTTTTTTTCTACCGTTTGTAGCGAACGGAAGTATGTGGGACGGCTTTCATGTTACCCTCATCATCTTTATGTAGTATTACTGCGCCTATACCATAGTCACTAGTATCGAAACCTCATACGTCTTACTTCAGAATTTTTTGGATTTTTTCAAATACGTTTTGGCATATATCACTCCATTTTCATTTTAGGTATTTTTAAGAAAATTGTTCAGTGGTACTCTCAGATTCTGCATAATATGTATGCAAATTATATGATAATTCGAGTAATGCTTGTAATCTAATAAGATATGTGGGTTAAGACATATTTTTAATTGCACTTATTTTCCACAGATCAGGCTGATTCCCATTTTGTGCACAAGTTTTCCTCAGTACTTTACTTTGAGCAGGAACAATCCGCCCTTTTCCTCACTGGTATTGAACACGTACTCTCATATCTTTTTTCAAAAAGCCTTTTGACATGCTCGATATGATGTTCCTTAGATTCAGTTTTAATTAATATATCGTCTAGATAACGACTGCGAAATCACAATCTGCAAGCATAGGGTCCATATCTTGTTGGAATATGGCTGGGCACACTTTTATCGCAAAAGAAAGTTATGTTAAACTTGTACAGTCCCTTGTGTGTTTTATAGTTATTAACTCTGAAGATTCTTCTTCAACCTTCAACCTGTATATGCAAATACGCCTCAGAACGATCGTGCTTTGAAAAATTTTTCCAATCTTTAATTTTTCAAAATTTTCTCGGGATTTGGTAAAGGGTATGTATGTGACACTAAACATTTCTGTAAAACAATCGAAGAATCAACACAAACACGATTTTCTTTTTCTTTACATACATTGATGTTGCTTCCCATTTTGGAAAGCCATTTTGTGCAATTAAACCCATTTCTTCAAGTCAGTCTATTTCTTCATTTACTTGATTCAAAGCTACGTTTCGGTCAATACTGGCGTCAATCCTTTTTTCACTTTAAATTATGCCTTGATTTTGCCACATCGACATATCATTGTTTATAATCGTTTCACCCCAAGCAAGTCAGTACTGTCATTGGTGCACAATGACTTACAATGAGAGGAGAAAGAGGACGGAAAAGAAAACTGTACATGTCATGTTGTAGAGAAAAATAAGAAAGAGGAAGGAGTCATGGAGAAAGAAGATAGCAATTTACATGACATTTTAAACTTTTGTAGATTGTAGCGATCAGGCAAGCTAGTATAAGCAAGAGAGTTCCACCGGCGGGAATTGAGAAAAAACTGTTGGAATAGAGCTCTTCAGGGCAGAAGCCGTAAAAATACTTGTAGAAAAATCATAGGGACGCCACATTCCGTCGGTGAGAAGAAGGCTGAAGAGGAGCACCAAATAGATTGCTGAACCTTCTCTGGATTTTGTCAAGAACCCTGAGATAAACAGCAGGTGCACTTGACCAGATATGGCAACAGTACTCAACGCACGGACGAATGGTAGGCTTATAAGTGTGCAAGATGGTTTCTGACGAGAAAAAACTACCTGGTTCACAAATTTCTTGGCAAAGGAAGTGGCTAATGCTTCGATGAATTTATTCCACGTGAGATCGTCTGCGAGAGTGAGGCTTAAGTGGTGCAGAGTAATGCTTTCGTCGAGCCTAGTGTGATTGGTTAAAGATAGGACAGCTTCTCTATTGTGGTTAAAGAAGAGAAGCTTCGTTTTGGAAGCATTTATCCGTTGTTTTAATTCTTCATTTAAATTTTCAAAACATTTAACTGGTTGCTTGTCCTCTTTTATTTTGCAATAATTATTTACAGGTAAATCTGATAACTTCAGTAAAGTTACATTTCGACTTATACTAAGTTAAAATTTAGTAATGTTTTTTCATTTACTTTTTTTTATTTGGAGTAGATAGTACCTACTATCGCCCGGACTCACAGTCCATTCACTTTTTTTGAACAAGAGTAGAGGTGATCACCTTGTTTCTTGTTTAGGAAGGGGTTCCCGGTTTATTTCCCTTCTCCTTCGGTTTGTTGTTAGTTTAGCTGGAAGCTCTTTGCAGTTATTGCGAATGGTGGCAACGTCTCTTTATTCTGAGGGTACCGGGTTTGCAGTTTTCTGGTTGCTGCTTCCGGCTGGTAGTTAGGAGCCCGACTCTTGCGTAGCGTCTTGAGCGGCTGCTCTGATCAACAATTGAATAATATCGGGGTTTCTGTAGTGCAATATCGTACATGGACGGGCGTCCCTGCATATAACTCCGGTAGGCAACCTCGAGGCCACATTAAATTACAGGCTGCGCCATTCCCATTCTTCACATGCTGCAAAAACTGACCGACTGATTCTACTCTAGACCCCTCTCTCTAACTAAATCCCGAAGAAAACAAGCAAACAAAATAGCAAAACTAAACCAGCTAGTCAGAAAACGCCCAAACCTGTCTGCGTCCCCTCCTTCACATACATACCAGGTATCCGCACTAATTTTACTATTTATTATTGTAGAATAATTCCTTTAAACTAACTAACCTGATATCATAGCCCTATATGAAACTAACCTTGACCCTTCTATGCCCTCTTCTTAGTTTTACGTTCCTGGTTACCTTCCCCTCCCCTCTTCAGGAAGGACTCAGGTGTCCATATGCATAGGCTTGGTGTTTATGTTACCTCCATTTAGCTATTGTGACATCTCTTGAATCCTTCAGATCATTCTTTCATGAGATTCCGTCTCTCACTTCTAAGCTCGGTCAGCTATCTCTTCTTTCTCTGCCGCTCACCTTCTCTTCTGACTGTTCGGTACTTGACAGCATCTCTGACAATATGGACAAGGCCATTTCTTCTGCCCATATATTTGTGTTTGGTGACTTTAACGCCCACCACACCAAGTGGCTGGAAAATTCTGTCACCGACCTTGCTGGTGTCCACACAATGAATTTTTCAATCATCCCAATCCTTTACGCAAGTGGTGGACTTCCCCACGCGTTTCTCCAATAACCCTAACGGAAGGGACTCTCTATTAGACCTCAGCTTCACTTCCATTCCAGATCTTGCACTACCAGACAGCTCTACCCTCTCAGAAAATCTGATCGCGCCGTAGTTTTCGTCAACATCTCATTCCACTCCAACCCTACCCAAGAAGCACAGACCAGCAGAATATCCTGCTGCTACCAAAGAGCAGACTGGGATTCGTTCCGAGACTTCCTCTGTGAAGTCACTTGGAACAACGTTTGTAGTCTTCCCGTCGAAAATTGTGCATCCGAGGTCTTCTCCCGGGTTCAGGCTAGCATCAATGCTTTTATCCCTGCTAGAAAATTTCAGCTTAAATCTCATTCGTCTCCTTGGTTCTCTCCCTCTTGCTCAGCCGCCATTGCCCAGCGGAATCATTTTTTCAGGCTTTATCGTAGCTACGCGTCGGACCAAAACAGGCGCCTTTTCGCCTCAGCTCGTAATAAGTGGAAAAAGATACTTAACAAAGCTAAGATATTGTTTGCTGCCAGAATGAAGCAACGCATAGCATCCTGTGAGTTCGGCGCCAAAGACTACTGTCGACTCTAAAAGCGTGCTTAACAAGAGTAAGTCCTCAATAACCAGCCTAATCAATGAATTTGAGGTCCTCACCTCGTCAGCGTACAAGATTGAATGCTTTGCTCGCAGATTCTCGACGAATTCGAGACTAGATTCGTCTGGAGTTTCTACATCCGATTTCCCACCTAGAACTGAGTATGAACGGAATGACGTTCACATTACACCCTTGCTGGTCTCTAACATAATCTCAAACCTTGACCCTCACAAAGCGAGCGGAATGGAAGGAATCCCAATCATAGTCTTGAAGAAATGTGCACCTGAACTCTCCTCTGTCCTTTCTAAGCTCTACAACTTCTGCCTATCTGCTTCCTGCTTTCTTTCCTGTTGGAAGTCGTCCTCTGTAGTTCCTATATTTAAGATAACTGGAGAACCCTCGGACCCTGAAAATTACCACCCTATCAGCCTTCTTCCGATCATTGGCAAAGTGTTCGAAGCCATTATTAACGCCGAGGTGGTTCAGCATCTCACAGCCTACAGGCTTGTCTCGGACAAACAGTATGGTTTCTGCTTCACCAGGTCTACTGCTGATATGCTAACGACCATCACCGAGTATATATACCAGGCTCTCGACAAGGATGGCGAAGCCAGAACCGCTGCCTTCGATATCACCAAAGCATTCGACAGAGTTTGGCATGCTGGCGTTCTACGCAAATTGCTGAGCTATGGTAAAACTGAACATTTGTTTGACCTAATCCAGTTTTTCCTCTCTAACCGCACATTGAAAGTGGTATTAAACGGACATGCCTCCCAGAACTACCATACGAACGCGGGTGTCGCTCAAGGATCTATCATAGGTCCTACACTGTTTCTGATCTACATTAATTATCTCCCCGATGCCACAAGATCTCAAGTAGGCATGTACGCCGATGACACCACAGTTTACTCTCGCCTCGATCAAAACTCTGATGTAGGCATCAAAGCAAATCTCGCTGCCGAGCTTGAAAATGACCTTCAATCCGTAGTGGACTGGGGTAAGAAATGACTTGTAAATTTTAATTGCTTCAAAAACGAAGCTGCTAGCAATTAACCATCATAGACAATCGCACCTCCCATTAGCATGGAACAGGATTGCCTCCTAGAGAGAATAACACTACGCCTACTGGGCCTTACACTCTCAGCGGACCTAAAGTGAAATGATTATATGGAATCCATTGATAAATCCGCTTCTATGAAAGTCGGTTCTCTGTGTAGGGCACAGAAGTTTTTTCCCGTCTGAATCGACTCTGCCTATATATAAATCTACCATCCGGCCTTGTATTGAATACTGCTGCCACATTTGGTCGGGTGCCCAAACTCCTTGGGGATCTTGACAAAATACAACGGAGAATCTGTAATGTAATCGATACCGACATGGCAGACCACCTGCAGTCACTCTCTCACCTGCGTGACGTAGCCTCGCGGTGCCTCTTCTATGAATACTTTCTCGGCTTCTGCTCCGATGAACTTAGATCACTGGTGCCCCCTACCTACGAATTTGCACGAGATATTAGATTAGCAATTATGCTCCACCATTTTACAGTGAAACCGATAAAATGTAACCGCAATTTCTACTCCAACAGCTTCTTTTGTCGCACTTCCCGCCTGTGGAATTCCCTTCCACATACTTGCTTCCCCGACAGCTACAATCTTCAGGAGTTTAAATGTAAGGTCAATAGAAACCTCCTAACACACTAACTTGCATCCATTCTCTCAAACATTCTTTCCATCTACCCAACCCTCATCCACGGTATCCTTACCCGTCTATCTCTCTTCTTCTGACATTTCCTATATCTAACCAGTCTTACTCATCATTTTCCCTTATGTAACCCCATTCGCAATAGTGGCAGTGGAATACCTTGCTTGGAGTGAAATTAATAAAAAAATGTCAGATCGAATAAGGTTTTGTGTTTCTGACAGCTTTTACACACTTGTAACAAAATTAAACGTTGTGAATCATTACATCGATAATAAATAATTTAACACCCGACAAGCAACGTGGAATTTTCGAATTTCTTTTTAATATAGGTTTTTCGTGTGCTTCGTTAATTTCGATATGTCCAGTCGCAATTTTACATCCAGATTTTCATTTTCTCATAGAATTTTTATTTTTTTTCTGTAATTTTCTGTCTCAACGCTGTGCACGAACTTTTATCTGTGAGAACTTTTCTTTGCTTTAGTTTTACGTTGTGAATTTTATGTTCTACATTTTTAAAATTCTTAAAGGAATTGTGTGGTCTCCGTGATGTAATCTTTCAGATCTGAGACATGCATTAATTTTTTTCTTTTTAAACATTTTTCTTTAGCTTGTATGTATGCACATTCTTTTTATTCAGTTTTCCTCGATATCACCTCTCAGATTTAAGATTCCCTGACAGTCGTCCGATATTTCTTGCGTTACTTTTTTATTCTGTTCTAGTTTCGTTTGAATTCTAGCATGGATTTGTGTCTCATTTTAGCCGTTAACCCTTGAACAAAAATTAATCTTTTAAGCATATCTGGAGTCAGATCGCTTAATGTGAATCTGTCATACTCAA
Source organism: Ascarosepion bandense (assembly GCA_037127315.1). NCBI lineage: Eukaryota > Metazoa > Mollusca > Cephalopoda > Sepiida > Sepiidae > Ascarosepion > Ascarosepion bandense. The sequence continues at coordinate 45,280 of JBBBDQ010000777.1, forward strand.
TGTTAACGATTTCAGCATGTGTCAAAATTTTCTTACACTTCCAACGAATATTAAATAACCATTTTTAATTTTTTTCTAAAAATATTTGCCTTTTTTATTTTTTCAAAGTTTCATGTTCTACTAGTGCTAACTTTTTTCTCCTACTAAAACTTGCTGCATTTTTCTGTAATTTTACTCGAACCTTGTAAAATAAGCAGAAAAATTCATTTAATCATCTGAATTTTATACGAATTCAGCTATGGCTTTGACGCCGGGTTGGCAATGAAAAAATTGGAGAATTTTCAGACTTCTTAATTATTTCTTAATTATTTCAAATAACATTTGAGTTTCTGAAGTTCCAACAACTGTAGTTTCTATTGTTTTATTGTTACCACTTGATGTAATAATTCTTCCGTATTTAAGAATATCTGTTATTTTTTCTTTACGCACAGCAGAGAGAAAAATACAAACGCTTGGTTTTAATTTTTTGTTTTCACTGTTATATGCGCTGAAACAAAAACTTAGTCTTTCCTATTCTGTATGAGTTTCGATTTCTCGCCTCTACCGTTATAATTCGCTCCTCATTGATATCATGTCATGTCTCTACTGACTTCAACAACAATCTAACGGAAACTATATTTGCACACTATCGGAACTCAGACTGTTTACCATATTTGTCTACACTGAGGCGAGATGCGACACAAGATCAATTTTAAATGTAGGATTTCCGTGCGTGTACACTTTGCCAAAAATTATTTACGCCTGCATACGCAGGATCTGGCTCGATTATTTTTCATAGCCCTAACTTTATCTAAGGCTTTTTGCCTAGTTCATTTGTGTTAGAAGGGGTGTCTTATTCACTTTATTAAATGATTTTTTTAAAAAATGAGTTAAATGATTAAAATAATGTACAAGAAATGTGTGGTATTTCTTGAGTGAGCAGTTACTGTTTACAAAAATTTCTAAAGATCATTAAAACACTTTTTAACTATTTTAAACTTCTCAAATCCACAAAACCGGATAGCACTTTTAGCGCTGACGCTAGTTTTCTTGCATTCCTTTTTGTGTAGAACTTTACAAGAATATTTCAAAGGACAGATATGAATAGTAATGGTGAATTTTTTCCCCAAAAGGAAAACGTCCTATCATTGACTCAACATGTAGCTTTATCGTCGGTTGAAATTTAAAAATAGAATTTTTTTAAAGCAAAGTTGTAGATGTAAGTCTTATAAAGCTAGGTGCTATCGTTTTGACTTCTGTATCAAGTTGAGTTTACTTGAAAAGAATTTGCCACTTCGCCGGGCATCCGATTTTAAATTCAGTAATTTTTTCCAAGGCGAGACCAGAAAAGATAATTTTATACAATTCCCATAAGTATTTTCTCGAAATTAAACAGAACAAACTCACTTAATGAATCCAATTTCCTGGGCAAGAACTTTACTTCATATTCACATATTTTAGAAAGTTGTCTATTAATTCAAAGTATTAAAAATGCGATTATAACCTTGTACTATTTAAGGCGTCGGATCGCTTTTTCTGATATACTATAGCTGCATATCTGTTAAAGAATCCAGATCTTGGCAAATTATATAATCCGTTCATAAGAACCAGGACGGAATAGATTATGGTATTTTTATAAATACGGGATGCGGGTAAAATACCTCCCACACATAAAACTGTTGTTAAATGATGGAACGAGTGGCTTATTGATTTAAACACCTCTAAACGAAACTGTTGTTTAAAGCTCTGACAGAACCCTTTTTACTTCTCATCAGCATGGATGATGCTAACATTCAGGATAGTAACTCATTACGCTTTCACGGATTAAATTTTTCAGTTAACAGAAGATTGAAAGGGTATATTGAATCAATTGCTAGATTTGTAGTTAGGAAATTTTTATTGTCAGAATAATATATATGTTTAGAAATCTACTATCCGGTCATTGCTTTGCATATTGATGCCACGTCTGAGCTGATGCTTCTGCTGAATATTTAAAGATTATTGGTAAAATTCAAATAAACATCTGCAATGTTATTAATTCTGACCTGGCATCTGGGCTTTAGTCCCTTTTCCAGTACCGAAACATATCTTCTTTGCACTGTTTTTTAAAATATTTTCATGCTAATTATTCTGATGAATTTTATGATACTTCAACTGAAAATTTAAAGCAATGTCTCATACTTACTGCCATATCATGCTGAATAGACCGGTTCTTGTTCGATCAACGAAGTTAAACTAGATCAAGCCTGGTCAGTACTTAGATGGGTAACCGCTTGGGAATACCAGGTGCTGTAAGCGTTTCGATTTGGATGTGTGTTGCGATGTAGGGCATATCGGCTCGGAATGAAAAATCGGAGAGCCTAGTATGAATTCCATTGGAATTCGTTGCATTCGCATACGTGCAAATACCCTTGGGAAAGGTACGAATTCGTCGCTTCTCTCTTCAGCTATGGGTTAAATAGCAGGAGAGGTTAGGTTTTATAGCCTTGATTGGCAACCAGTATGTCGCAGAAAGTAATGGCAACCTACTGCGGGATAATCTTCTGTCCAGTCAGTCATGTCTCTTTCAAGACATGATCGCCAACTGACTAGCACTTTTACAGATGAAATAACTAAATGTAACTGTAATTTCTATGGTAATAGATTTTTCTCTTCAATTTTCCTCCCTTGTGGGACTCTCTTTCTGTTTTTTGCTTCCCAGGAAACATTTATCGTCAAAATTTATCTTCCATTTTCTTAATTTTTGTTCTTATATTGTTCTCTCTACATAATAGTAGTTTTTCTCATATTCACTAACACTAGCATCTTAAAAGCCTTATTGTCTTGCTTGAGGTGAAGTAACTAAAAAATAACTACAAAGAGACCTCTGCTCACCAATGGAAAGAAACAAATAAAATACCTGGGACACATACCAAGGATTGAATTTCAGGATATTTTAAAGCTCACAATCTACACAGATGGCAGAAAAATCAGTAAAAAACATTGAATAGTTATCGTAAGGATTTCGCATGAATGTAAAGTACAACAAATATAATGAGTGATGGTAAAGCTTAAAAAATGATTAAGAAAACAGTAAGTTTCAAAGATAAATAATCACGTATTATAATTTTGCTTACAGTGGTATTTACTCTGTACAAGGCCAGATGGCTACACGAGGTAGATCACAAAGTAAGAACAGTAGCTTATGCTGATGCTTGTGGAAAACGGTCAACACTACACTTAAACAGGTTAAAATTGTAGTGATTAGGGAAGCAGACTCTTGGAACTTGCATCTCACCGGTGGAATACGAAGGAATGAAGGTGGTTCGCTAAGATGTGGATGACGTTTAAGACTGGTAGAACTAAAAAGCATAGTTTATCGGAACACGTTCCATGGAAATAAGGATAGAGTAAGCGAGAGGATTACGACGTCACGTCTGTGAGAAAATGGTTATAGAGTGGAAATAATTCGTCTCCTACAAAGATGCGGAAAGGTTTTAATCATGATGGAAAGTGAAGACTGGGAAGCTCCCGATCGTACATGGCAGTAGTACTTTTTCAGCTTGACGTGATTTTTTCAAATGACATGTCACTTACGAGGACAATGACTATGGTATCAGTGGCAAAAAGGGGTTTTGAGCAAATGAACCTGAATATTTCAACGAGGACCATCTTTCTTTGGGCGTTGTCGACTGATGCTACAAATTCACAAAGAAAGTAACGTACTATATATCAGAAATCACATATTTTGGGGACTTTCAAAAACGGCAACAATAAAAAATGATATCATTTTTCCCCTTTATTACAAGTACTATAATTACGATGTTACATCACTTCAAAGAAAAGTCGGGTGGGAAGCCCACATCACGATATTGGGTAGGGTGATAGCAGATACTGTACGTAAGAAAGCAATTTTTCTGAAAGTGTATTTTCAGAAAACAGCTTTAATATATTTTAACGGACAATGGCCCTACCTATACTATCAGAGACATTTGAATATATTCCTTATAAGGAAACGGCTAATATAACAAGTACAAAATATTTATAAATCGTTTTGAATTTCTGTTAAATTTCTTTATCGGGGTCATATGTTTTAATCACATAATTGTAGACATTTATCTAAGTAAGACAGGTTCGATAGTAAAGTCCTTTTTCTTTTTTTTTTTCAAGACTTTTGTTTTATAATCTAACTTTGCTGCGAATATTATTTCATAACACAGAAAATTTTATCGTGTAACCATATGATTGTCAGCAGCTGTTTTATATGAGAATCAATAAGAGCTTAACGTTCATAAGATTGTCTACATACAAAAGAACACTTTTATTTTACTCAAACGCTGACTGACGGGATACACCGACATTTGTATATTAAGTAGACATTCAATTTAAGCAATGCAGTCTAACCTGACACTGACATACGTAATTTTATTTTTGTCTCATGAGTGAAACAACTGTCATTCCACCTTTTTTTAACAAATGCACATGAAGATGCAGAAAAAATAACTGTAACTGCCATTTTTAACAAAGCAGGCTGGAAACCAAAGTACTTAGACTATAAATAGCAATTTCTTTTGAAATCAGCTTAGAATCTTCAAAGTTTTAGTGATAAAACTGCTAAGTGGGAAGTTAAAAACTTGAGTTGATAATGGAAAACATAATAACAATGTTTGCCGCTGCAGGCAATTCATTTAATGCCATTTGATGTCGGACGTTAGTAAAAATTAAGAATCTCATTTTTATGACAGAGCAGACGAAACGATAATAGAATGTTAGTAGGGTAAAAGCATCGGCGCCCTATGCTCAGCAATGATGTCTCAGCATTCCCAATGAATTCTATTCCAGTTTTTCAATCATTACTCTTAATGATATTAAACAAAAAAACCTGCAGCATATTATGCTGATTGCAGTAGTGGTTGGTAAGTGTACCACTAAGTAGCATATGTGTATGTAAATTAGTCGTAATGATATTTGTACTGTTTTCAGTGTTGCGAGCAATTTTGTGTTTCACTGGCAGACACAGGAGTTCGCTTCTCTGCTAAAGTTTGTGCTCATTCGTCTGAAAACTACCTCCACAGGCACTGATTACCCTTCAAGAGTTGGTAGATCTATTCCTCGGAAAGTGCCAAGGGTGCTTGGTAATTTTTCTACGGTTCTGTTGCTAAGTCCACATTAAGGTCGACTTTGTATTACATTTCATTGTGATGTGGACGCGCGCTGCTAAATAGGATGATACTTGGACTGTGGTCAGTGGTGCAAGCATTGACTTGTGTCATTAGCAGTTTAAAGGAGGACGCTTCTCTGTCGATAATATTGCTCAATTCTCTGGAGGCTGTTCTGACAGTCGGTGATGCTTCTTCTGAAGAGGGTTTATTACTCAAAAAAAGAATGAGTGGAAGTGTGTTGATAATTTTTCTAAGGTACTGCTGATGAACACATGTTAAATTCAATATTGTATGAACTATCATTGCGATGAGGCTGTGCAGTTAAATGCTATAGCACATGTACTGTTTTCATTAGTGCGAGCATTAACTTCTACTTTTGACGGACAGGAGTACGCTCCTTTGTTGAGAATAGTGCTAACCTCTCAGGAGTTTATTCCGCTAAGTAGCCCTTCATCAGGAGAAGTGTAATTTTGTTGCTCGGCATCTGGTGCGTCTCGAAAATGGATAAGACCAAAGAGTGGGCGTCATAGTTTCTGCCTATAAAACCAAATGAACATTCAACTTTCCGTCACATTTAATTGCGGAATAAATACGCAATAAATTGAAATAGTAAAGAAAAAAGGATGCTTGTTCTTGACAAATGTACTTAACCTGTGAAGTGAGACGAGAAAAATGGAGATAGAAAACCTATCAGGATTTGTGAATATACGCTACACAGATAAGTGTTCGAATGGGATCAAGAAGAAAAATGAGTACTGAGAGTAAGAAGACAGGCGGCATAGATGGAAGCCATATATGAAGCCAACATTTGATTTAAGTAATGGAGTTTTCATGGGAATATAATACTTACATAATCTGATACCACTGTTTTTTTTCAATGAGCAGTTTAAGACAAAGACTGCTTAAGATGTCTCTCTCTCTCTCTCTCTCTTTTTCTCTTAATGTCAGGGTCACATACGGTTTTAAATTAAGAGTTGTCCTTATCTCAGCCCACTCTGAACTGCTATTTAGATTATAATTGGAGAGAGAAGAGAGTGAATCAAACCTTTTTCGAATGAGAGAAAGGTTCTTAGAAATCCATAAATGACTACTGAGCTGATATACAATATGTAATACGAGTGTAACCTGCCGTAAAAATGGCAGCTAAATATTTTAGTGAATTATTAGCTGTTTCTTCACTGGTTATCTCCCTGAACGTGACAGGAGGGAATGTATATATATATACTATAGTCATCCGCAGACAGATCTGTTTCGCCGTATCACAGCTCATCAGTACGGCTTAGACTCCGTTCGATTCCTAACCCAGGATTGAAACCCGACCGAAACGGCGTCAGTTGGCGATTCTACCCCTAGGCCACGAGCGTCCGGTAGAAGAACGGAGGCTTTTTAGCGCGTATAAAGACGCCCAATAGCTAGAGTGCTCCAATTCATTTTCTATTATATATCCATTATATATATATATATATATATATATATATATATATATATATATATGTGTGTGTGTGTGTGTGTGTGTGTGTGTGTGTGTGTGTGTGTGTGTGTATAATAGAAGGTTCTTCACTACTGGACGACATAATTATGGCAAAAAATATGATAATAATAATAAAACCCGGTTAAAGAGCAAAAACGCAGCAACAGCTTTGACAACTGGTTGTAATGAGAATGAAAATGAACCGATGCTGCCTTGCTATTGTCTTTCTGTCTCCATGAGCTTGCCAGTTTATTTAACCTGGTATATATATATATAAACATTTATACGGGAAATATATAGTTATCTTTATCTCAAGTGTAGGTCAGTATTTTGAAATAAATAGATACTTGGGATAGATATATTGCACAAAAAATCACACTTCAGCGGTTAATATTTATTTTCGATATTTCACGTAGCTAAATTGTTGTATAGTACTTTGGTCTGTGTGGAATAATATGGAGCTCATTCATGGTTGGCAGCGAAAATGATAGAATTTTGCCAAGAAGTGTATTTTGCATTCAGCACAGAGATATGATACTTGGTGAAAAGCGCAAGAGGTACAGGCTGAGATTTTGTTTTGACGCGCGAATGTCAGAAAGGTCAACGCCCGAGACGGTACGGAGGTACCGGTAGGTATAGGTGTCGATAGGGACAATTGTTTAAGTGACGTTATCTGTCACAGAGAGTCACTTTTTAGATTTGAGTTTGGAGTTGAGTTGCAAAGAGCAGTCAGCCAGCTGTTGGCTGTTGGCTGGCGGCCTGGATGTTTGAACAGAAGAAAAGTGAATAAAATATAACTGGATATTTTTAATTATATAAACGCGTTGATAACTGTCGATTTAATCAGTTGTGAAAAAGCAGGTCATTTCAATTCACTTTGGGCCCAGTATATTTCTGTCGATTTATCTCATGTGAAAAGACCAGGTTCGATTAGAACAGATTCTCGCCGAATTGTAATAAAGTTAGCTACGGCATTTACAAGAGAAAAACACAGACGTTTTGATTGCAGATTGTTTTCGACGAAAAACGATTTGTTCCGCCGTTGAAATGGTTGAAAGTATTATCTTCGTTGTCATTGTTATCGTCGGTTCCCAGAAGAAATATATAATCAGAAGGAGTATATAGCAAACTGAAGGATTTCTGATCGTTAACAAAAAAACTCATTCTGGTTCTATCTCTCTCTCTCTCTCTCTCTCTCTCTCTCTCTCTCTCTCTCTCTCTCTCTCCCTGTCTCTCTCTGTCTCTATCTCTCTCTTACTCCTCTCTCTCTCTGTCTCTATCTCTCTCTGCCTCCTCTCTCTCTCTCTCTCTCTATATATATATATATATATATATATATATATATATCTATATATATATTCACTTAATCTGAAAAACCATTGGGAAAGATATAAACCGATTTCCCTGTCCCTGTTAGGGATTGAATAGAAGATATTTAAAATGAAAAAGTTCTCACAAAATATTATTGCCATTTTCCCTCGTAAAAAAATAATCATTGAATCCAAAATGTTTCAACTTTAAATAACTTCCGAAAGGATGATCAACGTTAAAACAAATCAATCAACAAAATGCTAGTTTCAGAAATGGATTTTTGAATATGACAAAAGAACATGGAATTATATTGTTGAATGTATTTTCCAGGAATATGTTTAATATGATACAGCTGTATTTATAAGATAACTAGCCCTAAAATTTTAACGTTATTTTAGAATTTTTATATAACGACTCATGTATTTCTCATCAAATTCCATAAATGATAGTAAAAACGTACATCAGATAAATGTGATAGAAAGAGAAATGCAACATTTGAGTTTTATTCAAGCAATTATTTTGTTGTATTATTTTTTCATGAATATTTTTTTTACAATATTCTTAGTTTCGTTTGATGCATATTTTTTTAAAATTCGAAATCACTAACAGATATCAGTTCGCATTTTCTCTGTTTTTTCATCGATAATTGTAAACGTCTGTTCTTGGTATTAAGTATTTTAGTCAAACAGCTATTCATTGCACATCAAGAACAGGTCTTTTACTCTAAAATTACTTTATAATTATAGGCTTGATGTAATTTAAATCTAATATGCTTTGCCTTCAGTCAGATACAAAACGAAACTGCTCAGATTTTACTTGTTCTGAATAAAAACAATTTCCATAAAGAAATGAGATAAATCTCTCCTTATTTCTATTTAGATTTTTTTTCATTTTACTGATAAAAAGATTTTAATTTCTATCATTATTTAGAAGAATGTATAATTTATACTTCTTCAACTTGAAGCACGTTCAAAAGAGCATAAGGTTGTTTGTTTTCACAAAAAAATAATTCAAGGAATTAGTTAATTTTTGGCTTTGGAGAGTTGTGTATTCCCCTTTATCCCATGTTAATTAAAAGAATAATTCATCATTAATTCGTCAACAGTTAGAAAGCAGTTCACAAAAATGAAACAGAAATCAGTAGAAAATCGGGATATTTTCAGTAGATTTCAGAATATTTTCCTTTTTATTGTACATTTAGTGTATAGAGGCAGCAGATAATTTTCTAATCATAGAATGTTAAATTTAAGAGACAAAGGAGGTTTATTATATTTAATCATGAGCCGTTCTAAACATAGAATTTTAGCTTTAATTTCAGGTGAAAATAAAGACAACAATTCTCCAACATTTAGATAATTTTTATTAAGTTGGCTCTCAGCTTCCTGAAAATGAGCCATCTTCAGAGAGGTTAGAGAGACGTTAACATAAAACCATCCACCATCAAAGACGATTTTATCTTGTGTTGATATAAAACTTTCCTAAGCAAGGATAACAGTTACCAAATAGCAAACGAAGTTCGTTAATTTGTAATACGCTTCTATGACGTCACACCACGTGAGTGCTCGAAATGTTAACAGAAACATAGATTTAAATGCAATGTCATGTGTTATGACCAGATTTAAACGTGGTTTTATTAAGTATGGGTTGTTTTGATTTAATATAGATGGCTTCCAATATCTTAAGGTTCTTTTTACTGTGTGTATGAGTATTATTGTATTGTTGTATTTAATTAAAGCTAAAATACGATGTATGGAACGGCTCATGATTAAACATAATAGACATTCATTGTCTCTTATATTTAGCAGTATGTGTTTAATTTATATATATATATATATATATATATATATATATATATATATATATATATGAATTTTTAGCCTGTGAAGTTGAGATCGTTTATAATGAAGAAGAGTAAATTGGCGGATAATTTCAAATTTTGGTTATCGAGAAATGCTATCCCCACTTTGACAGAGAAACCTGTGAAGAGCCTAGGGATAATTTTTAACAGCTTTTTCAAGGGTAATTCTTCCATATGAATGACAACTAGAATTATGGATTACCAAGATTGAAATGCCAAGCAGTTTTAAAGCGTGGATTAATCAGCGCGCTGAGCTCCTGAGAATTCACTGGCCTTTGTTGATCTATTATTTGCAATGACATCAGCGGAGACCATAGAAAAGAAAATTATCAACTACCTCCGCAAATGACTAGGGCTGCCAACAAATCTAATTAGTGTCGCGTTACATAGCAACAAAAACGCACTTCAGAGTTGACGTATAGAGTTGACGGAGGCATTCGTAGCCTCTCAAACAAGAGAATTACTACAGTATAGGGACCCTAAGGTCTTAAAAATGGCGGCAGCAGGCAGTGAGTTCCGTATTGGAAGGAAATGGAATTCAAGGAGGGAACTGGTTAAAGCGGAATAGAGTTTAAGACAAAGGGATATTGCGGGGACGGTGGCATCAGGTTATGCAGACCTAGGCTTTTTTCTTGGTACCCGAGTCGAAAAAGCCTTGGACAAATAAAGAAGAGAAAACATTCAAGTGGAGGTACCAGCCAACATTGAGGATAAACGAATTTGCCAGATGTTAGGACTAAGCCAGCAGGGTACACAGACAATAGCATAATTTTTACGATAGAAATTAAGCTGGTCGGAGATCTGACACTCCGAAACAAGTTGGATCTAATTACTTTTACAATCCGTGTATGACGTGGTACCGAATTCTACAAAATTGTATATTGGTAAATGAGTGAAACACCATCATGCCTACTCTGATCCGGGAAAGGAACACTGGAGCATATACCAAGCGCATGTCCGAGTGGCCTGGGTGATGTGAGGTACCACTAGATACATGATTAAATACTTGGGAAATTTTCTGATGAAGTGGCGGCAGCAATCAACATTTGTTGTTTCGAGCCTGAAATGAAGGCAATGTATTTCGTCAAGGCCGGCGAAATCACTTCCTCAATTAGTAAATCATCAGTTTGTATGTTACCTTCTACCCAAGATTAGCAATTGAGATTGGGAGTCCGTTGGAATTCTACGACTAGATAGTGACATCATCGCTGCGTCCAGGTTTATTAATCTATTCATTTTTAGCGCTCGAAATTACGCCAACTTCGGAGAAGAATTTCGGAGAAGGACTTTGAAAGAAAGTTTAAAAAGTACCGGGAGCGAGTTGAGAAGAAAATGTCTAACCAGTGATAGACAACCTGTCTTGAGATTAAAGTTGGATGCCGTTGTTTTGCGGGGCGTTCTTTGTGCAGAATTTTGAATTGGCTTGGAGTCAACATAATGAAACCTAGAAAGCTTATTCAGACTATTTCAGAATATAAAGAGAAGGCCTCGAAATGATTATAATATATGTATATAGAATATATTATATAATTTTATAAATATAAATATAAATATAAATATATATATGTATATATACATATATATATACATATATATATATATATGTGTGTGTGTGTGTGTGTGTGTGTGAGTGTGATATTAACACATCACTCATTAAATAACGGTCCTAACTAATGAAAAAACTTTTACGTAAAATTTAAATCCATTCAGAAATATGGTTTCGTTATACAGTGATACACTGATTCCAATGTTACTCTACCAATTCGATGCTTTTTTGTTATACGATTTTTCAATGGATTCAAAATACACCTGAGTTTCTGATATCACTTCTTCTTGGGGCCAAATCTCTTTCTCTGGATCATTCTTTTGAGGTCTGCATATATGTAGAATAGGGTGAATGCGGAAGCAAATCAAAGTCAAATTCAAGTAGAGTTTTGACGATTTCTTCTTTCAAACGCACCATTAATGCTATATAATATTCGTTATATATGGTTTTTTCTTTGTCATTGATGCTTTGTATTTTGAACGATTGTGAGGTAAACGCAACCCCACATTGAACATAGCATTCTCATTGTTTATGCAAAATGATGATTATGCTGCTTTTTGATATGTACAATAATTTTGCTATCCCATGCATTCAATTTACGATAGGCCAAGAAGAGTTTGTGAATCTTTTTGGTGTTTTGCATAACAACTGCTGTTTTTCGGCAACCTGAGTGCTCAGCATAGGTTTGTGTATGTACGACCGCGTTTAAAGTCAGAATACCACCTTTTAATCGTTTTTTTTTCCAAAAAAGCAGAATTTGATTAAAACTTATAAAGACATTGCTTTGCTTGAACCGCATTGATCTCATCAGAAAACAACGAAATTTAGATTTTTCTATTGTTGTAAAAATGTTCAAATATAGCTTCAATGAAATAACTATAATTTGTAAACTAATAATCCGATTCGTTCAAAGTTTTGTCACTTGTCATTTAAAGAATAGTACTTCATAAAAACCCTTTTCATTTTTATGAGTGACGCTATCTATTTGTTAGGCACGTGACATATTGAGTAATGCGTTACATAATATTATATATATATATATATATATATATATATATATATAAAATTTTGTATAAAAAGTATTATATATCTATTGTACAAAATTATATATGATAGATTATATATATATATATATATATATATATTATATATATATATATATATATATATATATATAAAATTTTATTTTATATTATATATATATATTATAAAAATAATAAATAATATATATATATATATTATATAAAATATATTATTTATATATCATATATTATATATAAAATATATTCTGTATATAAAACGTGTTATATATATAGATTTATTATATTTATTTAATTTATGCTTACATTATATTATATATAAAATGTTATCTGTATAATGTATATATTATATATGTTAAATATATGACATATTACATATATAATATATTCTATAGATATATAAAAATAATTGTATTATATATTATATATTGCATGTATGATATTTTATATATGATTATATAAATATAGGTGATGTAATAAACATACAAATACGATACATAAATTATGTATATATGAAATATTCAATATTTATATATATAAGTATATGTATATATTACATAATATATGGATTATTTGGATATTGTATATAAATATAAAATATAATTACATATCTATGTAATATATATATATATATATACAATATATGTAATATATAAATATGATATGGACGTATATAAAATATATACCACATATATACTATATAGATATCATATATATGTATATCATATAGATATCATAATCATATTTCCGTACAAATGAAATTTGAGCAATCCCGGCAATGTATTCGGTATACCTGGTTCGTCATTTTGATTTCGGTTATTTTTAGATCTGATAATGTCCATAATAGTTTTCGAAGTAGTTGTTACTATGTGTATGTTTATTATATGAGACAGATTGTTTTAGATATTAGATGGAATGGAGTTGGTTGGTAGTATGACTTATTTGTTATTGTTTAGATTATTATTGATAATATGGTTTCTTTTGTTGTGGTTGTATATATTATGTGCCTTTCTTTTTGCATTGTGAATAAAATGATATGGGTAATGCAAGTTTCTGGATGTGCTTTCTATGTATTTTTCTTCTTTTGTTAAATATTGGGGGCTGCATATTCTTAGTGCTCTTAAAAAGAAACCTGTAATAATAACAGATTTGATTTTGGAAGACTCGCTGGAGCAGAAATTTATCAGGTCGTTTTTGTTAGTTGGTTTTCTGTAGACGTCAAAATCGAGTTTGTTGTTATTTTTGTGTAATATGATATCTAGGAAAAGAAGAGTATGAAGTATGATTAGACTTAGTTTCGAAGGTAAAATTTATAGTAGGTTCAATGTTATTGAGTTTGTCGACAAAATCTTAATATTTTCCCACAAAATTCCTCCTAATTTAGATATATAGACGACCCCTTCTGATCTATCCAGAAGCTACTAAAATAGCAGATTAGAATAAAGCTCATTTCGCCTTTTTGCCTTGATAAAGTCCATCACAGGACGAAACGCGTTGGCGATTTAAAATACAGTTTTCTTCTTGTTTTTATTTTATATAAACATTCTGTCCTTACTCTCAGATTATAACTGAGTATATTGTTACGTATGTATATATATATATATATATATATATATATATATATACAAATTTTATATGTAATATTATTATATTTTTATTATATGTATAATATATATATGTAATATATATAATTTATGTTATATAAGTATATAATATATCAACAATATATATATCAAAATGTATATATATAATTTCATTTATATACAATATATATTACGCAAAATGTTTTACATAATATATATATATGTATATGATTTATTTTGTATATATATATATATATTTATATATCTTTATATGTAGATATTTTCTATATAATGTATATTTTTATTATAAACATAATATAAATGCAATATATATATATATATATATATATATATATATATACACTATGTGTAAACATATAAAATACATGCTTTTTTAATCCATATATAGAAGTGTATATATACATTATAAACTATATTTTTTATGATTTATATAATATATATATACATGTGTGAATTATATATTTCGATTATCATTAATGTTGTTTTCTTTCTTGGTTTTTTTCCTATCTTTGCCTACTAGGTTAACCCACTTTTATTCTTTTTTTTTACTTGTGTTATTGCCGGTTCTTAATTTTTTGACGAACGTGTTGTCTCAAAAAGGAATTTTCGCTAAAATTTTTTGATAAATCTCTGTCTCTGATTTTTTTCCATGATATTTCATTGTTAACATTTTTAGTGTTATTTCACAGTTTTCTTTTTGTTTAAATGTTTCAGAATTTCGGTTTTTGTATTTGTCTTGGCTTTGGACTGTTTGAAACTATTTTCCATATTTTGTTCTGTTTTTTTATTGCTAACAAACGTATACAAACACACACTTCTAGTGTTGGGAAAAACATACAAGAGTCTGTCATTTGCTAAAAAAAACAATTATTTACCGAAAAAGATACACTTACTAAATGAGGCTGTTTACTTATACCTAGAAAAAATTCCTCTAAAAGGCGTTGTCGTATAAATGGAAAAGTAGTGTTCCCACCACTATTGTAGAAGAAAACAAATAAAAAGACGAAATTAATGACCCATGCAAAGCGAACGAAATATACTGTGTGAAATCTGGGGAATCAGTCTCTATTTGAAATTCCCCTCCAAAATGCATCGTCAATATGGTTTATTGAGAGATGTCCAAGCACTATGCTGAACTGGTTACTGATAGCAGGATATTGGTAGACATCGATGCACAAGGACGCATTTTTAAAAGAACCGTGTCAAACTTTATGCTCGACAAACACGCACGTAAAATGCACAGTTTTAAAATTTCTGATTTTTTGGGAGTTAAACAGATAAATAAAGGGATCGCATATTTTATGACTGAGGTACTGCTTCTCACGCTTGAAGACTGTACGAATATGAGCTTGCATGGTCTGATCACCAAAGGAGTATATTATCCGCACAGAAGACCTAGGAGTGTCCGGATCAAGATCACAGTGCATGAGATTCCTCAATTCACTCTCTTGGAGCATTTAGGCACATATCTGGTACAGTATGGATAGATAAGTATGACTCTGGCGTATAAGATAGGTGAGTGAGGGCTTGAATTGATGACCGATCGAGAAACCTTCATCTCCATTTCCAATAGCTTTGAGATAGACGGGGAAAATACCTTGTAATCGTAACAGGAAAAAAAAAACAACATGTTGTAAGTGTGGCGTGATTGATCATCCCACCTCTAGTGTCCGCCTACTGCTAGTCCTCCTTGAAATTAATCTTATTGTTCCGTAGCGGTCGTAATGAGGCTGTCACCGGTAGTCGAAAGATCCAGGTTGGGTCTCATCTTGAGCGTAGGTAGAGTAAGAGGGCAGGCACAGATTGCAGAATCTTGGACTCCTGAAGCTCCCAAAGACAAAAACACAAACAATCCTAAGGTCTATGCCGCAACATTTGATAAGCCGTGTAGGAAATCTGATCCTGTATACGAAAAATTAAAAAAATATATTAAAGAATTACAAAAAGAAATAAAATTAAAAATGCCAAATCTACTGTGTTAGTGGTGGTTTCCCGTTTATCAGCCTCTACACCACCATCTACTTCTCGTAAAAAAGTGCCCTCATCTAATCCAAAATCACATGTTCCTCCCCATTCAGTATCCGCTCCTTTATCCACTCCACAAAACCAACCCTGAACTCTTCCCCAGTGAATCGACCACTGGCCACAATCCTTTTAAATATGACCCCCATTTAAAATTTTCCCACCCCCACTGTGTCACAATTTTCTTCTCCATCCCAATACTCATACAAAACAAAACAAAAGAGACATCGAATGCAATTAATCTAAATTTAAAAAAAGAAAAAAGAGGGTAAAACTGCCCTACAGCACCGGTGAGCGCGTATTCACCCCAGGCTAAAGTGAGAAGGACAAACAGTACAGCAGTAGGATTAAGATATTATCTATCCAAAAGTATGAAGATAAAAGTATTGACCCACGAAACTTTCCAACAGCAGAAAGGATATTAACAAATATTTGAACTGGGTTGGAAGCACGACAAATGTGGTGTCAGATAGAGGAAGTTCTAAATGCTCACAATGATATTATGCTCCAGTAGCAAAATTAGAGAACGAAAAATTCCACAGCAATTTTGATCAGTGAGGTTCCAAACTTTTGCTCACCCCTCCTCATATGGAGCTCTTAAATTAACGTTCCTATGGTATATCAGTGGTCTCGTCATTGGTAGTCACATTACGACTGAAATGTGCCAAGGATCAATGAGCGAGGCTGTTGGTATCATCGCTCCGACGATATTTAAGGCGGGTGCCCAATTCCAAAGAAACTAACAATGACACTCTTTGTAGCTAGCTTGAATGTTCTGGGGCTAAGGTTGGAGTCTTGTAGAGTGAGATTCGATCCCAAGCTTCAGCACCTGGTGGTGGATATCTGTGCCTTACAAGGGACTTGTTTCCATTCTGACTACCATGATGATATTCTGACCATAAGGTTTGATCTCTTGTAAGCATGCTACGATTGCTCCACTAGGGGATGTCCTTTGGCTCGTAAAACGTTCTCTGAACGCTGTTTGTACGCTTGTTTTCTGGGCAGGTTTTGTGTCTTAAACGCTGCCAGAAAAAGAAGCATTTCGTTTCATTGAGAGTTATGGGTTCAACGGCACTAGAGAACGGAAAGCCATTCTTTGACGGAGCAATTTTTATTTAAAGATATTTTGTCGTGTATACTTAGCGGGTGACTAAATCTCGGTGTAGATCGCACGGAAACTAGATTGGGTACTAACAACCCGGATGTAAATCTATTTCGGAACATTATCGGCAGGTTTGATCTTATCGATAAGTTCCGAATGAGCTTCCCCAGGAATTAATTTGGACTTGAACTAATAGAGGCAGCTCGACTTCGGTGTTACGGACAAGTTATATTGATCGAATCTCAATTAGGAGAGTCTACTTAGGGCTCTCATGCTATCTATATTTTATAGTATATATATATATATATATATATATATATATATATATATATATATATGACAAAAATTTTCAGGACCAGCTGCTACTAACTATAAAGTTGGAGCTGACGAGGGCTGTTGTTAGGGATCGGTAGTAAGCTCATCTTAAGTCAACAATTAGGTCGATCACTGCTGATTAACACAGCCAAGATCGATTAGCAAACGAAACGGCACAAGAATCTAGAGTAAAAGGGGCCATAACCGGGAGATAGCGAGGAACTAGCAGCAGCTAGGACAGAGCTGGCCTCCTTGATTATTAAGGAGGATCAAGCTCTGGTAGTTAGAGCAATATTAAAAAGATGTTTTTGGAGGCGACAAATATGGCCGCTGAACTGCGACCTGAAGAATTTCGGAGTATCGAAAAACGATACATTGCTAACATCACACTGCTGGATTGGCGTACCGTGAATAAAAAAGATAGCATATTTGAGGCTTTCCGAACTTAATTTCAGGATCCTTTTCACCAAGGAGCCCAGTCTGAGCCCAGTTCAGTTCGACACCTATTTAGCTTTTCTTGCCTTGATGCGGCTGAAGCAGCTGGGTGCGATGACAAAGGCGGAAATATGAGATGCAGTGAAGCTTGTTGGCTGAGACAAGAGGCCGGTATTGATACTCTTCCGTACGAGGTTAAGTTGAGGCAGTTGCTCGTACTTCTCTCTTTGCTGGTACTGATCTTGGCAATGGATAAAGGACGGGGGTACTCCTGATCACTTCACCAAAGATAATACCAATCTGCTTCGTAAAGATAAACACGGTAGGGATATGATTAGTTATTTCTGGCCTTAATTTTATGAATACAGTGTTAAAGATTTTGTTAAAAGTCGTAGTCAACTGTTTGCAAGCTGTTCTTTTAATTGTACCCGTGCTGTGAAGGGTAGGACTATACAGAACAATCGTCATACGGTACGACTAATCTTAGAAAAAGGCGGCAGTGAAGCCGCGCTGATAAATTTGGATCAGTTCAAAATATTTGATAAGATTGATCATCAAGTTCTCAGGTGTATAAATCTGTGTAATCTGCATGAAACTGAACTGAAATTTTTATTTAATTTACTTGGATAGTCTTTTCTCGTTCCACTGTATATATCTAGGGGTTACCTAGAATTAAAAGTTCCGCCCATTATCAATCCTCACATCTAATCTTACATCATCTTGTGTTCCCAAGAAATCATTTATCTAAGTACTGACCAGTTGCTTAACTCTGGTGATTCTACAGCTCTACTTAAGTTGGGCACTTGTAGAATAACTCATCATGGAAAGATAAATATCCACACTAGAAGCGGGGTGGGGGTGAGAAGAAGTCACTTTTGCATCATCGCGAGAAGAATACAGCCAGCCATCAATATTAATTGACGATATTCGGAGTTAAAAACTAATTTTCGTTATGGGAGGGAGGGTTTCAACTCCGGCCTCTAGACAACTTCGGAATCTCCAGCAATTTTTCTGGAGGCTTTTATGTTTATGTTGGTGAATCTTTGCCTACAGTTTATCTTTGGTGTTACAAAGATATTTTTTGATCTATCGCTCAACTGGGCTGCAGGGCAAATCTCGCTCCACAAAGCACTTGATGTAGGCATCCGTGTTAGTCTGAGACTCTGTGAGATGAATGGAAGCATCACCATCACTTTTTTCTCCAAACGTTTTTATAACCACCAGTAAACTTATTCAAATCTTTCCGAATGCTCTACAATCTCTTCACCCAAACACATTAAAATTTTCGTATTGGAGCTTCTGGCGCGAATATCAAACAGTACAAAATGGTGTTTTCAAATTTCGAAAGGTGACAATTACATAACGTTGCTCTTTTTCTCACAGACAGAGCCCAACTGACCTCTTATACTGTTCAGCTAACAAAATAAAAATAAAAACAACCAAAACATCTGCACTAAGTTAAACATATAGTATCACGGAAATTTACCAATCGCACTCTGTATTTGTTATTTCTTCTAAGCTATTGAATATCTATGCAAAAAAAATGTATTTTATCGCTTTCCGTTAGGCACCAAACGACTGACTGATTCGCTTTTAATTAATATTTTTCGTTTGTGAAAATCCCGTTACATGAAAGACAGGGCGTGAAATAAACATAAAACAGATTTGTTTCTATTATGACCTTTTACTTTAACATATTAGTCAGTAAATCTCTTGAGGAAAGTTCAAGACAATTTCCTACATTAATGGCCAATTTTCTGCTTTCCCTCTCTTTGCCTATTTCTATTGCGTACGCCTGCTCAAACTCATATCCATAAAAAAGCTATATTATATAAACTGAATATGTACGCTCAAACACATATATATAAATTATCGGCTCTATGATGATGTTAGCTATATTAATATATTATATTATTTACAAAACTCCTATATAAAATCTGGTTTATGTTCTTCGTTATGTTCTGTGACTCTTCAATTCATTGGGGATCAGTGCCATCCACATCTTCCAGTTCATTATAGCTCCTAATTTTAAAAAAATTCTCCCAGACCGTATTTTGCCATCAATGTTTTCAAACCCGTTAGGTTCGTTATGCACTATTTTTCTTTGTATGTCCGGCGAGTATCAGATTCTGCAAACCCTCCTTCCGCATCACGTGCTCCAAAAATTTTTACTACTGTTTCCTGATGTTACCTTTAATTTCCCTTCATGTTTCTATTTTTTTCTAAAATCTCTACTTTGCTGACTTGTTCAGTCCATTCAATCCTTATTATCATTCTGTAGAACCATATTTCTGTTGCTTCAAGTCTTTCTTCATCTTTAAAGGTATTGTCCATCATTCATTTTCATATAAGAAAAATAAAACAGGTAACACTTTAGTGCCCTTTTTTTGTTTCAAACGAAGATTTTATGTATCTTTATACTCTGTTTCGTTTTTGGAAAGTGTCTTCGGATTTCAGTGTCATACTTTCCATCCTCTGTTAGAACACTTCTCAGATATTTAAAGTTTTCTACTTTGTTAGTGTATTTTTTACGCTATATAACCCCATGCTCGCATCATAACTAATTGTATTCTACATAAATTACTCTGTGGGCCGTTCTTCAAGCCTCGTGGTCTGGCGCTACAGAATCTCATATGCTGATCATTGTCAAATAAGATAGACCACGTTACATGTTGACTTATAACAATAGCATCAACTAAAACGTTTATCGCAAGAAATAAATAATTATATAATGAAGATGTTTACATTCTAAACCATTTAAATATTTTAGGAAAGAAAATTCTTTAAATTCTTCTTCTTCGTCTTCATGTGTCGTGTCCTTTCAGAACGTAGGCGATTCTGAGCATGAATATCGCATTCCTCGTTCCAGTATCTTTAATAAACCCACATTGCTGGGCTGCAGAAACTTATTTCTTTGAAAATTTATTTCCCGAGACTGTAGAAATTCTAACCGAAAATAGCAGGAGCGGCTCAGTCATTAAATACTAAATGCGTCTTTATTTTAATAATATTTAATGATATTATCCATTAACATATGTTATATATTATTGTAATAATTGCGTTCTACTGCAATCAAAGAAGTTCCTTTCACTTTCAAAAAGATGCCCATGTGAATTGCATGAATCCATTTATGGATTAAATAGCGGAGTAAACGAGACTCTTTAGTTGTAGGTGACAACACATCTAAGAGAAAGAAATGTTTGACTTCAAAAGCACGAAAAAAAAACTCTTGAAAGCATGATACTTTCTTTTCAAGGAAGGCATTGTAATTCACAAATAACGAAAGAATTCATTGAAAGCGTAATCACCTACATCTTGAAAGGACATTTAATTAAAAAATATATACATTATTAAAGATATCAATAAGACTTATCGATCGAAATCAGTCTAATAATAACAATAAAAAATTGTACACTGAGATCATAAAAGGAGTCATGAAAGCTATCATGAATGCACATATGTATTCATTGGTATTTATGTGTGTGTACGTAAAGAGACATAAGATAAAATCACATTTCGATCTGGTCGCAACACATTAAATTGCATTTAGACATATGGTTCTGTTAACATTTCGGTGTTTCACGCGGTGTGACGTCATAGAACCGCATTATAAATTTACGAACTGCGTCTGTTATTCGGTGACTGTTATCGTTGCATAGCAATGTTTTATGTCAACACAAGATAAAATCATCTTCGATGGTGGATGTCTTTATGTTAACATCCCTGTAACCGCTCTGAAGAGAGCCGAAAGCTTAGAACCAGAATAATGAAAATATCCAAACGTTGGGCAATTTTTCTTTGTTTTCACCTGAAATTAAAGCCAAAATTCAATGTTTATAACGGCTCATGATTTAACATAATATACATTCATATTATATGTATGTATGTATGTATGTATGTATGTATGTATGTATGTATTCGTTGTGGTTCCGTGGATATAGGATCGGAAGAAGAAATCGGGGAGCCGAGTTTGAATTCCAGTTGAATGTCCTGCATTCACTTACGAGCTAATACTTTTGGGAAATATATTAAATCGTCCCTTCCCTTCCATCCAGTCAACAGTTAAAAACAGGGCAGATTGGGTGCTATAGTTTTGGCTGGCAACCATTCTACCGCATCAGGTAGTGGCAACCTGTTGTGGGATAACTGAAAGCTTGAGGTCTGTTGTCTCTCTGTGGTATTCATATATAGCGACTGAGTGTATAAATAATTCCGAAAAGTGTGGATGGTTCTGCACAAGCTTTTACCACTGTAATCAAATCACTTGCGTGGGTCTTCTGGCGGTTAACTTTGGTTTCATAACTGAATCAATTAGGCTTTTAAACCCTCATACGCCAAATCCGACGGGGAGTCCATTATTATTATATATATTTATAGTCCCTCCTGTCACGCTCAGGAGGTCTGGCTTATTTTCGCTTTTTTTCTTATATCTTAATGTAGAGTATTCAATAGTAGAGACATAAGCATGTATGTTGCCATCATTCTGGACGGCATATCGATATAAATATTTTGCCGTCATTTTTGACGGAACGGCCCCACTAGTTATTCGATAAACACATTATATTCTCTTCATAATAATTCATCTTCAGCCTCATCTGAGAAATATCAAAAATATCTTAGCACTCGATTTAACAGCTAGTTCTTCAATGGTTAACAGGTTATCACCACCTTCGGCTAATTGCTTGATTCATGAATATCGTTCATCTATTAGCATACTCATTTACGGTTTCCGAATAGTATCCTCTCCACAACTTTACTGACACTGCTTAGGTTAAACTTTCATCTGGGTTTTTGGTATCTTTCAACGGTGGCAGAATGATCTTCCAGAATGAAGGTCAACTTCCTGACTAAACGACCAGATTGAGATACGAAACCAAACTCTGATATTTTAATATGGAAACGATCGACCATGTTCCCACTCTTGAATGGTTAGAAAGCGATCAATCATCTCTTGGCAGCTTGTTTATTAAAGTATTGGAAATATTTGATAGAAAAGAAATACTAAAAACTATAACCATCAATTAACACTTAGGATAGATTATGAAACTGGCGTGAAAATTTGGGTGAATGCTGTGTTCGATATGCAAGTATTCAAAAACAAAACAATTAAAAGATAAAAACTTGATCTCAGGTACAAATTTCTATATCTTCAGTCGCCCCGTTTAAAACACATCAATCTTTGTCCGACTTACTAATGCATCGAACGTCTGTTGCATGCAAAATAATTCTTTGACCTCCAAATCACTGAATATAAGAAAATATATAGGGACAAAAAATAGCTTCATAAAATCAAAAAGAAAAAAAT
This sequence comes from Ascarosepion bandense, assembly GCA_037127315.1. Classification (NCBI taxonomy): domain Eukaryota; kingdom Metazoa; phylum Mollusca; class Cephalopoda; order Sepiida; family Sepiidae; genus Ascarosepion; species Ascarosepion bandense. The sequence goes on from JBBBDQ010000777.1 coordinate 68,409, forward strand.
CCGGCTGTCAAAATGTCTGCCAAAGTTAACAAGAAATAAGAAACGATAGACGTTTGTGGCAGAAGAAAAATGCATCCCAAGAAATGGGCGTACTTTTGCCTAAAATATATTGATGTATTAACGTTTGACTTATTTTAATATCAGGAATTATTTGCAGACCAAAACGTAAGTAATGCATGTCATATAAGAAATGTTAAGTACGTTAACCACTGTTCGCTATTTTATTTCTCTTGACTTCAGTACGTCTTGTGAGTGTTAAATTCTCTTTTCGCCTTTCCTGCAAGTTCAGTTGTTCATTTCTTGTTGTGAGTAAAGTTTCCTTCTAGTTTCTAATTTCCTTAATACTTCCTCACAGAACTACAAACGGCATTCAAATCATATTAAAATATTTAATTAAAATAATTAGAAATTTGGTTAGTTCGCCGATAATACTCCTGATAACATAATATTTCCGTTGTTGCTCACATCCGCATCCAAAATTTGAAATGGTGTCGAGACACTTAACACAATTTTAGCTAAATACATGTCGGCGCTGTTTCTGAATATGAACTTACTTTGTCTTCATTCAATACCATTTCTCTGTACAGAAATGCCTCATTTTTTATTTTTTGTTTTTTTGTATATATGATATTGACCGATGGCAATACTTCTCAAAGTAAAATCGTAGAAGTCTCTCAATTCATAATTAAAACAACAAATATTACTTCTTGAGAAGTATTATTTTTCATTAACGATCCGACATTAAGTTTTTAAAAATAACACAATATAATATGCCAAAACCAACAAGTATTTTCATCAAATCAGTTAATAAATAGCACAAATAAAACCTTTGTGAACGTAAATGATGTCTTTTTGATTGTCTGTCATGTCCAATGTTATTTAAGTCCTTTTTGATACTCCAGCAGTATCAGCCACCATTCGTTTATCCCACCGACCCTGGTAGAACTCTTCCATTGTTTTGATAGGCTGATGGAATCGTTTTCCTTGCTCATCACTCACATTGCCCCAATTATCCGGAAATTTATCTAGATGGCTATGTAAATAATGAACCTTAATAATCATATTAGCGTATTATTCATAAAGTGTATTATTGATAAAGATTATTAGTTAATTTGAATTTTTGCAATAAATTAGTAAAATTATTGTTCAAATTTAAATAAACATCTACCATAGAATTGATGTGTAAAACTGATTTACCAAGCCTTTTGGGCAATTATAGAAATGTATTTAATATGTTATGCATATTTAAAATAACGAAAGGCATGTTATGGAGAGTTTAAAAAATCCGAGTATTAATGAAAGAGTAATGTTACCAAAATACTCCAGAGCCAAGACTCTAAAAATTGTTGAAATATTCAAAGATATAATTATAAAAATTTAAAAACAATTTAACAACCCGCATTAAATGTAAATAAAGTTTTACTGGGAGGATACATATTTAAAATGAATCTAAACTATTTTAAATGTGGGCATTTATAAAACGGAACTGATATTAAATTCAATCTTTTTCTGATACTGCCGAGTAGATACATATATATATATATATATATATATATATATATATAATCATAATATCCATCTGATGTGTGTATCGGGTATGAAACCTTCGATTCGTGCTACAGACGTAAGATGATATGCATATTTACTAAGCCTCGTTATATTACACTGAAAACTGTTCTATTAGTACCAGAAAAATATCTATATGTGTATGTACATATGTGTATATTTATGTGCGTTTGTGTATGTATTTTAAATAATATATCAGTATTGCTATCATAGGTACTATACTAGTATGTTATTACTATTATTATTTTCACTTTTATGAAGAGTAGTTATATATTAAATTTATTTAAATATAAGTATATATATTATATTTTTTAAATTAGTTTTTTATTATTAATAATTATTAATAATTTATATTCAATTATTTTGTATGTTATCTTCGTTATTAGTATTTTTATATTTATATTTATATTATTTTGTAATTTTTATTATTATTACTATTATTTTGTTATTAATTTTTCTATTATGGTTTACATATTTTTAGTTATTTATGTACATTTAATTTTTTATTAATATTGTAAAAGTATTTTTAAAATTTTTAAATTTTTTAAATATTTTAACTTTTTAATTTTTCTAGATTTTAATTTCTTCATTTCCTTGTTATTATTACTACACATATAATATAATTATACTATTATTATTAAGATTAAAAATAAATAGACAAACTAACAATTACATTTTTGAGCATAATTTCAACATCTAATTTTAAAATTTTAAATTTTAATGTCATCTATCTAAAACAGACAACTAGCAGCTCAGGTCAAAATTCATTTTTTTTCATTAACGACGGTTTTTGTGAATCTAGGTCAAAGACTCTGCTCGAAACTAAGATCTAATACGTTAAGTTAAACCCTCTTTCCTCTTATTCTTTTGTTCTCCTAATTTTTCTATTTTCTCTTCTTTTTAAAATTTATTTGTTTCTCTTTTTTTTTCCTTGTTCTATTTCACTTGACTTCGTCTGGATAAATTTGAAACGTTCATTGTTGTATGAATATGGCCTGACGAGCGGTGAAGCCAGCCACAAAATATATTATTACCAATGGATTTGTAAAAATATCTAACCTTTGTTTCCTGTTTATAATACTCTGCTAAATTTAACAATAAATTTTAACATTGAGTTCTCTTTGAAGTTTGTCTCTATTGGAATTTACCTTACCAAATTTCAGGGATTCTATTATATATATATATATATATATATATATATATATATATATATAATCATAGGATAAGAAACAAATAGGAAGCGTTTATATATCTGACATTTTTAGATTTGATTATCAATAAACGGTTCCGTTTCCAGTTGGTTACCCAGTTTGCTATGCACCTGAGGAAGGCCGATGTGTATAACGTCAACAAAGACGAGGACACTACTTCAATATATATAGTGTAAATAACTAAAAACTTCGAACAGATTTCGAAGACACATCTATGATGTCGCTAAAACTGTTTAAAGATAACACTGAAGATATCTCTATTATTCATCGTAGAATAAAATAAAAATGAACATATTTTTCTGAGCTTTTACGTACGACTTTGTTTGAAGTTCTTTCTCTTTGTCTTTGCCAGACAGTTGAAAGACAAGCAAATTTTGTTTTATTGTTTTATTCGACCGAAATGTCAAATGTTGCTAAATGAGGAATGAGATTTCGTTATTTTTGTAATTTCTCTCTCAATACCGGTGTTTTAAATGTCAGTAAGAAATTTGTCTCTTTCATCTACGATATAATTTTTCCTGTGATTTACATTGTGAGTATGTTTCCGTAGAGATTTTATGGATCGAAATTATTTCTTTGCCAAAATATTTTCATTTTAACCTATGAAACTAAGATTGACTATTTTTCTATATATTAATTTGGTGTATTAATATAATGCATATCTGGAAAATTTTCACCCCGTGAAGTAATTACCTTCATGCGGTAAAGCAGCTTGTATACTATACTAACTACAGTTTGTCCACTGGCAAGTCAAACTTAGTCATCATTGTCAACGGTAAGGGACTCAGCAAAAAGCTTATCCGTCTAGAGGAACAAACCTAAAAAGAAACACACACGTGATTGGGCTGTATCTCTCCAGAAAGGTAATATATATATATATATATATATATATATATATATATATATATATATAGTCATCCACAGAGAGATATGTTTCGCTGTAGAAGAAGGCAGAGTTTTTAGCGTGTATATTGTCATTATACCCGCCAAATAGCCACAGTTCTCTAATCCATTACTGAATGAGCGATGCGTACATGCCAGAGCAGCTACTGTTTTTCAAAGTCTACCATTCTTTCAGAGTGCTCAATCAGGGTGTGAGAGCGTAAGTAAAAGTTTCACAGCTACTCGGCAGTATCAGAAAAAGATTGAATTTAATATCAGTTTTATAAATGCCCACATTTTAAATATAGTGTATATTCATTTTAAATAAGTATCCTCTCAGTAAAATTTTATTTTACATTTAATGCGGGTTGTTAAATTTTTATAATTATATCTTTGAATATTTCAACAATTTTTAGAGTCTTGGCTGTGTAGTATTTTGGTAACATTACTCTTCCATTAACACACGGATTTTTTAAACGCTCCATAACATGCCTTTCGTTATTTTAAAATATGCATAGCATATTAAATGCATTTCTATCACTGCACAAAAAGCTTGGTAAATACATGCGACAGTTTGATATGCAGTGATCAATGTTGGATGATAAGCGACATTCTTAAATACAACGACAGCATGGAACAACTAATTCGAGTAAGGTAAATGTTAAGTGTGCTAGTAGAAGTTATGGTCCTTAATACTTAGAATATTCAGAGGCTTCTAACTCTTGTTGGAGGGACCCCTTCCTAATTGACCATGTATTAAGGGGTGTAGCCATGTATACTATCTCGCTGATTAGTGAAAGTTTTTAATTACTATACGGGAGTGGATGACATTGTCTGTTGATTTCACTCGTATTTTAATAGACATTGTTTTTTGTGCTGACATTCCACTTAGCCTTTTCTCCAGACCAGAGTGTGGTGTTGGTCGGTTTAGTTGCTGACCATTCAGATTAAGAGTTGTCATTCTCCTATAGCGGTTGACAACCCAAGACTATAGGGATCAGTCTGTCTTAGCATGTAAGCAAATGGAAAACGACCTCACGAGTAAATCCAATTCTTCCTGCCATAATTTTTCGCTACTTGGGTTAAAAACGAGAAAATAATCCATGCTAGGATAAAAAATTAGTCTGATTTACTATACAATTCTAAGGATAGATATTCAAGTGTAGTAAAATGTGTTACTAGTTTGTGGAGTGAAGAATTTGAAGTTAACCGAGAGGGGAGAATGGAAGACACAAGTTAATGTTGTTTTATTTCACTCGAAATAATACGTTACCTTCATGAGACTGACTTAGTGTTAAAACATGTAAAAGTTGCTCAAGGAAAAACTTTTCTTTTTTAATTTTTTACATTATGCACACGTGCGTTCTTTTGAATTATTATAACGCCGAAACCTTTAAGAAATACATGCGGTATACAAAGATTTTCTAAGGTCGAGTGATAAAAATGTTTTTTTTCCGCAAGTGAAGATTATAGCTCTTGGTAAAGACTACATTATTTTAGAAACTTTTAAACTGTCGCTACAAAATCACACGCAGAAAAAAAAACAAATGATAAAAGAAAATACAAGAGCAGCCGGAATTAAAATGAGTAAATCCAAAAAATAATGACATCGTAAGAATGTCGACAATCCACTAATAATTTTTGTGAGAAAAAATCATCGTCAGCACTGGAAATTGCGGTGACAGCTACGAGGGTTTAATATAAAATTGTAAATTCGAGCCTTTAAAAATTTTCAAATCGTAAGTATACGCTTCAATGAACGTCGAATGTTTCCTTATAAGGCAAAGGCTAATATTAAAGTATCACAACAATTCGTTCAATATTCCATATTTGCTTCGTTGAGAAATATATGGTAAAACTGAAAATAGAAGAAATGGACAAATGATACAATGAAGCAGTGTTTGCTAGTGATCTGCAGTTTTTCTCAGAAATTAAGAGAAAACGGGAGATCAATAAGTATTTCTGTTGGATTGGTAAGCCGAAATTGAATTAAAAACAGTTCCAGACGTTATCCCTCCCATCACACTAAAAACGTGTAGGTCAGGCTTAATACTTACTGCTTGTCAGCTAGTCAGTTAATTGACATACGTGATACACGCTTGGGTGAGCCTGTCTCTTTAGAGACATGAGTGACTAGGCATGAAATCTTCTCGTAATAGGTTACTATTACATTCTGCGGTAGAGTGGTTGCCAGTCAAGGCTATAGAACCCAATATATCCTGCTATTCAACCCACAGCTGGAGAGAAAAGAGATGGAATTCATACCTTTCTCAAAGTTATTTGTTCGTAAGTGAATGATTTCTCATTCGGATCTGATATACATTACACTGAAACGGTGTCCAGAAACGAAAATGAGGAGTAAACTAGATATTTTATACGACTAATCTCAGACTCGTGTCATTCCTTCCCCTTTTTGCCATATTTCGCTTGAGTGGGCGAGCGGATAATATACGATCGTTCAGGTAAATAAAAATGATTAGGAAAAATTATATTCTAAAAAATGTGTGTTTTTGTTGAAGTCATTGTGCAATGTTTGTATACAGTGTTTACTCACATGTTTACAAAAACTGAGAGTAGAAAAATGTACACGCATAAAATAAACAAAAAAGATCGAAAAATCTGAAAATCTGAGAAATATTTACCTCCATGGACGGCAGGTTTTACTTTAACATGTTCACTAACGAGGAAAGCATGTGAAGAAAAGAGAGAGAACGCATTTCTGTTTACTTCATTATATAACAAACTCTCATTAATTTGATTTGTAAAATTGCACATATCGATTAAAAGAAAGACAACGAGATTCAGCTACATTAATTACTGGGAAAGATTACACTGATTAAAAATAAAATCTATAAATATTTTTTCATTTAAAAAAATATCATCAGTGACTACATAAGCTGGTTCTATAATATTTTCCTATAATAATTCCATTGATTGACATAAGAAGCTAAACGTATTGTTTTGATTTTTCCTGATGCAGTTCGCAAAAATATTGAATTCCTTGTGTTATATGTGTGTCGTAAACTAAACTACAACTAAATTTTTCAGGTGATTATCGTACTCGAAAATGGTTTACCAATTTCTTAACGAAATATTTCTTTACTCGTAGATTGTCTTAACTCACTGATTAGGTAATATACCATGTTATTTAATACTCAGTTTTCTGATATTTTTTAACATGATCAACATAAGGATCTAACTCATAACAACCATGAAACCAATTATCTATCGGGGTTCTTGACAAAGTACAACGGAGAATCTGTAATGTGATCGATACCGACGTGGCTTCCCTGTGCCTCTTCTATAAGTATTTTCACGGCTTCTGCTCGGATGAACTTAAATCACTGGTGCCTCCTAGGTGTGAATTTGCACGAGATACTAGATTGGCAACTAGGTCCCACCCCTTTTCAGTGAAAGCGATGAAATGTAACCGCAATTTCAACTCCAACAGCTTCTTTTCTCGCACTTCCCACCTGTGGAATTCCCTTCTGTATGATTGCTTCCCCGACGGCTACAACCTCCAGGAGTTTAAATGTAAGGTCAATAGACACCTCCTAACACACTAACTCGTACCCATTCTCTCAAACACTCTTCCTATGTACCTCTTTACTCGTCTATCACCCTCCTTCTGACATTTCCTATATCCAATCGCTCTATGTAACCCCCTGCGCTATAGTGGCAGTGGAATACCTTGCTTCGGGTGATATGATTAAAAAAAGAAAGAAAAAAAGAAAGTAGTACCTAAATAATTTTGTAATATAATACACCTTTAATGAAATGAAAATATTATAGCTTCTAAACGTCTACCCGAGGTAAAGTAAGACGCACTATTCGAAGACTAGAAAGAAATGAATGACTAAAATAGAATGCGTATGAATCAATAGCTAAAATAGAATGCGTATAGAAAATAGTTCATTCAAAGGGAAAGAAAAGTTTCAATTACATTCATGTGCTAATTTTCTACATTGCGAAAGGAACTGTTGCTTTGAGAAGTAAACGTTGACTGAAATCATTAGAAAAAAATTACTACACTACTTTCTAATGTACAATGGCCAGAATTAAAGCAGAATATTGAATACAGATAAGTATATGAAATTATATAGACACAGCATAAGCATGTCTTTTCCACTAAAATATCTAATATAATAGCTACATAAACATTAAACCACGCCTACAAATGTTTTTAAAGATAATAAAGCGCAATAAAAGAATCCTTATATCATAAAATACACCATTTAAACTGTTCAATACATACCATAGAATATAAGTCAGAAAGGTTGTTTTATTAGTCATCATCATTTAGGTAGATACCGTGAAAATATTTCGCGAACATAGTTGTAGACATACCCCGTGGTATTTTGAGGTCAATTAGAAATAAATAAAATATAGTACTGAATCTGATTCCTTCGTCAAAATGACCGTATCCGGAAAAGAAATTCACAAAGGCCACTAATGTTCACGTCACCCTAGCTGCTAATATTCATTAATCAACACGCAAAAGCAACGCTCAACTCACATCATTACAAAGCAACCAACCCAGGAAAAAGGCCTCATCTAGATAATTAGTTATTTATTTCTGATAATATACAATACAAAATTATTTAATACCTCTGGTATGTTTTGTAATGTTTGGCTAATGCAATTCTCTTCCAGAGCTTTCTGCAATATCTTTCTATATTATTGTTTCTGGTGGGGTATCATCTGCTTTGCTGGATGTTTGTTTATTCATTTGATGAGTAGCATTTGAAACTTGATGCTCATATCTTTCTGTTTGTTGCTATTGTGAGAATTATTTATCGGCATAAGTGTGTTTAATTTTATCGATAGCAATATTATCAGGTTTTCTATTATTCATGATGGTGAAACACTAGTTTTTTCTCATAATGAATTGGAAAGAACTTGAGTAGTTAGAACATAAAAGTTTTTTTGCGTTGTCATTTCTTATAAATATATGTGCACGTGTAAAGATCATTTGGTAGTTGTATATTTTGTTGGATTCCCATAAATGGGTAAAATTTAATCATGACATTTTGTGATTCAATTTTTATACAAACGTTGTTCTAGTTAAAATGTTTGTTTTGCCATCACCTTATTGACTAAGTTAATGTGCAGAAAGTTATTTTACATGGTGTACAAGACAAATCATCGCTTACAGAGTTTACTATTAAAAGAATTACCGGGGTAAATTCTCTACCCAATCAGCCTTTGTTTTCTTTAGTCGCTAGAGCAGCCTTTAAATATCTGTAGAAACATTTTATCATCCCGTTTGCACAAGGTTGATAGCCTGTAGTTTTTATATATCGAGTTATGAGTGGGTAATTGAAATCTCTAAATAATGGAGACTGAAAATGATATCAGGAGCACGGAAGGTACCCTAAATATTCCAATCCAATCAATTAGGATACATTTGGCTATTGTTGTGGTTGTGATTTCTTAGATTGGCCTGTTGCAATAGCAATCAACTATGATAGTAAGGATATATGTATATACTCGAGAATAAGGTACGAGTTCTATAATGCAAATGTGTATGCTTGTGAATTCTGCATCATTGTGCTAAATGTGCATGCAGGTGATTTGGTTTGCTTAATTATCTTGTTCTTCTGACATGATAAATAAATTGCTTTGTTTCTTATGTGTGCTGACGTTCAGTTATTATCTTCACAGCTGCACATTTTTCTGGGTGAGACAATTCATGGAAGTGTTGAATGACTTGCTTTCATAAATTTGATGGAATATATTACCGTAGTTGAGTTTGAGAAATGACAATAAAAGTTTGCATCACTGAATTGAAAAGGTGGTTCAATTAATTTTAATATTGTGATTTTTGTACGTGAAGTGACGGTAGTTTTTCAGTTATTAATTTTATTTTCAAAGAACTAGAATCTACAGAAGTAACAGTGATAGTACATCAGCTACTATATTTTCCTGACTTATCACATATCAGATGTCTGAGAAGAAATTGGGAAATGTAATACATGTCAGATTTCTCTTGGATTATTTGTCAGTATCTATTACTGCCTATGCTAATGGTTTATGCTCTCTATATATGGTTAAATGTCTGCTCTCCAGTGGGCATTGAAAATGTTTTATAAAAAGGTATATTGGTTATAGCTACATAGAAAAGGTGGTGTACTTAGTTATTGCTACATTCTGTTTAGCGGAGAAGAAAGATTTTTTTTGTCTAAAATCTGATCTACAGCCTTATTCATAGCTGTTGATGAAGCATCTGTTGTGAGGGGAAATTTAATTTCCTCCCTATCCTTGGTGTAATTTAGCTTACTAAAGTTAGCTAAAGATAATTTAGTCTTGTTGAATGCTTCTAGAGTATCTTCCTGTAACATAACATTATGTTACAGGAAGATATTTGAATATTATGTTCAGCATAATAGCACTGCTGAAGAATTTTCTATAAATGTTCTGTAATAATTGATAAGGTCTATAACTTCGCAATTGTCTTAGTGATGTTGCCGCTACTTTTTCTGGTAAAGGTAAAATAACTTCTTGAAACACCTCCTTGAATACCTTCATGCCCAATGGAATTTAGTTTGGTTTTTCCAGAAAATGATTTTGTGGACATTGATGTTGATTCCAAAATAAAAAAAAAGTAGTTTGTGTTCTTCTCAGTTTCTGTTAGTGATTAAAACATTCGTGTGATGGAAGGTAAACCTCTAAATACTTCGTCAATTAATCACTGGAGGTTATGAGAGGCGAAAGTCATTCTGAAGAATCGTGTAATTCTAACGTCAGAATTTTTGTGAATGTCTTCTTCAGCAACTGGTACTTGGTAATATGCCTTCACTATGTCTAGCTCCTAGAACATTTGAGTGCCTCGGAAACGCCATTGCAAAATCATGTATATCAGAGATGATTTGGGGTCCAATCAACAGAAATCGCCACATGGATGCCATACTGTCGTCTTGTTTTTTTTTGGACCATGTGCTATTGCTTCAACCGGGGTCTCTAGGATAGACCTATCATTCTCAACTGTAATATTTGAACTCTACCCTCGTTATTTTATATATGTCAGGTTTTAATCGTTTCGGCGTAGAGTTTACTGGTTGTACTGTTTTTTTTTTGTTTTTTTATTTGTTTGTGGTGTCTGGAATTCCATTTGTGTCCGTGTTTTTTGAAAGTTTGAGTAATTTCTGTGTACATTTGTATTAATTCTTTAAATCATTATCTTGTGGTAAGTCGTTACTTATTCCGATCGACTGGTATCGGGGACAAATTTATTTCACAGAAAGTTCTATTTGATTATCAATAAAGGAATGAACGCTCATCTAGGTAGAAAGGCATCACCCCATGTTTGTGCGATAACATTAGCTTGGGTGAAAACCTGAAAAATAATTACGTCGCATATCCAAGTCGATGGTCATCGCTTCTCGCCAAAGGCAGCAATTATTATACTATTAGCGGCTTGAAAAGATTTTAAAGTTATGGTTTTAGATTTTTTGGGATCCGGTGATTCGGTTCGGTTGTCTACTAAAATATATGGAACCGTGATTTCGATCCCGGATATAAACAATCGACACTTTTGTGAGACCATTAAATAGTCTTTGTCTCTACTAAATAAAACTTTTTCTGCTACCCTTTTGTCTCTACACAGGTGTTGGTTGTTGTAAGTTCAAAAGAAACTGTATCTGTTTGGCTAAACTTGCAACAGTTGCTTGTAGTAGCTAGTTTTGTTGTTAGGCTTTGGCGTCAATGCGTTTGCCTCCCTGCCTCTGAACAGCACGTGGATTCTCTTTTATCTACGCTACTACTATGCATGCATCCACATTCTGATTTTAACGCAAGTACACATCTAACCAGGTTTCACTGTTCTCACATATGTACGCAAAACAACTGACATCCTATCTAAGAACTTTATTAACAATCCCAAAATAAGATTACTCATTTAATACATTTATCCAAAGTTTTGTATTATTGTTGTATATAAAAATAATTGTTTATACTACGTTGTCTTTTCTACTGAATTGTATTCTTTTCAGAAAGGTCGTAAAGTTATTCTAAACGGCTGAATTTCTAGTCCCGTTACAATATTTTAATTTATTGTATCGAATCTTAATTCTCAAATTACTGACATTTAGCCAAAACACCAGTAAAAAACTACTATAATTATATATATATATATATATATATGTATATATATTACAATTATCTATCTATCTATCTATCTATCTATCTATCTATATATATATATATATATATATATATATATATATATATATATTTGAATTAGTATAAACTAATGGGTCGGCATTTTATGCCGATACTTAGTTGACCATTATATATGGTAATATTTTTATCATGAGTTAATAATGAAAACATAGTTTACTGCAACATAAGAGTCGGTTGTGTTTCGATACTAACTTGTCAGTATCTCGTCAGGCAGTGAAATACTTTTTTCTGTTCGGAATAATTACAAATAAAAACTTAAAAAACATCACAATTTTGGCCAAATCCAGACAATTAAGGTGGAGTAATCTTCGAAGAGTTTGTCTCAATGAACTAATAGAAAGTCAGGGCATGATGAATAGGATAAATTTTATTGTAACGATAAAGTGTGGTAAGAGATTTGAAATTACTTGAGACCAAGATATTTTCTATGCCAGTGATGAAACAAATTGAATGAAACATATGTAGCATTTAGCAAATCTTAAAAGTTATCGCGTGTCATCGTTAAACGTTTGCAGGGTTTTCTTTAAGTTATCTTTCAACTTAAAATTGTGAACAAGAGAAAAAGACGGGAATAATTCCTTTTTAAATATACACACACACACGCACGCACACACACACACACACACACACACACACACACACACACACACACACACACATATATATATATATATATATATATATATATATATATATATATATATTTGATAAAATATAGTTTTAATGTATGCGTTTATGTACTTAATATCAGGGATACTGCATATATAATTATAAACATGAACATTGATGTCAGTAGCCAGAGGTGACAATCTGTTTTAATACTTGCAAGAGACAATTTCTACTCAATCGCAATCAGTAAAATTTGAAACCCTCACCACCTGCCAGAGTAAACTTTAGGATAATACAATAGAGCTTATTATCCATAATTCACTATTGAAAAGCATATATATTTAGTCAACCCAAAACACAGCACACATAGACTGAAGATTGGTCACAAGCATGAATCAGGTTTTCAACTGTTGGTGTTAACAGCAATGTCCAATTATATATGTACATAATTTTATTGAATGATTGCAAGTTTCAGAATCTATATATCTAATAGATTTACATATGACTGGTTCATCTTAGTTTATAACCTTTTTTTACTGAATTCACGCTGATACAAGGAAACGAAAAACCTGGACAAGATTAATATATATATATATATATATATATATATATATATATATATATATATATATATATATAAATACAAACTGAGTAAAATTATATATGTATGTGTCTCCACCAACCTTTCTTACGATCATGTTTCATTGAATATGATAAATAATAAATTTATAAAAATGCTTTTTTAAAACTTTTTCTAACATTTTTTTAGTTTTCCATAATTTTGGGCTGGGAGGGTTAATAGTAATTAAATTGTTCTTAATGATTGGTCAATTGATTTTGGTCTATTAAATAGCCATTTTCAAACGATTTTTGTAGGCCAAAATTGCTTGAGAACGTGATCACTAAAGACAGTTTCTATACGTTTTAGAAAGAAAATCAGAAACTATCTTAATAAAAAATTATATTTTTCTTGTCGGTCATATTTAATTAGATAAAGCACATTAGTAGGTACATATATACGTATATATATATTTATTCAATTTGTATTAAAATTTATATTAATTTTTCAAGGGTTACGCATCCCACATTGTTTAAGCCTCAATTTATTAAAACTACGTATTTACTGAGATAAACTCAACGAAATTGCAATAGATATTCTATGATTTCAAATATAGGTTATTTTTTTTAAAACAGGTCATTATTAAATTTATTCGACATATCTCACCATAACCAAAATCTACAGGATTGAATAACTGTATCAAAAATGTACCAATTTGAAAATAAATTTATGGATTTAAGTAAATATTAATTATATCTATTTTGGGTATATTATATTGGAAGTATTAAAATAAAACTATGTCTGATTCATTGGAAACTATCGCTTTTAAAATATTTGTATGGGTGTAATTATTTATGGCTGATACACTACTTGGACTTATGTAATATATAAACTGAATTCCAGCCTATAATATTGTTTTTATTACAAGCTGTCAAGATCAACTTACAATATTTACTTTTGTTATTATATATATGTCAGTGTTGTAATGAAGAGCGGCTCAGACCAAGAGAGCTGAGTTTGCTTTCTGTCGAGTTTCGTTACTTTCACTTTAGTGCAAATACCATTGATAATTGTATAAACAGAGGAATAGAAATAGTTATAGGTTAAAAAGTGTGACTCTTGGATGGTACCCAGTCTAAGAGAAAGACTACTTTGAATTCAAAACTATATGTAACCCTTGCCAAGCACATACTGTTATGCAGCTAATGAATGGGTGGCATGGTTTAAAATGACTATGATCTTGACTGCAGTCAGCCTTTATTGTAAACAAATGTAATCATTTCATTGGTCGTGGGATATTTTGTGATACAGCACGAATGTATTTCATAACATTGTAATTAATAATGTACAGTAGTATAATTATTGGTATATTTTGTTTTCAAATATATGAAAAATGCATGGATGCCTAAAAAGATTAAAAAGTGATTAAAAGAAACAATATTTCGTAAAACGAACCCAATACTAGAACCCAATATCTGAAAGAGATCAATTTGATCAGATATATATTAACACTCAAATAATGAAATGAAAATAGCTGAATAGTTAAGGTTGCAAAAAGATATTTGGTTATATAAAAATTTTAATTATCAAGTGGATTATTTAACAACTAAATACCGAAAAATAACGGGAAAAAAGCTGCTGTTATGTAAAGAAACCAGTCAGGCCACAATATTAAGCACATGCATCGTTTTCATGTTTTTACCTAAACAAAGACAATTTTAGTAAAGCGTGTGACTTTTACGTTCAACCAAAACGTTTACGGTAACTATGTTTTCAAATGTAAGTTTCAATGATGAATTCAAAGCACCATGGGATGAAATTAATGTCTTGACTAATATATTTTCTAAAATGTTAGACGTTCTTAACAGTTAACTATAAACTAAACAGTATAATACCTAAAATATTGTTACTCTACCTGATACAAATTTGAATTGTAAAGGCGACATAGCCTATTCATGTGTTAATACAAGAGAAAACAGTGGTTCGTTAATAATAAGTTTATATTAGAAATATTGAAATCAATAAAATCAACTTAAACTTATATTAAAGTTGAACTAATAGAAAATTCAAATATAATCCATTTTATTTCTGACTATTGTACTCATCTTTTTTGGTATCAGAACTTTTTATCCGTTGTGTTCTCTAGCCTTTTACAAGTGCATGACGGTATGGGAGGCCGGATCGTTTATTTAATCAACGGAAGTAGACTCTTGTCGTTCCACTGCTCATATCTGTGCAGCTCGTATTTCTTTACTGATCAGTTATTGCTCATCTTGTTTTCACTAGAGTTCACGTTCATACTTTCCGGGACATCGATTGAACTCAGAACAAATAGGTCACCATATTGAAAATAAATGCCCACTAGCCTATTGTCCGGTAGGATATAGGGAGTAAAAGCGTTGATTTGTAAATTTAATTACATAAAGGTTAAGAGATCAGTCCTTGGAAATGGCAGTATGCACCTGGACTCAGTGGAAACAGGTGAGCAATAACTGAACAGTAATAAATAAAAGTAAGTATTAGACAATACCCATGGACATAATCAGTGGAATGAGTATAATCTACCTCCAAAGATTAAATAAACCGTTCAGTTTGGAATTACGTTAGGTTACACAGATCAATATAAATCTGGAGAAGTCGGGAGCGCTCGACGGACGAAACGTTTGGATAAAACAACCTAGTTAGAATATAAACAGTGTAAATAGACATAACATGATAATAATCTCTGAAATTCTGACAAAATTTACAGAACCGTACAGCAGATGATAGCTATATTATGCTAATTAATCTATATTAACATGTAAAGTCATAAAATAATTTATATATATTTTATAAAATATTGTATTCATGTAATTCAGTAAGTCAGTTAAGTGCCATACGTGATGTACGCTTGGGCGATCATGTCTCGAAAATGACATGACTGACAGGGCAGAATATTATCATGCAGTAATCTGTGTTAGACTGGTTGGTAGCCAAGGCTATAGGACCCAATCTGTTCTGTTATTTAACTCATAATTGGATGGAAGATACGGATTAATACATTTTCCAAAGGTATCTATGCATAAGTGAATGCAACGAATTCAAATGGAATTCGAACTAGGTTCCCCAATTACTCATTCTGCGCTGATATTCACTGCACCATAATGCACATTTATGTAATTGTTTGACATATATCAATGTTAAATATTTATCAAATCGTCCTGCGTATGAAGTTAAAGTACATCCAGCAGCAAAATCACTGATCGGAATTGTTTTGAGGAGTGTGGAACCTCCTCTTAATTGCTGTTGTTCACAGGTACTCCTTGATCCCGCATAGTAGAACCTGTTAGGGTCCCAGCTATGGATAAATATAGAATCCGTAAAACAGTGTTAATAATGAGAGTATCAAATAAATAAATAAGTTACCAGCAATAGATATTTTTAAAAAGAAAGATTACTCAAGCTTGCAAGAAAATCAAATTTCGGCATTAAACGATGCATATACCTCTAAACAAATATAATATTAATACATAAAACATTATATTGATATTTAATTACATGGTAAACCTTAACACCTCAAGACAACGTAATAAATTAATTTAAATGAGTATATATTATAAAATCTTGCGCATAAAATTTGAATTTGAAAACTGTGAACGATAAATACAACTTAGATTAAAATTTGCATGCAAGTCGATTAAAACGCCTAATCAAGTTTTCAAAATAAATCTATTGAATGATGAATTAAAATTTTTAAAGTGAATGTTTAAATAAACAGAGAAGAAAAATATAATTAAATGGCAGTTTAGCTATGACATATCTGCCCAAATATATTTATGTGTTTTTTTGTATTAATCATCTTTCTGCATCGATTGGCGATCGGCAAATAATGATTCTTTTCGCTGTTGTTCTTGTCAGATTACAATTTCACATAAGATTTATGTTGCTTTATTTCCACTTTTATTTACTTAATTCGTTCAACACAGCGTGTAGTTAAGGAACTGATACCTCACTGATCGCCTTTTATGGAAGCATGAAAAGATTTTATGGCCTGGATTTATGTTATGCATCGGGTCACACTCAAATCACACGAATTGCTGTATCATAATTAATGGCCAGCTTATCCATGCTGGGATGCCAAACTTTTTCAACCAATAGTATAACTTTATTACATTATTTACACTATTTACATTGTTAGGACTGTTGTCCTCATCTTGATTGGCATATTAAAGACATTACCGCCATTCTACACTATGGTCTTCTTCAAGAGTTCGGAATTTCGAACTAAACATTTATTGTTCTCATCAGGGTAGATTGTTCTAGTTTCACATGCCATACCTTTTTTTTAATCTCAGTATTATCTATCTTCCTTTAACAAAACTTTCCATGTTTTTGTTCACTACTGCTGTAGCCAGATATTGAGCTCACAATTCTTTGGGTCAAGTCAGTAGATTCAAAAACGCTTTTCTCCACTGGACAATGTGTCTTTTAGCATATTGCAGTCACATATATTACAGTGCCCCTGATATTTGATAAAGCCCAAAGAGGAATCGGAAATATTATTAGTACTGATAACAGCTCGATTTCAGTCAATTTTCATCCGCCGTAAGGATTCCTCTCTGTCTTTTCTATAAATACTGTCACGGTAATTGTTTAAATGAGCTCTTTGTTATGATACGTAGACTGTTTTTTTTTATTTTATCGCAAACTAGACTGGCGTCGAGATTTTATTAATTTACAGTTGAGCTGGCTATATGTAACTTTTCTCGCACTCTTTGCTTGTGAAAATATTTTCCGGTTCCATGCATTCCAGTCAATATTAATCTGAAAAATGAAATGCAATGTTAATCAATATACACTGCTTTGCTAATGACTGTTTCCTCTTGCAGCTCATTGTTAATGTATCTGTCCTTAATTCTTCTGCACTCTGTAACCCTTTATATCTTACTGGCTTCACTGACTTGCAAAGGGTGATATAACATTTTGGCGATCATAGCTTTTCACAAATTTCTATTCTTTCTCTAATTGTTGACTCTTTATCATCGCTGTTAATCTCTGCCCTTCCAGCCATTAAAAATTATTTAAATTCCTTGCCGTTTTTCTTGCTTTCCTTACTTTGGATATGTCCTGTGAGTGTTAAACACTCTAAGTCTTCTTTACTCATAAAGTTCCAGAAATTTGGAATATTTATAATCGTAATCTTTTTCTGCTATATGCCCCGTTTCTTTATGACATTAGAGGTCATAACTCGTGTCCTTTTTTCGTTCAAAGAAATATATGTCTTTGTATTATTCTACTCAGTTCATGTTCTGTCATACATTTGCATAAGGGTTCATATCTCTTCTGCCACTCTTGCTTTGAATGATACTTCCCTAAACTTAGTATATGACTATACTTCTGAGATGAGATAGCAATTACAGTATTTGCATTATTCCGACTAATGTCCTCATCTTTGTTGCCATTTGTACGACGTTTCGGCCTTCTTCAGATGCTAGGAATTTTGAACAGAACACTTTATTACAATCACTGGGGTATATAATCTCCATCCTTTTTTAAGGTAAATCAACAAGAATATCACAAGTCCGTAACACGAGGGAGATAGAAAAATCAGGCGTAGCTGACCACATATGTAGGGAGAAAGGGAATCCTTGCCCCCTAGGAGATGATGCTGAAATGTAGATGAGGAGTACCACTAGAAACTACATAAACTTAAGGAATCAGTAAATATGTTAGGCTATAAATATTTCCTACGCAGTCCAAGCATAGAGATTAACATACTATTAGAACCATAAGTGCCACAGAAAAACATTAGTGTCAAAAAATTGAAATATGAGCCCTTCTTGTTGAAAATACTAGAGAAAAACCATTAACATAAAAAATATTAGAGAAAACCGTTAACATAAACAAATTGAAATATTAACTCTGATAAAGAAAGGTTTCTGAACATTAGGTTTATAAGTTCCAAAAATTCAATTGTTCTTGCCCTTAAGATATCCAGTAGATATAGACGTTGGTTAGTTCCTGTGACTTGACCCAAAGAGTTGTAAGTTCAATATCAGTCTACAACAGTGGTGAATAAATAATTCACAGGGTTAGAGGGAGATAACTTATTACTACCAAAAAAGGCTCCCCGCAAAATGGATAGAGATGATTTACCCCAGTGATTGCAATAAAGGGCTCTGTTCGAAATTCCTCACAGCTGGAGAAGCCAGAGCGTACAAAGGCCAAAGCGTCGTACAAATTGCAAAAGAACAATTAGCACAATAGTCTGAATAATGTAAATACTGTACCCTAAACTTCTTTTCAAATTATGTGTCTCAGAAATTTGAACTGTTTCTTTTATCATTGTAATTAATTTCTCTTTCGTTTTTATTTTACTCTTTGTTGCGATCCTGGTATTTGCAGTATCTTTCTTCAGAACCATATATTTGTTGCATCAATATATTTCTTTATTGGTGATGAAATTATCTAGCATTCACTCTCATATCGTAGGAATGATGTACGTAGCAGTTCTGAGCTCTTTTCTTTAATGTAATATATCGTCTTCATGTAAAAACAGACTATAATAATAAGGAAGAAGCTGTATTTCTTGTTCTCAGTAAAATAGAGAGCCCAGATTAGTTTCCCAGTAAATATTAGTACTATTATGAAGGCAGGTAATGTTAAAAAGTAATACACATATATAACACAGAAGGTTACTTATTTTTTACCATCACTTGTTAAGATAATTTAAAATCTTCATCATCAATTGTTAAAACACATGTTAAAATTATTTATTCATCATTAATAATTAAAAGAAATATAAAAGTCTCTAATTTCTTTAAGCACTTCATAACAGTCCCTATAAATGTCCAAACTTGCCGTTGGGCATGGTTCACAAGCCAATACATTTCACGTGGCCATATAATCTATGTTGTTCGCGTCCTACCTCCACAGATCCCATGATTACTTTACTTTTATATTTACCGACAAAATAACATTGGTGTCTGTTTTATCAAAACCGGCAAAATAGTCTTATTATTTATGATTTTACCAGAACCGACTTATTCAAAAAATAAACAAGTCTTAATGTTTCCGGTGAGATAATTAGTGGAAAAATGACTGTTTCTAACTATAGCACTGTGTGTATTTATGAGGTTTGGTTTTATCTGATAAAAGTCAGAAATTCTGTTTACTCTACTTGCTCATCTACTAAGTTTACCAAGATTTATTTTTTTCTGCAATATCAACATTTCATAAATTGTTATCTAAACATCGATTAAACGCTAAAAATTTAGGCCAGTGGAATTTACGCTACCTGCAAAGCTAGGGAGCAAACACAATTGACCTCTAAACGGAAATACGATCAATTGACACTCTTTGAGAAATGTTTAATGAACGTATTTGTTTCAGCCAAATCAGTTGGTTGAATTTTGCTGTCTTTTCAAACATTTCTAATTGACTCTACTAAAATGTCATTATCATTAAAATTATATTGATGATTAATTGAGGTCAGAGTGTATTAACATCGCCGAGATGCCAATGTTATTTAAAAACATTTCTCGTAAAACTTTTTCACGTAAAACCATTAAATACTTTTCTTGAAGCCATTGCACAATTTCTGAATTGACCTAATATTATTCTGTATATCAATGTATTTCATTACTTACTTTCAGAGGCGTGCTGCAAAATCCGATTAGGATCTCTTTGTTTCTTTGTAATATTTTACGACATACCACATTACAGTGGAAAATATTTTCTCTTCGTTTTCCTTCTTCTCCATTTTCATGTTTTCTCTCTATAACCTATCTTACATATATATAAGTCTACCATTTTTCAATACTAAAACTATTACTGCCATTTATGGTCCAGTGCTTCAAGTATTTATTTAGAGATCCTGGATAAAATTCAAAGAAAGACCATTAATATTATTGATTCTGATCTGGCTTTTCGTTCTCCAGTCACTTTCCTCATTAGCGTAAAGTTGACTCACACTCCTTTTTCTATAAATACATTCTCGGTAATTTTTCCGATTAGTTCTAAATATATATATTTCGCCTCCTGTCACGTTGAAAGTGAGCGTAGATTATTTTTTTATGTCTTATTATAAGCAATACAATAGTAGGTAGATCCAATCTGTATGATGCATCGACAATATTTTGCCGTCATTTTGACAGCACAGGCTACACATAAAATCATTGTTAGGAAATTAATTGTGAATTTTAGTATTATTACATCGGACTATTAAATATCGAGTAGTTTCTTTTTCATACTACATTAACTTGGTCATTTAAGATAGTCAGACATCTGTCTGCAGCGTCCTATGAACAGCGTTGATAGGAAGTTAAAATGTTATCGAATTGATTTAAATTTCTGTTAAACTGCTTATAACGATAGTTGCCATTACTTTTGTTTCACTAAAGGTTTCAAATTGGCGAAAGATCAAACTTAAACCTTTTAGATACTTAATATATTCCCTTCTTTGGCTGGTAGCATATTGATTGATTGCGTTCATTTCAACTACATCATTTGGACTATTCTCATCTTTATTGCCGTATTCACGATGTTTCGACCTTTGTAAGCCTTTTTCAGATGATATACATTAGAATTTCTAACCAAACTCTTTATTTACTACCCGGTACTAGATTGTTATAATTTTATTTACCAAGCCTTTTGAATAAGGTTCAAGCGTACAACGAACAAAACGTCGTGAATACGGAAATAAAGACGAGGACAACACCCCGAACGATGTAAATATAAGAACATTGCAATACTTCATCTCATAAGTATAAATAGATTTGTTAGTATTAGTAATATTGTATTTGATAACTTTTATTAGATTATATTGTGCAAACATTAAGCGCTTAATAAGATATGTATCTTAACTGTAAAGCTTTTTTATACAGAAATTTAAATACTTGAAAGTATTGTAACAGAAGACAGCAAATGTGACACTGACATCCAAAGGCATATGGAAATTACTAATGGCACATTCCAAATGCAAAGCAGTGTATTGAGAGACAGGAAAATTTCGTTGCAAACAAAATAGAGTACTGAATTATTACGTGATTTTTGTCCTCCTATATGGCAGCGAATGTTGAAAAGCCTCAACGATGGAAAAACTGAAAGCCACCGAAATTAGTTTTTACCGAAAAATGCTTTAAGATACCATGGACCGAACATGTGTGAAACGATGAGATTCTGGAGAGAATGGAAACAGAAAGGAAACTTATACTTAACATCAGGAACAGACAGTTAATGTTTCTGAAATGTGTAATGAGAAAGAGGGGCTTAGAGATGTTGATACTCACGGGGTGGATCCAAGGAAAGGACAACAGGGTAAAACAGCGCGAGACAGACTTGATGGGCTTAAGGAAATTGATGATGTCAGAGCTGGGTTTGAGACAATATATTAAGAGCTATAATAGGCAGGAGGATATGGAGGATCATGAATGCCTACCTCATGAAGGGACACAGCATATAAAAGAAAGAAGACAATTAACATCTAATTTTGGCAATGTGTAAATGTTGTGGTTGTGAAAGTAAATAAAATCAAATAACGCTGCATGCGAACTAAAAGAATTGTTAAGCGTGGAAAAAGTGGATGGAAACAAGAAGAATCTGAT
This sequence comes from Ascarosepion bandense, assembly GCA_037127315.1. NCBI lineage: Eukaryota > Metazoa > Mollusca > Cephalopoda > Sepiida > Sepiidae > Ascarosepion > Ascarosepion bandense. The sequence continues at coordinate 91,001 of JBBBDQ010000777.1, forward strand.
TGATTATATAATGAATATTATAATTCAGAAATACAATTTTAGACAGAAAATCCTAAGTTTGAGAGCAACCACCATCCATTAATATACAATATTTGCATAAGAGTGCGGAAAACTGAATAAAGTAAAAGCAGAACGTAAAAATAGAATACGACAAACACTAGAATAAACAAATCTGCAAATAAATATATGCTGATAAGTGTTAAAATCAAACATAACTTAGATGCAACTGAAAATTCAAAGTAGAAGACATTAAGAGAAATTCCAGTTTTATTAAAGTACAAGATCATTCAAAGAAAAGAAACAGAAAATAAATGTAGACGACAAATGAAAATTCTGGAGATAATGAAAAATGCAGCAAAAAATGCCAAATAATCGTAGAATAAAAATATGTACAAAAGATAGAATCAAAAATACAAATAGACAGACGAAAATGTGCAGAACTAGAAGGAATGAGCAATATAAATACTTAAGTAACGTATAATATAATGATAAAGCGACTTTAGACACAAAGAAAACAAGAATGGTAATCACAGAAAAAGAAAGTTAGATAAACCAGAATTTCTAAAAAATGTTAGTCATAAACAATAAAAAAAACTTCTTGTAATAGCTAAAGTATCCTTAATAATGAGTGCATGTAACAACAGTCACTACAAACCTGGACTAATACCAAGGTGAAAGGTATAAAACTATTTTGCATGAACCTGGGCAAAATTTCGCTGTGCGTTTCAAAGCAATAAACTGAAGAACGTAATACAGCTCATGGGGATATTTTCCCTCTTTTCGAAGGGTAAAGGGTAATTAGTGGGAATTTCTGGAATCCATGATTACATTAACTTGAAGACAAAGTTAATTTTATGGTCTGGAAACATCCATCATCAATGGGTCTCCTGAAACTCCCTGTTCAGCAGTCAGTAAAGAAAGTGATATCAAAAGTGTTCAGGGATGCAAATGTGTGCAGCTCATAGATTTTATAGTGCACGTCCTGATACTTAATACTTTAAGATACTATGCAATAGACTTAAGAAATATATTTGACTAAAGATACCAGAATGTTGTCGAAAGTGTGTAATCTTGCTTATTGACAAAATTCCCGTTATACTCTACCAGTCTAAGAAAATAGTAGCTGTAGTTTGTTGGTGATGTTTAGCTGCATATTTGTATGTATGAGTTGCATACGCCCTCGTCTACTCGGGAACACTCAGACGGCATTAATATGCAAAGCATTTTTTGAGAGATGATGCTCTTCTTAATGAAAGTCTAGTTGCTTGACTCCATTTTCTTTGCGGAAGTTATTTACGCGGGGGACTAACGGTGATGAAATGCATTGAACCTCGAAACTGAGTACATGAAAAAGTATGAAAATACGGCTCATACCATGTTCACAAAATTTTAATTGTAACAAATTTTATTGATATTTTAAATATATTCACCTTACTTTTCAAAAATCTACGGTTTATCCAGATTTATTTAAATGCAGAGTAAATAAATCCAGGTAAAATAGCCGATATCAAATGAGAATATTTTCATGACATAATAATATAACCAATAAGAAGTGACATTTTTTTTTTAATCATATCACCCCAAGCAAGGCATTCAACTGCCACTATAGCGCATGGGGCTACATAGAGCAATTGGGTATAGGAAATGTCAGAGGGATGGTGATAGACGAGTTAGGAGGTACGCAGGGAGAGCGTTGGAGGGAATGGGTGCGAGTTAGTGTGTTAGGAGGTCTCTATTGACCTTACATTTAAACTCCTGGAGGCTGTAGCCGTCGGGGAAGCAATCATGCGGAAGGGAATTCCACAGGCGGGAAGTGCGAGAAAAGTAAGCTCTTGGAGTTGAAATTGCGGTTACATTTAATCTGTTTCAATGAAAAGGGTGGGACCTAGTTGCCAATCTAGTATCTCGTGCAAATCCACACCTAGGGGGCACCAGTGATTTAAGTTCATCCGAGCAGAAGCCGTGAATGTACTTATAGAAGAGGCACAGGGAAGCCACGTCACGCCGGTGAGAGAGTGACAGCAGGCGGTCAGCTAAGTCGGTATCGATCGCATTAGAGATTCTCCGCTGTATTTTGTCAAGAAGCCCGAGACCAGATGTGGCAGCAGTATTCAATACACGGACGGTAGATTTATATATGTGCAGGATAGATTCAGGCGGAAAGAATTTCCGGGCCCTGCACAGAGAGCCGACTTTCATAGCAGCGGATTTAGCAATGGATTCGATGTAGTCATTCCATTTGAGGTCCGCTGAGAGTGTCAGGCCAAGCAGGCGTAGTGATTTACTCTCTGGGAGGCAAGCCTGTTCCATGCTAATAGGGGGGCGCGGTTGTCTGTGGTGGTTAATTGACAGCAGCTTCGTTTTGGGAGAATTGAATTTTACGCGCCATTTCTTAGCCCAATCCACCAAGTATTGGAGGTCCTTTAACTACTTAAATTATTTGGAATCGAAATGAACCGAGTGACAGCGTCTATCCTGAATCTATTCTAAAAATTTCAGACTGTAAAATTAATAAATACGAAACACTTCAAATACTTTGCTATATGCATCAGTTATAAAGACATTAGTGTAAAAGATGCGAACATTGAACTCAAAATAAATTTTCCTCGGGGTCCAACATAGGCTAAATAAAAAGGAGACAATAACTAAGTAATTCGAGTGTTGTTCTTAAATACACTCGTCAGATCTAGAGTCATCTGCTTTTTTAAGCACTGTTTGATACCAGTTTACAAATGTTTGAGCTATCAGCGACATACAAGTGTTTTCTCAGATAAGTGACTAAAAATTACTTTTAGCGAATGAAACCTGGAGATTTTAAAGAAGACTGTAATTCGTTACATCCCAAAAACTGATGCTTCTTCTTCTTCATATTTCGTGTCTATTCAGGACATAGGCGATTAATAACTTCCACTTAGCCCTTTTTCCTGTTGCTCGAAATATTTATTCTTAGTATATCTTCCAAACCCCTCTCCGTCATCCATTTGCTCAGGCCTATCAAATATGTATCGCGCTGCTTTCCTCGCTGCTTTTCTCTCTCTTCTTCTCTCCCTCCTGTGAGTATTAAATTCTTCAGGCCCTCCATCCTCATTACGTGTCCCAGGAACTTTAACTGTCTCTTCTTGATGTTAAGTAAGTTTTCGTCTCGTTTGCATCCTCTCTAACACGTCATCGTTGCTCATATGTTCAATCCATGGTATCTTCACCATCCTTCGGGAAACCATATTTCTGCTACCACAAGCCTCTCCTTCATCCTAAATGAGATCATCCAACATGCACTGCCATTTACCAAATAAAAAATAAAGCTGAAGGCTTTTACCTAAAGCAAAATATAAAATGGAGTGCAGATGCAATCCTGAAGAGAAAATAATGTAATCAAGATGTCTTCCTTCTACAATTTTTTTATGTATAAAAAAAGGAATTGTAAGCAAAGAAAGTTGCTTCTCTTCTAAAAAGACCTGTAAATATTACTGAATTTAAGAAACCGGATTACCACAAAAACTGTTTTAAGAGAAAGTTTTTTCAAATTCCATCTGACTGTTACACTAAGATTTTGGTTAATAATTGCCGAATAGTTTCTTTCTAAAGAAACGTATCCAGTCCTTTTTACATTTACGCTATCAAGTAAGTCGGATATAATTGAGGAATCATTTAAGTCACAAATTTTATGACCAGAATATTAAATCAGAATTTTAGATGCGGTTACGGCATATTAGTTCAGTTGTAGTGAATACGTCTTGACAATGTTTCAAACGAGAAAAGTTGCCAATTGCTGACAAGGCCTGAAATTCGAGACAAAACAAACTATCTTATTAAGTATGAAAAGCTTCAGAAAGGCTTCAAAGTTTGGAACATTTTACTGAAAACAAAGTCAAGCAAGTTTTCAAAAAAGGCTATTGTCTTGGGGCAACCAGATAGTCTGTCTATGAAAAACACTATTAATCGCCGAAAAGACCTTTAATGGGCAAACTTCCGTCAATGGCTGAATTATGTATCAGTAAAAGAAAGTCGTCTGTCGTGAATGCTTTTCCTTTTTCCCAAACAGAGTGGGCAGCATTTTTGACATGCATCATTCTACCGGGAAAATCAAAGGAGCCATGATTCTTTTTTGGGAAGGTAAAGATGTGTCATTTATTGCCAAACACAAATTCTGTGATACATAGTACGTACTATGTTGCATAACACCTACCACAATATCATCGCAGAAAAAACACATTCGTTAATAAATCTCGTACAATGGTTGGGAAATATGTAATTGTAAGGGAATAGTTTCATAAAAAAAATAAAATCTCCAGAGTTTGGTAATTCTGCATCCTCCATATCAAACATTTGCTTTGTACTGAACATTCATATAATATGTTGCATTAACTGATTCGTTCTACAGAACTTGAAACCCGTAACAGAGGTTTTAAAAAGTTGATATAACTGCAAAGGCCACAGTTCAAGTCCCCAGAAGCATATACACACAACTGTAAACTAACAGTACTGTTGGAGAAACGTTCCTCACAATTATACCCACATACACACACACATACAAAATTTCAAAGACATATTACCCTCTTAGATTAGCAAACATTACTTCCAATCTTACATACATAAAATTGTTTATTATTTTAATACACGTGACATGTATCTGAAAAGTGAGCCTAATTTAAACAAAAATAAAAACGTACTAATATAGCCGTCTTCTTATGCAATTTCTTTCTCAATCGCTGACAAAGTTTAAGAAACGTGAAACATAGCAAATTGATATACCTTTCCTATTACTTCATTACTTTATCCTTATTCATTGTTTGAATTATTTTACTTCCGTTTATTTTATTTTTTATTTTTGTTTCTTTTTTCGTGTCTGATTAAAAAACATAATCGACGTCGAGAACATAATAAAGGTTGTGGCAAAATATGTTGGTTTTTCAGTAAACTGGGTCTAAAATTGGATACAAGTATTAAAAAATAAGAACGTTTGAAAAACTACGTAGAACACACAAGGATAGTGTCTGAATAGAAAACTCAAATATAACTATATAAATATAAAGAGAAGATGTTTAACAAATAAACAAATGAAAAATGAACTGGTGAAAAAAGGGTATATTCCTGAGAAAACTGCAAGAAATTTTCTTAGTGATACTGAATTTACGTAATGTTATAGGAATCCATATTGTGGATGATTCGGCGTAAGTGAAATTTGGTGATGAATAATATTTCATCAGTTGATAGTTGAACATTGAGAATGGCTAGTCCCGTGACTCTCCTGAATTGTGGGGGCGCCACACTGTAACGAAAGTAGAAATGGCGTATTTTGAAAAAGATAGCCTGACGAAGCCCAACCCTCTTTTGGCTCGTTTTAAATTCAGATTTTGCCTTCTAGACCGGTTACCACCCAGCCTGTCCTGATATATTTGCCGATAAATTCGGGTGAGATGAACAGAGGTGAATGCAATGAATTCAACTGGAATTCGAAATTGACTCTCCGATTCATCAATTCCAAAAGCTGATCTCCATTACTCTGCCGCACCTCCGTATTGAACGTTAGTTTCAAACAAGTATATAAAGGTAACTGCCAAAAAGGAAAGAAAACAAAAGAATGAAAACAAAACGGATATTAGCAATATAAATTTCATTTAAAATTCAGTCATCTTTACGGCAACAATCATGACCGTAACATTTAAAGAAAAGTAAATTGAAATATTGTAGTGAGGGAATCAGCGTTCTTCATAAAAATTTAAATTTCAAAATATTCATGAGAATATGTGTGCAGCGTACTGGTTATCAGCGATATTTGCGTGCCTAACACTTGACTATCGCGAAAATACACTTAGGTAAGGGTGAATCCATTTTTCTTGCATCAGCTATGAATTAAATAACAAAATAGACAAGACCTTCTGACCTTGGTTTTCAATCAGCCTTAAAGAATGAAAACACTGAATTACAAACTGCGAAGAATATAATGAAAGTCACATCAGTATATTTCTTAAGAAAGTATGCTAGGTTTTTAGAAAGTAAAGAATCAATGAAATGCAAAGTAATACCTCATTCTTGAAAAGATAGAATTATTTACAAACACAACTTCACAAAAAGAAAAGAATATTAAGTATTTTGTTAGTAGAGGTTTCCAACTTGTTGACATATCTAAGTTTATATTCAAATTTATTAAGGGAAATTTATCAACATGTTTCATAAATATGCTCTCCACTCAATAATATTTCCATTAGTCTCTTCCGTTGTATTTAAGTGAATTGCATCCATCAAAATTGTTTTCTGTCATAATAATCGGAGCACAAAAATTAAAACTCATATTATTACTTATTCCGGAAATTTTTCCAATATTTGAAAAAAAAAGAGACCATTTTTTTAAATAATTTATACGAAATATTTTTTTTAGTGAAATGAATTATTTTAAAATTATATCAATAGTATATCACACCGAAAAGAAAAATCTAAAAATTCTATTTTTTCTGACTTGAAACTGAAAGTTTCAGACTTAATTTTATAGAGATACTTAGAATAGTAAATTCAGTCAAAGACATACGTTTCGCATAATTACTTAATGTCAGTATAAATCCAGCAGAACAAGAAAACTTGCATTAAAATTTAACTCTTAGAGTTAAATGGTTATGGTTAGCGGCTCAGAAACAGGAATTGGCGAGCCGTTTTCGTATCATTCACATTCATGAGACTATTCTTCTCACTTCAGTTACATTTAAATAGCAAATATGACAAACATAACCATGGATAGCAAACAGTCTAGGAAAGGTGAGGCTCAAGAGACACATGCAGATCTTTGACGTTTTTCTATCCTTTCAGATATGGGAACGGTATTCAATACACGGATGAATGGTAGATGCATAAATGTGCAAGATTGGTTCGGAGGAGAAAAAAAATTCTGGCAAGATACAATGACCCAAAATTCCTAGCAGTAGCTGCAGCTATAGATATGATGTAGTCCACTTCAGGTCTATTGAAAGTGAAGCTAAGGGTGCATAGTGTGTTGCGTTCTAGGAAACTAGCATCAGCCATACTGATGGTGGGCATAAATGTTTGTCTATGTTTGGTAAAGAACAGCCGTTTTGTTTTGAGGTATGAAAATCTACAATCCATTTTCTGCCCCAGTTAACCACTGATCTGAGCAGCACCTGATTTTGTCAATCTTGGAGGATTTTCTATTGAGACGGGAGTAAATGGTAGTGTAATCAGAATAAATGCCTACTTTATAACGGATGACCCCAGGAAGATCATTGGTTGAAGATCAGAAACAGCGTAGGAAACATGATAGATCTTTGAGGGACACCCGCGTTTGTGTGAAAGGATCTGGAAGAGTGCTCGTTTAAAATGACCTTCATTTCACAATTTGATAGGAACAGTTGAATCAAACAAACTGCCACGAAAGCAGTGGCGCTTAAACTTGCACAGAATGCTAAAATGTCACATTCTGTCAAACGCACGAGCTTCGACGGTTATATGGAGCCTGATACTCATTAAAGTATGTTAGCTGATCTTATTTTTCATGACAAGTAATATAAAAGGTAAATAAAAATTCAAGTTTTATAATTTTTTCACTAGCAATGAATTGAGTTTTGATTGGATTAAAACATAAGTTTAATGTTCATGGTCTGTAAAAATATTTAAGAATTTGAATCCTAATTTAACTGCTCGACGTATGAGGCATTGTTTTCTTACTGATAAGGGATGGAATGTTAAAAAACAGACAAATTTTCCGTCAGCAAGAATTACAGACGAATATCATTAGGCTGAAATCATGTGTAGGGAATTAAACATTTGGGTGCGCCGGGCGAGTGAGAATCCTGAATGTGTATGTAACAAGAACATATGTGTAAATTCTTGTTCATATTTTGCGGCATTCAAGCAGCTGATCTCTATAGTTCATGTTTCTTACAGTAAGCAAGTTTAGTCATCCTTGGTCAAAATTCAAAGATGTGTGTATACCGTAATTAACATTCGTTAGATTCTCTGCATTATTTTTTATTATAATTTGTATTGTAATCTTATCATACACATTGATTCTACTGTTAGATTCTGGATATATATCTTGGATTCAAGTAAAATATAATAAAACACCTGATAAGGCTTCTATTCCAAACGCCTGAGCATAAAAATACAATGCAACTCGTCAGAAGTGAAATATTTTATATCGTATCATATATTACAACCTTGTAGCAGTAAAGCAATGTTTATTACAGCAGACACGAGTGTGATATGAGTTCTTTAAATTAAATTTTATTTATTACCAACAAGAATTAATAATTTGTTATTGGGTTAACTGGCGATTGCTGTAGATTTTACGCCAATGCTTGACACTTATTTGAGAATCAGTTATCGCCATGAATGACGAGTCATTTTCCCAAGATTCATTTTTACTTTATTTTACACTTGGTTAAATTTAGGAGAAAAATTGGTATCAAAAAGTCATAACAATAAAATTAGCAGAACGACAAGGCGAAGAAAACATTTTGGTAAATGATATATGAGTTTCTTTAAAATTACAAGATATGTCACATCTGATCATGGGTGGTAGAATAGATTTTATGATTCTTATGACGCTAATATATTTAACTTTTATTAAATCTTCAGAGAATGATGAATTTAATCTCATGTTAGTTGAAAGCTTAAAACCAACTTAATAAAAATTTATCCAAATGTTGGAGAATTTTTGTCTTTATTTTCACCTGAAATTAGAGCCAAAACACGATGTTTAGAACGGCTCATGATTAAACATAATATACATTCATTGTCACTTATATTTATCAGTACATATTTAAGAAATTATCTGCTGCCTCGATACACTAAATTTAAGTTACATGATGCCGCAGCATTAAAAGGAACCTCTCCGAAGATGGCTCATGTGAGCCGAAAGCTTAGACCCAACTTAAAAAATTATCCAAATGTTGGAGAATTTTTATTTTTATTTTCACCAGAATTTAATGCCAAAATGCGATGTTTAAAACGGCTCATGATTAAACATAATAGACATTCATTGTCTGTTATATTTAACAGTACATGTCTAGAAAAAAAATAAATATGTTTATTACAGAAAGTGGACGGACACGTAGTTTAAATACCACTGTTCAAGCATTTATTTTATAAACAGTGCTCGATACATATTAGTGCTTAATATTGTAATTCTTTTATAACTATGATTTATAAAGGCAATACTGTTCTTCTTCAGTGATATATAAAAAAATATATCACCTGAAGAAGAACAGTATTGTTCTGAAACATGAAGATTTTTGCGTAGTGACATATGCTTTTATAAACCATTTTAATAACAAAATTACAATATATATATATATATATATATATATATATATATATATATATGGGGTGAGAGAGAGAGTGAGAACATTTTCCCCTACTCCCCGCAAAAAATGTAATGTACCCTTAGACAATCCGCTGTAAGTGTGTCTTTTCACGTTTTGAACAGTAGGACTTGAAACTTGGATGACTGTTTTATATAAATGCTTGCACAGCGTATTACAGAAAAAGAAATCAAAACTCTACACAACGGCAAGGCTTTTGTAAATCGCAAGAATTATAATTATCATGGGCGAGATGAATGCCAAATAAAATGGGATCGTGAAATAGCTGGGGAATTCATACTAGGAACCCTATTTTTATAAAGTAAGTAAGGTACTCTCGGTAACATAAATTAACCAGGAATTACGTTTAAAATAATTTTTGCCTCAACATAATTGTTCGGAATGCCCACATTAAAAACCGACCTTTTGTCACATCCCAGCTTTTATGAGATTAGCTAGGCTATATGCGTGAAATCTAACCTCTCAGAAAGGCTCTCCCTTTTTTGGCAGAGAGCGGCCCAGAAAAAGACTCGGCTGACAGGAATAGACATGCTTAGTATAGGCGGCGAAAATTTTTACCCTTGGAGCGAGTGTCCGCGGACGAGTTTGTCACATAAAGTACGATCATGTGTCACATCCTCTTTAAGTAGAGTGTCTCAGGGTAAATATCTTGACTTCCTCTGGAGCTGTTTGTACTTTCTAACTTCAGGCGGAGAGGGGCTCAGACGAAGCTGTCTAAGGGAAGAATTTCGTTTGAAGAAAAATAGATAAGAATCCTATTCTACTTACGTGGTTCTGAGGAATTGTTGTCTTGGGGGACGTGTTTGAGGTATTCCATTTTAAAACTAACCTTGTGTTACATCCCGCCTCAGTGGAGAGGATTTAGGTAAAGACTCAGAATATCACTCTAAAACAAAAGAGACGTCGAGCTCTCTGTCTTCGTGCAGAGAACGACACAGCCGAGGCCGAGCCTATAGACTGAGATTAATCTGAAAAAGCTAGACAAGCATTCTATCTCCGAGATAGACCCAGTCGGGAGTCCGTCTACGGACTGAGACGCGCCTGTACACACAATCATAATGGACTATGTCTACGAGCAGAGACTCGGCTAAGAAGAACAGACAAGCCCCTCCCAGCCTTACTAGAGCTGGAAAATGTTTTGCGGAGTGTACGCTCACGGACACTTTACTTTAAAAAATGACCTTATGTTGCATCTAGCCTTAGTGGGAAGGAATTGGGTAAGAATCAACAGTTCCGCGAGAACTTGCACTTATCAAACTCTCTGTTTTCGGACAGAGACCGACTCAGTTTGGGCTATATCTACTGGCTGAGAAAAAAAGAAATGTCTGATTCCATGTATGCAGGGGATGGAAAATTATTGGCCGGGGATACGCGCTCGTGATTTTCACGTAAAATAATTAACTTTGTGTTATGTCCTAACTCAGTGTCCAGGATTTGGGTAAGAACCTAGAGTTACGAGAGAACTCGCAATTGCCATGCTGTCTTTTTAAAATTAAAAGAATTAAATTTTGGCACGTATTCTAAAAGGGGTTTGAAAGTGTGAGACTGAGAGACGAAGTGATAGCAAACGATGCATTCCAAAAGATGAGCAGAAAATTAAAGGAGATAGAAATTTAATTAGAAACAAACAAACAAAAATAGCTTATTAAACTTTTGCGTGATAGCTGTCCTTCTGTATGACAGCAAATGCTGGACAATCTCCTCAAAGATAAAGAAAGACTTGAAGCAACAGAATTGTAGTTTTACAGAATAATGCTGAAAATACCATTGACGGAACATGTGAGAAACGAGAAAAAATAAATGAAAAAAAAAAGAATACTTATATTTACCATCAAGTGAAGGTAATTGATATTTCTGGGGCACGTAAGGACGAAGAAGAGCTTAGGAAAATTTTATACTCACAAGATAGATTGAGGGAATGAGGGGTAGGTACACAACACGTAAAATCGTTTATAAGCTTGAGTAAATGTTGAGAGAAAACAAAAAATAAAACTTATTAAGAGCTACAGATTACAGGAAGGTTTTGGAGGGCCATGAACGCCTGCTTCCTGATGTGAGACGAAATATAAAAGAAGATTGCAAATTACTGTGATAATTAGATTTAGGAATTTCTGATGGATCTCTGTTGGTTCCGAGTTATTTTCATTATTCTTACTGAGTTCAATAATTTTATTGTCTGAAGAGTTTAACTTCACTGCCTGATGTTTAAGCACATTGCTATTTTACGCTGCCACAATAAATATGAATAATTGATTGATCGAAACGAATTTGGAATGTCAAATTGATGCTATTTAAAACTAAGTATATATTTATGTGCGTTGTAGTGCATTGGATAGCGGCTCGGAACGAAAAATCGGGGAGCCAAGTTCGAGTTCCAGATTCATCGCATTCACTTACGCGTAAATACGCTTGGGGAAGGTATTAATCCGTCTATTTCTTCCAGTTATGGATTAAATAACAGGACAGATTGGGTTCTATAGCTTTGGTCGGCAACCAGTCTACCGCAGAAAGTAATGGCAATCTACTGCTGGATAATCTTCTGCCCAGTCAGTCATGTCTCTTTCGAGACATGATCGCCCAAGCGTGTATCACGTATGGCACTTAACTGACTGATATATTTATTATGTTATTCATGGCTACTACTATGATGAGCTTTTTAACTCGCTGCCCCGACGCGTGCTGTTAGATTGGCTTCCAGGTTCCATCCTTTTAGAGTTGAAATAGTTAAATGTAACCCCCACTTCTACTCAAACAATTTATTTTTCGCACTTACTCTCTGTGATACTCTATCCCGTTTGCTTCCCCAATAGTTACAATCTCCAGAAATTTAATTCCAACGTCAGGTGCCACTTTGTATTTCCTTGAATACACTCGATCTTTAATATATTCTTCGACGTTCCCTGAACCCAATTTTTTCTCTTATTGTAAACCCCTGCGTACTAGCTGCGGTCCCAACTTGTTTTTTGGCACGAAAAGATTAAAAATAGACCAGAAAAGATAAATGACTTCATTGTAATTGACAATAACATTTCTTCCATTTCCAAATTAAATTATGGAATTTTATGTTTAACATTTAACCCCGACTTTTATTGTTAAACCAACTAGAGATTTTGATGTTGAAATATTTACCCCGCCTTATAATTTCGTACTTAGTCATAAGATGTTTTAATTGTTGGTTAGAACGTAGTCCTTAGACTTTCCCCCACATTACTGGCTTTCTCTAGACAGTCTTTATGACAATTTATTAGAAATCTCGGCTTTCTCTGTTTGATTTAACGATATGTTTTCTAACCTCGGATTAATGTTTCAATTATCAACGATTGAAAATTTGAGGCTGCGTTATTGGTTTTTAAATGTTAAACCCACAGCGAATTTTTAACACGAAAGTATGTGACAGCTTAAAGCTTTAATATTTAAACTGTGCATTTAGTTTAATCTGCCAGCTTTTTAAATTTTTATTAAAATATCTTTATATTTTGATCAAGTTTTTATATACATTGAATTCTTTTTGCATCGATATCTTCACCAGGTATACAAGATTTTGTAGAGCGATATAATTACTCCATTAAATCTAGATATTCATTTTGGAAGGCAGTATCTTTGGATGAGAAGCGAAATCCCCTGTTGATGTTATTTCCGAGTGTGAGTTCGGCATAGCAGACATACAATTTTTTATTGGATATGTATGCAATCTCCTACAGTTGTTTACTGATATATATATATATATATATATATATATATATATATATATATATATATATGATGTAAAATATTACTACTGTATGTTTATTTTGGTAGTAACTGTCAGTTTGTTTTACTTATGACAGAATCTATCCAAGAAATAAAACTCAAACTTTCCAAAACAGAAACTATGATCTGGAATTTGAATTAAAAGGTTTGAACATCAGTCAGTCAGTTAAGTGCTACATGTGATACAAGCTTGGGCGGTCATGTCTCGAAAGAAACATGATTGACTGGACAGAAGATTATCCCGAACTAGGTTGCCATTACTTTCTGCGGTAGACTTGTTGTCAACAAAGGCTACAGAACCCAATCTGTTATTTAACACATAACTGGAGGGAAGAGACGGATAAATTCATTTCCCAAGCGTATTTGCGAGTAAGTGAATGCAACGAATTTAACTGGAATTGGAACTCGGCTCCACAATTTCTCGTTCCAAGCCAATATCCACTACACCACAACCCACATCCACATATGTGAGCTTAGTAAACCAAAAAAAGAATTAAAATACCTCAGTTTATGGATAAGGTATAACAAATCAAGTATAGTAGATAAGGAACATGAACATAGATTAAGATGCGTAAGGGCCATTTTGGTATACTGTTTCTTCTTTATGTGCCATTTCCTTTCAGGACGTAGGAGATCATGGAACCCGAATTAGCCCTGTCCGTTGTCGCATTTCAAAAATTTTCCATTTTGTATTGCTCCAAAATCATGCTTCTACCACCCACTTTCTCAAGCCATCAAGTATGTTTTGCGTTTCTTTTCACTGTCTCTTTTTCTTTCTATTCCGTCCCGTGGGTATTAGATACTTCAAGCTCTCCATCCTCTTTATGTATCCCAGAAACTTCAAATGTCTCTTCCTAATGTTAAGTTTAAGATTTCTTTTCGTTTGGATCTATTCCAAAATCTTGACTTTGCTCAAATTTTCGGTCCATGTTATTCCCAGCATCCTTCTGTAGAACCACATTTCAGTTGCTTCGAGTCTCTCTTTCATCGATGAAAATATTTTGTTTAGTATTCAGTGCCATATAGAATGACAGATATCACATAACAGTCTAGTACTCTTTTTTTGTTTCCAACGACATCTTCTTATCTCTCAATGCACTGCTTAGCTTTTGCAAAGCGTCCTTGTCCATGTTAATGCGCCAGAAGATCTCCGTGTCGCACATTCCGTCTTCTGTTAGAATACTTCGCGGCTATTTTAATTTCTTCACCTGCTTGGTTTTAGTAGTTTGCATTTTGGTCTACTCTTTTTGCTTATGACCCTGCATTCAGTTTACTTGAAATTTATGTCTAGTTCTTTCTTCCCACTTTTCTTTGTTATCTTCTTTAAGAGGACCTGTATTTTCCTTTCCGTGTCTGATCACAACACTATGTCATCTGCGTATCTTATTTCGTTGAAATTGAGGCCACCAAAGGCGAAACATGGCAGGACTTCAAGTTCTGTCAGAATGGTTTCGCTGTACAGCCTGAATAGATCCGATGAGAAGACATATCCTTGACTTAAACCGCTTTCTATATTTCTATATCTGTTGCACTAATTTGCTATCCGTATGCAGGCGGTTTGCAGGCCTTTTGATACCAGAATAGGTTCTTGATTATTCTAATGTTTTTTACGAATATGTCGAGCTTACCGAGTAACTCTATCAAGTATTTCTGGCGTATTTTTGCAGAACGCCCTTGCCTAGTCTATAAAACATTGTATACTGCAAGAACACACAGAGACCCCACACACAAATAAATAAACAAATAATCTAAAAACATGCATCTTCCTTTTAAATAACCTCGTTAGATCGAGACGAACAGATAACGTTTGAATGTCAATCACGGTCTCCAAGACATTCAGATATTTCGAAAGTCTCAACAACGTACAGTCGCTTTCTGAGATCACTGTTTTAAAATGTCTTCGAGGGAATAACACTTGTAGGTTTTCCTGAGAACAATCCTTCTTTGAACATCGTGGAATAGAGCTACAGAATTACAAAGATCTACATCAAAAGCAGTTCACGTCACTGGAGGACATCCACCAGCAAGCGCAACAACGTTAACTAACTCGTGTAACTAAAAAAAAAATATTGATATAATCAAGATGTTAACGTCTCACACGACATCAAAAAAAGGTTACATACAAATACAATAACGGTTAGTAAACTTCAGAAATGTATCTTGCCTGGAATTTTATTTTCGTAGAATGATAGCATATATTTCCACTGAAAATATTTCTTGTCCGTGACCAAAGAATTTAGAATATTTTCTCATAAGTAAACGGCTCATATATATATATATATATATATATATGAGTTGAAAAAGTTCTTTGTAAAATAAAAAAAAGAAAAAGAATACTGTATATATAAATTCTGTGGTATAAACTTTTTGTTCAAACATAAATGCACACAAATAGAAGCGCATATATAAACATTTCTTATCTTAATAAAACACTACTCGATTGCAATATAACAGTGCTATAAGAATATATCAGTAGACATATTACCCCACGTTTATAATACGGCTCCAAGTTTCAAGTAATTTCTATCTCCGAGCCGTGCTATAGACTAGGATAATACATTGGGACATTTCAATAGCGTTTCCAGAACTGAATGCGTGCAGTTTTAGATGGCAATACATCTATAATGATATTATATAAGAAATTTGGAAATTCAGTGTATGTCATTCTACCGACGTGTAAACAACTGTTTTTTTTTTATAGTGAAAGATATCTTGCTAAATAAAATTTAATTGTGGGGAAGTTTACTGCGAAACTTTATTAAAAAGAAATCTGCAGCCAAAGCACACAGTTTTCTTTTTGAAATCTACAGCAACCATGCTCTGTCGAAAAAAATAAGTAGAGATTGATTTAGACACTTCAAAAATAATGATTTTGATGCTTTGGCGCACCGAAATCATAAGAAGACAACCGTTTCAAAACGTTTGAAAGCATTAGGAATGATTTCAAAGCAAGAACATTGAGTGTCGTACAAGTTGACGCCGAGAGACGTCGAGCGTATCTGGTTACGTGGGAACAGCTTCTTCAACGGCAGAAAAGTAAAGTTCTTTTGCATCCAATCGTGACAGGCGATGATAAGTGGATACACTACGATAACCCTAAGCGTAGAAGTTCGTTGGGTAAACCCGACCATGCATCAAAATCACCGGAAAAGCCGTATATCTATGGTTCGAATCTGGGATCAGATTAGCTTTTTATATGCTGCTTAAGCTGACCGAACCCATTACGGGAGATCCCTATCGACTACAATTTTGCGTTTGAAGAAAAAATTGCTGTTTTTTGTTAATCGTTTCAGCCCAAGCAGGTGGTACCGCCACTGATGCGCAGGGCGGGGGTAAATAAGAGAGTTAAAGTTTTGGCAGGAGGAAAGTGAAGTGAAAGACGAACCTGTTTCAAGGGGTGTCAAAGAAAGAGCCATAGAAGGATGGAAACACAGGTGTGAAGACAGTGAAGAGGATAGAGAGGAAGGAAAAGAACAATATACACGGGGTAATGTAGAAAGGACTGGAATCAAATAGATAAGTGATGGGAGAGACACAATAAAGTAATTTTGCAACATGATAACGCTAGGCCGCATGTTGCAAAACAGATGAAAACCTGCATAGAAACGCTTAAATGGGAAGTCCTTTTTCACCGCCGTATTTACCAGACATACGCATCCGATAATCTTTTTTTTTCCGAACCGATATGTAGGTTGGCTGGCTTTGTTCTAGATGTCTGACTAAATGTATTACTGTCATTTATACTAATTAGCTTATTATTCTAAAATCAAGGAAATTTTAAATTATACAAATAATTATTTAAATATATAATACATTTTAAAAACAAGACCTTGAACCTTCAGTTATTCATACAAGATTGCACACGCCAAAATGGTCTTTTCTTTAGTTGACAACATAAACAACTTTCGTTCTTATTTGCATGATTTATTTACAATATCTTATGGATAAAGCAAAAAATATATTCCCTATACTTCACCTGATGCATGACTGCCTGGTAGGGATCATTATCTCTCAGTTTCGTCTTTCTCTTACGGTAGAGTGCGAATCAGTTGAGTCTCTGTCCGAGGACCGATAAGCTTCTGTTACAAATAAATACTATGATGTACCCGGTACCGGGTAACATATGCCTGAGGCTTAAGTACTTCATTGCACTAGAAGGGTGAATTCATGGTTACCACCGTAAGCTAGGCAATTTTTGGACCTGGCCCGAGCGTACACTTCCGAGTTTCCCACAAAGAATTTGACTTTGTCACACAGCGTCTCAGTGGGATGACGAGGTTAATATCTGTACATACATGATTCATTTCTTCATGGATAATCGACTTTTGCGTCATCCCCCTAATTCGAACCTGCGCACCCTTCACGGCGGCATATTTTTCAGTTACCTCGTCTACTACTCTCCTTACAATGTCTACTTCAGTTGGTTTAATCCATGTGTATAAATTCTTACAGCCGGTCGTCGGCGAATCTCGTGATATAGCTATTATTTGTTATTCCATTCAACTGAATATAACACAAGCAACAATCAATATCTGCCAGAAGTCTATGTCTTTTTCGGGGCTTCGATATACTCTTTTTTTGAAATGTTTATATTTCATATAATCTTATTTCCACTCTTTGTCAAAGTATCTTTTGTTTTCTGTTAATATCATTTGTTGCAAATTTCAAACAACTCTGTGTCTCATACAATTTAGGGGGATTCACACCCGTTAACCAGTAGTGTTTACGTAATAATACACACAGTAATCTCAAAAAACACACACACACACACACACACACACACACACACACACATATATATATATATATATATATATATATATATATTAGTGTTCATTAATTTATTGCCATCTTGCGAACGAAATTTGCTATTGTGTTCTGTCTCATTTTGGTTTTACATAGTTTTAATGCATATTCTTTTAGTAATATTAGCTGAAATCTTGTTTCACCTCTCTTATCTACATTCGCACTAACTTCGTTTTCTTTCTTTTTACATATGTCCTAGATTGTCTGTGAACTTACTGTATTGTTCTGACTTTATTTTTCAAATTTCTGTTCATTTTTGTTACGATTTCTTACAATGTATTTTTCAAAGCGTAACCTCGATCAATGTGCCAGTAAATGTTTTAATGCTGATTCAAACATCTACTTTCGCTTTTCTTTTTCTATAATGTTTATCTGAGTTTAAGACTTTATACGTAGTCATTAATTTTTGAGTTCTCTAATCCATCTAGTTGATTTGTCTCGTTCAGAAAAGGTGCAAAGTACCTTACGATTGGTATTCTTCTTCATTTTATGCCTCTGATAAGAGTTTTAAGCTTACTTTGAAAATTATTTTTACTAAGCTTGAAGTTATATCTTACTTTCTATGTCATTTTCTTACATTCTATTCAGGTACGTAAAGCAGATTACAGGAGACATGAAGCGGCATGGTAAAAATGAGGATTTATGATAAAAGACCGACTACGCTATCTGGATTAGACAAATGTACATCAATTAATTTACTTCGCAAATAGCCCAAAGTAAAACTGCGAAATAGAAAGCACTAATCATAGTTAATTCTCCTTCTAATATTTTCAATTAATATCAAGTCCAAGAGTCACTCAAGCTAGGATGTTATTGTAAATGGTGTGTGATATGAATATTAAGACATGAAGTGAAGAGTATGACGATACAAAGTATAGGTAACTATTGACATGGGAATTATCCACGCGGAAGTTTGTTCTGTTAATATGTGGTTCAAGGAGGGAAAATTTAACTGATAGAAACTTTATACTTTTCATTGTAATGTGAGTAATGATTGTAGTTTGTTTTCATGTACTTAACCTGGAGGGTCTTATCTGTAATCTCTTAAGTGGTGAAACTAAAGAATGAATCTCATCCGAACATTTGCCATGAAAATCGCTATAGAGCAAGCAAGATACTTGCTACATTGCACCTTTGAGAAAGTCCTTAGGTTACCAAACGTCAATCCCTACATGGTCCTGTAACCGACTTAGAAATCTCTCGAGACTACCAATTGTAAATCCTGTAGACCTAGTCCATGTATGTCAAGAATTCTAAATTGCTTAAATTGCAGGAGTCATGTACTTACTAGAAAGTTACATTGAGCCACTGATTTGTAGCCTTGCAGGTCCAACAGATTTGTTCTCAGGATGCAGATACTTCCAGTCAAAACTATGCCTTAAAAGTGACTTATTGGTCAGATCTTTACCAGAAAAATAAAACCATTAGAAGATGTAGCAGCCGGCAATTTTTTATGCTGTAGAGGAGTGAGGGAGAGCTGACTGTAGAAAAAGAGGCGAACCGTCTAACGGGCATCTTCCCTTCGTGCAGTAGCGAGCGGTCTTCTATTATTTTTTGTGTCTTTCTGTTTCTCTACTCTAGGAGTCACTGTCCTGTCAGTTTTATCTAAAAAGTATTTAATCAAGAATTCATGGTTTATCTTCAGTCAGTGATCTACTTTGACAGGATCGTTTAAATTTTTTTCGAGTTCCACTCCATGAAGCTGATGTATATTGCAAAGATAGATAACAGTCAAAACGATTTCTCTGACACGTTGCAAGTTGCTTCTTAGCAATGTATCAGCTGACAGTCAATATCACTACACATTTTGTTTGAAAACATATTGACCGGTACATAAAGTACACATTAACAGAAACAAATCGCTAAGTGAAAGAAGTATCAGAATAGATGTCGAAACACCTTACACAGAAGAAATCCTCGCTTGCATGCCTTGTAGAAATAAGAAAAAAGTAGAAATTATGATTAGACGGTCGCTGCTGCAAAATATTTTGAGAAGTTGCGGGTGAATATTTGAAATTCATGACTTGTAAAGATGTTGACAATAACCGTGGGGGAACGAAAATTTGTTCGTTAAACTACTATGATCACTGAAGTTAAGCAATATCAATGTTGGCCAGCACTTAAATGGGTGACCGTTTGAGAATAGCAGTGCTGCAAGCTGGGATGTGCAGGTTGTCATTGATAATGTTTCGAAATTTTTAATCAGAGCCGTGTTCCAATTCCAGTTGTGTTCTTAATATTAAACTATAAACATATCTTTTTCTTGCGCAACTTCCAAAATTCTTACAATCTAAAAATAGTTTCTGGCCTTAAATAAACATTAAACGATTGATAAACCGTACATGACGTATCAATCAACCAGTCAATAAATCAAAAACTAATGACATAAAAATATGAATTTATGATAGTGGCATTGATATAACAGATAAAAGCATATAATCTATTCTTTAACGTGTAGATTTTAAAGTGGTTTAATGTATTCTATATAGTAAACTATATATATAACTTTGTTAAGAGTGTAATGAAAACCTGTAGGAAATATACACTATAAACACCGAATCACATTGGAGGTATCAGAATAATTATTGTTCAATATTTTCTATTAAAATTGTTAACTAGAAGGAATTTTTTAAAGTCATACAGGGATTAAATACGATATGTATTAAATATGTTCCAGTCATTTTCGGAGAATAACTTGGATATGGGAGTGGTGCAATAAATAGTAATTTTGAATTGTTAACTGCAGAACCGAGTTCTAATTCAAGTTGAATTTATTGTATACATTTGCGCTTACTTAGCATTGGGAAAGATATGGTTTTATCTCTTCTTTCTTCTGCTATGAGTTAATTAGTATCAGGAAATGATTCTTACTTAATATATATATATATATATATATATATATATATATATATATTGTAATTTTGTTATTACAAAGAGTTATAAAAACATAGTTTCATGTTTCAGAACTAAACTGTTCCTCTTCAGGTGATATTTATTTTGAACACATCACCTGAAGAGGAACAGTTTTGTTTTGAAGCATGAACTTTTTTGTGTAGTGATATTATGCTTTTATAAACCATTGTAATAACATTATTACAATATTAAGCTCTACTCAGTATCGAGAACTATTTATAAAAGTAAATGCTTGATCAGTGGGTTTTTAATCTACGTGTTCTTTCACTTTTTTGTGTAATATATATATATATATATATATATATATATATATATATATATATATATATAATCTAATAATATTGTAAATAACTTTTAAATAACCTGCAAAGGCTTAATAACCTGTCTCAAACAAATCAATAATTCAATTCAGTCATTTTTGTTTATGGACGCTTTAGATCCATGAACAAACATTAGTCACAATGTTCAATAAATTTGTTTATTATAATTGGACGAATTTTCGAAACGAGAAGTATTTGGAGGTTATATGTAAAGCACACTGCAACTTCAAATTATTTGTCGTTTTTCTTTTTATTATCCCTCTAAACTCTGTCATCTATTTGCATGAGCACGTTTGGCACGTTACTCTAATTTTTCGATTTTTACATTCATTGTGTTTTATGAGGACCTAAATTTACAAGACTACTTTCCTCAATATGCAGTTGATATTTTCTCATTCTAAACATATTTACCGTAGATTGTATATCAATATTCTAGAAATATGTAAAACTACATGAGCATACAACGGGGATTCTGTCAGTGGCAACAACAAGAACAGGCGGTAAAAATAATGAAAAGCTTGATAATATACCGAGATATTAAGAATTTCGTTCTGGGTACTGCCAGCTATCTGAAAAATATCGTGGTCAAACTATAAGACAAGCTCTTTAACATTGCGGTTATAATAGTGTATGAGCCGACAATACAAAACACTGAAAAGGAATTAGAATCTTTCTACTCGATATTGGACAACACCAAAGCTGAGTGTCAAGCACTAGAAATTAAAATTATCATAGGCAACATGAAAGACAATGTAGTTAAGAGGGAGGGTATGATAGAGAGAGAAATGGGTCCAATGGTGCAAGGTAAACGATCAGAAAATAACTAATCACGTGGTTTCAAGAACACCCTAGACGATTATAGGTATGAAGAAGGCCAAGAATTGACACAAAAAAACAAATAGACTATATGACTATAAACCGGACATTCGGGAATGTAATTTTCATTGTAAGACTTATCCAATTGCCGACTGCGGAAGTGAACACCTCCCGCTTATGTGTAGACTAAGGATAAAATCTTGGAGAATAAAGAAGCTTAGCACAGCAGCTTAACTCCAATTCAAGACTCGTGAATGACCGCAAGCTGAAGAAAAAATACACGAAAAGTGTGAAAAAATTTGCAAAGAGAAATTGGAAATGAAATCTCGGAATGGATCAAACTAAAGGAAGCATTAGTGTTATTATCAAATGACATCATCCCAATGACGTAGAAAGAAAAAATGAGTAAATCCCAGATGAAATTCTTGATATGATAGAAAAAATTATGAAAACAATACCGAGACATGGAATGGAATGAAGGAATTTACACACAAAAAAATAAGGAGCTAATGTCAGACTAATGTCAGACTAATAAAAGAGGTATAAAAATAAAAAAAAAACTAGGAGGACAAAAGAGAAGCTTCTCAACAGGATGTATAAAATCCAAGGATGGAAGGCACTTATTAAAGAAAAAGGAAATATTTATACGGTGGAAAGAATATATAGAAGATCTCTTCCATAAGAGAGACAATCGACGATGCACAGAAATACCGACTCACTTGAAATATTAAAATCTTAAGTGGAAGTTAGACTATCTAAACTGAATAGAAACAAAACATCAGGACGAGATGGCTTTGTAATAAAGATGTTGACAGCCTTAGACATTTTCGACGTTGAGAAGATTACAAATAATAAATGAAATCTGCAACAGCGGTGATACACCGGAAAACCTAGTAATATCAATTTTCATAGAAGAAAAGATGCCAGGTGCAAACGAATCTGAACTCCACCGAACAACCGGCTTAATGAGTCACGTAACAAAACACATCATCCGGATTCTGATTATTCATCATTATTTCCCCAGCAGAATTAGACAAGAAATAGGATAAGAACATTGTGGTTTCGTCCCGGACACTAGAATAAGGAATGCTTAGAATGTTATCTGAAAGAGTAATACAAATGCAGAAGGATGTATACATGTGTTTCATAGGCTGTGCAAAATCATTAGACAAAGTACACCGCAAAGACCTGATAGAAAGGCCCGGCAACGTTGACATATTCCGGAAAGACCTTAGAGTAATCAAGAATATATACTCGTAGCAAACTGTATGCATAAGGACAGGAAACAAGTTCAGCAGATATACAAAGATCAAAAGAGCTGAAGAACAAGGATGTATTTTCTTACCAGATTTATTCAACCTATGCAGCGAGATAATTCATAGAGCGCTACATGCTCTGCCAGGAATTCGTCATGGGTGAACACAAGCTGAACATTATAAGATATGCACATGATACAGTGCTGACAGCAGACACGAAAAGGAAACTCTATGACCGCCAACAGAATGTAAATAATGAATGTAGATAGAAAGAACTACATATAAATTACAAGAAAACTGAATGCATGTTAATCAGTATAAAGAGGAGCCCAAAATACCAGCTACTAGTCCGAGGTAATAAAATCAAGCAAGTACAGAGATTAAAATACCTGGAAAGTGTTCTAATAGAGAACGGAAAGTGCGACACTGAGATCCGAAGGCGTATTGACATTGGCCAAATATGCATTCCAGAACCTAAAAAGAGTATTAAGAAAATAGAAGCAAAAAAGAGAATATTGAATTTATATGTGATGTCTCTCCTTATATATGAGAGTGGGTGCTGGACAATCTCACCAAAGTGTAATGAAAGACTTGAATCACCCGAAATGTGGTTCTAGAGAAGGATGTGTGAGGATACCATGGACAGAACCTGTAAAAAACGACGAGGTTTTGGAGAGGATGGTCAGGAAAAGTAGACGGCTGAAGTATCTGGCGCATATTGTGAGGAAGAAGAGTTTGAAGAATCTGATGCTTACGGGAAGGATAAAGAGAAGGGAAGACAATTCGTGACATACTTGATGGACGACAATTCTACTGCAGCTTCCTCTCTCGCACTTCCCGCCTGTGGAACTCACTCCCGTATTCTTGCTTTCCTGACGGCTACAACCTCCAGAAATTTAAATGCAAAGTTAATACTCATCTACTAACCACTGGTCTCTAGCTCTCTCCCTTCCCCTGTATAACCTTCCCTTTCTCTCCTCCTATGTATCTGTCATCGCACCTTCTTTCTCAGTTTTCTATTGTTCCTTTCTAACTCACTCTTTTCTAATTAATCTTTTTACATTTATGTAACCCCCTGCACATCAGTGGCGTTTCCGCCTTGCTCGGGGTGAAATGATTTAAAAAAAAAAACAACAGCAGATGAATGGCGGAGCGAGGGGTGATTAGGATAAAAGAACGATGTGTTAAATTCTACAAGGGATACAAAGGCCATGCTTGCCTACGTCCTGAAAGGACACGGCACAAAGAAAAAGAAAATAGCCCTGTATATTTCGAGATTTTATTACCAATTTTTACACAAAAATATAGGTTCACGCTATACACAGATAATATTTTAAAGAGATTAAATATCATGCATTTTCAGTGATCGCTTGCCAGAAAGTATTTTCTTCTATTGGGGTTTAAAATTTAAGCAAAATATTTAAGTCTTTGTACTATACATAGATTCACCTATAACACGAGTATATACGGTCTACTTTATGCCTTCTTTATCATTGTAATTTCGTCATTGATCCCTTACTACGTTTATAGTATTCCAAATGTTCTTATTTAGAACCGCATTGCCATTGCCTCAGCTTTGCTCAAATCATTTTTTCTAAGCAGTTCAAACAGACAGAGAATACGATTCAATTACACATTAAAAGCGTATGAAAATAATAATGAAAATAATAAGAATTTCATTTAGGTGACGATTTTTGATAGAAAATGGCTGTCTAAACGTGTGAGTTATATTCATATTAATATATGCTAGGACTTTCTTAAGTGAAGAGAAGAACTGAGAAATTTGACCAAGAAGATTAGTAGCAATGCATAGAGATGTCTAAAAAGTATCTCCGATATATTTTATGAGACAATGTAGGTAATGCAAGTGGTTGTGAGATTTTGGAAATTTGTCAAACTGGCAACATACATAAGGAAGATTAATGATATCAAACATCGCAGTATAAAGGGTATGCAAGAACACTAAGAGAAAGCTACGTTTTACAATATGCAAAATCTATGACAAATGAAAAACCAAGCAAATATAAAGAGTTCAAAAGAAACAGGAGATTGCGCACGAAATGATCTTCGGGTGTCTTGCGTGACTGTGCCGTTGGATTAAGACACGCTTGATTGATTCGACGGTTACAGCACGATTTCTACGCTACTACAGGCGGTGAATCGCTGTTGAAAATAAGTGTCGCTAAACAAAAACAAACATAAGAAAGAAAATACTCACTTGTTAGAAAAATGATTTAAGCACAAAACTTTTTGTAGAAGAATATGTTTCTTGTGATACTGATCATCATTTATAAACCCATGTCCTTTCAAAAAGCGGCTGTCAATATCTCTATATTTTCCTGTCCTATACCGCATTTAAATGTTTACATCCATCTTTGTTTTCATATAACTCCCTTTCCTACAAAAGGATTATATAAGTTACTCACTGTTTCCTCTTCCCTTGTATATTTAACCGGACATTCCACAAAGTCTGCATGTGACACAAAGTAATTTTAAATTAGGGAGCGTCTTACACATAATTAAGCATACGGGACAAGGATGGAAATTCATGTTTATACAGCCCCTGCGACTAATGTTACGTTCGCATCGGTATTTAGTGAGATGAGGAAGGTGCTGTTGGAATCCCCTGGCTGAGAATCATAACTCCACTTATTGCACAGGAACATAAACTACGCCTCAATATATCCTCACTGTCAAATAGTTAACTACTATACATAGTCCTACTTCTTCTAATACGTCTAGTGAATGTTGAATTTTCTAAGCTGTCTTTTCTCATAATGTCTGATGAATTTCAACTGCTTCTATCTGATCGCAAGTATGTTTTTCTAGTTGCATT
This sequence comes from Ascarosepion bandense, assembly GCA_037127315.1. Classification (NCBI taxonomy): domain Eukaryota; kingdom Metazoa; phylum Mollusca; class Cephalopoda; order Sepiida; family Sepiidae; genus Ascarosepion; species Ascarosepion bandense. Next base: position 117,030 of record JBBBDQ010000777.1, read on the forward strand.
GTAAATATAATTCATTTGCCCAGTATATCTCAGCTAACCGAAACACAACATAATAAACAGACGCAAGAATATATGTGAATATGAATAGCTTGGAACTATCTAGCTGTACTTTGAAATAAATGTGAAAGTAAATGAGGAGATAGAAATGTCAGAATCGTAGCCATTATTAATGAGGTGCTTTGCAGGTTCAGGAAAAAGCCTCGCAGAAAAAGATGAAGAACAGGAAATCCGAAAAAGAATCGATAGACATAGCAGTATAAATTAATTCGACAAAAATACTGAGTGATGCAGAGATAAGAAATTTGTTGTCAAGAGAAATTATAACGAGGGCAACATTCTTCTTCTTTCATGTGATATATCAATTTACGACTATGGCAATCATGGCTCTCCATAACTTCTTTGTCGCTCTTCTTTCTTGTCATCTATTTACATAAGATCGCCATGTAGGTTATTCGTTGTGTTCTTCTATTCCCTCTTGCATTCAATGTATCCTGTAGGTATAAAATTTTCCAAACACTCTTCATTATGCATCCTAGAAATTTCGGTTATTTCTTCCTGGTGTTAAGTATAAGCTTCTTTTAGTTTTCATTGTCTCCATCAGGCCATTAACTACTTCTGTCATGTTCAATATTCGTTTAGGACACAAGTGATCATATCTTAATAAATTTGCCTTTTTGTTATCTCTGCTAATGCCTGTTTTGACAATAATTTACTAAAACTAGCTAAGTAGGTTATGTGTTGATTTAGTTTTTTTTCTCTTGCCTTCACTCTGTCATGTGAACATCAACTTTTCCAAGCCATCTTTCCGCATTATGTGCCTTAGAAATTTCAACTGTCTTTTTTTATGCTAACTATAAGTGTTATTTTTATTTTCCTCTAAAACTTCGCTGTTTCTTTCATACCCGGTCCATAGGATTTCCACAATCTTTCCGTAAAATTACATGTCTGTGGCTTGAACTATCTTCTTCATCTGTGCGTAGATTTTCCAGCATTCACTGCCATATAAAAGAACTGATATTACATGAAACTTCAGTACGTTATTTTTTTCTAACGAAATTATCATGTTTCTTAATATTTTGCCCGTCTTTTGAAAGGCATCTATCGTTATCTTAATGTGCCTAAGAACCATTAATATATTCAATGACAATTTGACTTGAGCTAATGATGCAGCTTTTCATTTCGACTAAATAAAAGAGTCCTCAAGACGGTGGGCCGAATCTATGATTTGCTGTATTTGCTTTGTGGCTCATCTTAACAGCTTTTTATTCTTTGTAGATCCAATAATTGAGTTTCTGCTGCCATATATGGGCAGGAGCTCTCCAGTCTTCACTTTCAAGTCCTGATGGAGTCCAAAAATATTTCCACGTTCTTGTGAGTAATAAATTATTTTCTGCCCTACAAACCCTTTCTACTAAACAAAATGTTGCAAGTATCTTTCTGCTTGATCGCTATTTTCCTGGAGCGTGTTCAAACGAACTACTTGCCTTAGTTCTACAAATTTCAACTTTTACAGCTAAAACCCTCCATTCAACGCACATTGTAGCAAATCACCTTCATTCTCTTCGTATTCCATGAGTGAGAGATAAGTTTCACTCAAAGCCCTTCTTCTAACAAATTCGCTGCTTTGTGGAACCGATTCCAAAAAGAATGATTTTACGATCCCTACAACTTAACCTGTTCAATCCGAGGATGACTTATATTTTTTCCACATATCCAATAAAAGGTGCCTTCATACTTTGTAAAACTCTACCTCGAGTAACACCTGAGCTTTATACAGATTAATATAGATTTCTTAGTGATATATGACCTCTGACTATCCCTCCCTGTTTCACTTATTCCTTTCATTTTCCTTGTTAGGTTTCTTTGTGTTACTAGAAGCAATTGAAGAGAAAATTATGTCCAGTGAGTATCAAACGCTCCAAGTTTTCTTTCCACATTATGCGTCTCAAAAATTTCATTCTGATTGTTGCAAAGTCTGCCCAAAACAAAAGTTCTCATAATATATACTTTTAAGATTACCTATACGAACCTAAAAAGTAAAATAAACAGTTACATTCAACAGAAGTGAAGAAAGCAGGCGGAGAAAACAAATAATAAATTTATCACAATCAGACCAAGCATAGTTTAAAACGAAGCGAAGACAGAGTAACACTAGCTTGACTGCACATAGGCCACGGATATCTCAGCCATGCATTTTTGCTTAAACATGGAGATCAACCAAGATGTACAACATGAGTAGCTGCACTTATGAAAAAAAAAACACATTTTAACTTAATGTACTCACTTCCGAAGAAAGGAAAATAAGAGTTAAACCGTTAACATAATGTATTCCCTTAAAAGTACGATTATATCAAACACCTACAATAGATCATTTACAAATTTATATACCTATAAAACATAAGTTTACCCTAAAAATATAGAATTATATACAAAATATATGTCTGTGTATATTTCTGAAATAAGGTATTGAAACTATTTATACTATTGACATTATTCAGACTTGTATTCGTCGAAATATATCCAAAAGCATGACACGTGGAATTAGAATTGAATTATGGGTTCGATTAGATATTCCAACAAATATCACCTGAAGAATGCTGGAGCATAACGACGTAAAGATGACAATAAAGAAGAGGACAACATTCCGAACAATATAAATAGTGCACAACTATATGTAGTTGACCGCAAACATTTGCGTACAAATTATTTAAATTTCAGCATTAAATAACTCTACGGTGTTAATATGTCTCTAAATAAAACTAACCAAAACCAAAATGTTCAGCTTGTAAATAAGAGGGTAATCTTTTTTTTTCATTTTGCTAAAATATTCGCTTTGTTCCTATTGCTCTATAGATCGTATTCACAGCATTCCTCTGAAGACGTAATTTTCCAGATTTTCCTGCTTTATTAATATTACATGGAAATTCAGCTCTTTTTTTCTTTGTTTCTAACGACATTTTCCTGTTTCTAAATACTTTTGGTTTTTGCAAGCCATGTCTTAATATGCACATGCGCAACTGGACTTCTGTGTCATATTTTCCTTCATATTTTATAAAATTCCCTTAGGAAATTCAATTCCTATAACTTTTTATTTCTATTTTTGTATTTGCGTTGTTTTAACATCTTCAATTTGTAATTTGCTTTTTCGGTTATTTCTCTTGCTGTCAATCGTATATTATATGGGGGTATATTTGTCCAGCCGGAACGTTCCACCAGTAAGGGTAGGGCAACTTGTGACCTTTATGTAGTAAATCTACAAAAGAAAATATTTTGCATTTTATGTATAATAAACTGTAACATTGATATTTTATTCGAGCAGGTGCATGCTGTGCCACAAGAGAAAGATTTAGCTGCTGATATATTTTTTTAAGGTAGGCACTGCCTACGTTGCATACCTAGACGGCACGCGCCTGCTCCTCAGGCATATTCTGGAGCGGTCAAAAGTATATATTGCTTGTTTCAGTGTATGAGATGTAGTGATACATTCAGCATGTCACAGTATGGTTAAGTGTGATGGCTGGTTGATTTTGTTTAGGCTTCATATCAACCTATATGGGTTATTTAATGCTGAAACCTAATATTTTGAACACACTTACATGACCGCAACTAAATATTTTTGAATCCTATATTATGTTTTCAACTACAGATAAAATGTATTGTTATTCATATCGCTATAAAATATTTGGATGATATAACTTAATAAAAAATTTGTTGCTGATCATTTTATTATAATTAACTATTGTTGGCAGTTTTACTATAAATGTTTATTGTTGGTAATATTTTTATATATAATTGTTCGTATTTTCTTGCCTTAACAGTTTAAAAAAACTTGTTTCAGGATTATTATTTTCTAATAGCTTGAACCATAACTGGCGCTACACCCCGGGTCCCAGGCCGGACCTGGGAACAACATCAATGACGTGATAGTTTTCTTCTTCTATGTGCCTTGTTCTTTCAGGATGTAGTCGTTCATAGATTTCCACGTCTCCATATCCCTGTTGGCTCTTAGCACGCTTTCTATACGAAATGCAAATAATTTTGTATGCCTTTCCTAAAATTATACAATTATTGGGATAGTGCCCAAACACTCTCGTTGCAAAAATAAGACTTCTTGAACAGAAATTCATTTACTTGCTTGTAACACACACCCATGTTAGGGGTTTATCACACTGTGGGCCCCAGTTAAACCATCAAATGTAATAATGCCTAGTTTTGGGGGTATATTTTAATAAGACCCCTTTCTGTATTTCTGGGACTGTCCAGTTTAACGTGATCAATATGAAAGAAATTGAATTTCCTGTTGTGTCTGGTGTTTAAAGAAATAAAATCAATTTTTTCTAGACAGTTCAACTTAAAAGCATTCAGATCTTCTACAAGGCCTCTGGGAGACCGTGGCTATGCTGTCTGCTGTCTTAATAATGACATCTATTTAATGTCTATTTATTTCGGAAAAATGTTTTATTCGCTGCAAAGCATTTCTTAGTGCTGATTAATAAATGAATAAAAGGAAAGAATCTTACTACTGTAAAAAAAGTTAGTATATTTACAACTAATATTCTATTACAAGTGGGCTCGTGCCGTAAAAAATAACGTCAAAATATTTCTATTGATATGCCATCTAAAATGGCAGCAGCATGTACATTGATGTACGTTACATTGAGTATCTTACATTATGACATGAGAAAAATACAATTATCCAAAACTATGAGCGTAACAGAAAGGAAATAACGGCTACTATTATAAGAATATATATATATATATATATATATATATATATATATATATATATATATCATTACTCAAAGACATCATTATTGCAATAAAATAATAAGGCACTGTTAAAAGCGAACTCTTTCCTGTTATGTGTTTAATAACAGATCAGATTCAATTCTATAACCTTGTTTGTCAACTAGTCTACCGCAAAATTTAACAGCAATCTGTTGGAGAAAATCTTCTACCTAGTCAATCATGGCTTCCTTTGAGACATGATTGCTTAAGCGCGTATGCCACTTACCTGACTGATATATATATATATATATATATATATATATATATATATATATATATGAGATAAAGCCGACACCTATATATATATATATATATATATATATATATATATATATATAGGTGTCGGCTTTATCTCATATACAACCATTTAATTTCTTCTTTGCTGATCACCTTCTTTCATATGATTGTGTTGTTGCCAGTATTTCCTTGCTAACGTGCAAGTAAAGAACTCAAGCTACTAGTTTCACAAAAACCTGCTGTTTGGCTTTATCGGTTGGAGGTGAAAGAAAGTCATTGTAGAAGAAGGTGCTAATTTAGTCGATAATTCGTCGATCGCACACCGCTCAACAACCAACCTTCTCACTATCTTCCCAATCTCCATGCCTGATTTAATCTCCAGTTGATAAATATCAAGTTAAACATTTTTAAGCCTTCGACAAGCTTGATTTTTTTATAGGCACAACCCTAATATTCATGTTCCGTATTCCAATTTTTGATTTTTTTTCTTTATACGGTAATTCACTTTATTAATTTATTTCTCTGATCTGACAGATTAAAAACAACTAAAATCTATTTTGCAAATCTGAAACCGTATTTTCATATTAGGATGTTAGCGTCTAAGTGGAAGTCGCGATATATTACATTCTATTTATTTAATAAATGATCTTTTAGATTCTACTCCTATCGTATGTTTACATGGGTGAATCCAAGTTATTTGCACAACCTCTAGTGTGTCACTCTCTCTGATCTGTTGTCATTCTTTATATCCGTCCGAAGCCAGTGTACAACATTAATGTCTTTGATGTAGCTTGCAGTCCCGGCACTATGTCCACAGAAACGATGTCTGTGATTTTTCTGTTTGTTTATTTTAGCTTTGATGAAAAGGATCGTGAGTCATTGAGTATGAGGTGCTCCGACAGTAAATTAATTTCCTCATTGTAAATTTTCATTCTTAAACCTGTTCTTGGCTGCGATAGTTTGTAAATGACATTTAAATTCATGGTAGAGATTGTTCTTTCTACTTATACTATTCTTCACATTTTAAGCGTTTGCCCCACTTTTGATCATTTGCTTTCTATTTTTCTTCTGTTGATGATATTTACACAGCAAGATTTTACGTACTTACAGTAACAGTCTTCACACATTCTTTAGTGATGCAGAAAACATTTTAAATCGTTTATTTATTTAGAAGCCATGTCTTTATGTCACGTAAGGATAGTAAGTAGAATTAAAGATTTATCGTGTTTATCTCATTTGTATAATTCAATAATTTGTTATAGGTTTCGAAAAAACAATGTCGGAAGGTACGCACTTGTCAACAAAAACGGTAAGCAGATCAAATATGGGTAACGAACTGGACCTCATATTTGCTAACTTGCTTTAGCAAATATCGAAAACGATATTCCCTCCCGAGAGGTGCTGGTTTGAAGGCCAATAGTCATTTTTGAAGACTTGACAATAAGGGATTTGTTGATGGTGATAAGTAAATTTAATCGCTCTCTTTAAAACCAGCCTATTCATAGTTACTATGGTGTGCGAAGCATTGTGAATCATGAACAACTACCTTATTTGTTAAACCAGAAATTTTAATTCCGTTCTTTTTCTAATCATTCCACCCAAAGCAAGGCAATAAATCGTAAATTACGATTGGCATTGCATTTAAACTTTTGAAGTTAACTGGAAACCAAGAAACCGGGAAATTTACGATTACATTTAATGATTTCAACTGTAAAATGATGTAACCTTGCCATGAAGGTTTAAATTCATAAATTGTAGGTAAAAGAGCAAAATTTAAAAGAACAATTACCATATTACATACAAAAATACTCTTTATCTCATGTTTGGTACTGCCTATGTATTATTTGTTATAATAATCGATACTTTTTTAGCAGTCATGAGCAGTTAATGATATAGGGAATTTGTTGTCCCCTTTTTATGTATCATGTCTTTGTAGGTATAGGTAATCATGACTTTCTACAAATTCTAGTCTATTGTTATTCTAAGCAACTTTATGACACTTTACAACCCCCATTGGGGACTTGTGGGCTGTAGACATGAACTAATAAGGCAGTTCGGTTTCGGTGGCGCGTTTTAGCGACATCGACCGAATTCTATTTAAGAGAATTGGTGTAGGGCTCTTATGTTGTTCAACATTTCATTTCATAGTTTACTCGGATTATAGACTCGTTCGGGTTTGTGTAAAGTTTCTGGTTAAATTGGCTGGATACTAGAACCAGTTGCTACTAATGCTATAGCAGGAATTCATAGGGGCTGTAGTCGTCGATTTAATCTAACTAGATTAGTAGCACAAACAGCATTAGAAGAAGCGAAAGTTGATCGCGAAGTTAGTGGGGACGTAGCTATATCCAGAGCAAAGCTGGCACCTTGCTTATCAAGAAGGATCGACCTATCGTATTTAAAACTGGGTTAAAACGAATATCTCCTGAGGCAATCAATATGGCCGCTGAATTGTTTTTAGAGGAACTGGGAAATGTCACCAAAAGGCATATCACATCCGTCACATTCCCGGATAAACGGACCATGACTACAAACGCAGACATAGTTAAAAATGTTCTGGAATACTTTTAAAAACTATTCATCATAGAGCCTTCCTGACCAATGCTCAGATCAATGCCTATATGACCGACTTCCCCTCGTTCCAGGCGGCTAGGTGCGAGAGTCTTGTGACAAAGTCTGAGATCTGGTACGCGCTGAACCTAGATGACCATAACAAAACTCCGGGATTAGATGGTCTTCCTTATGAACCGTAGTTTAGGCAGTCGCTCCTACTTATTTCCTTCTTTGCTGGTGTTGCTTTACAACTGGATGGATCATGGGTCTATACCTTCACCAGGGATGTGATCAAGTTTCTGCGCAAAATGAAGGTCGGTGGGGATGTGATAGATAGCTTCAACCCTTACACCATGTTAAATACAGAGTTGAAAATTTTAGCCAAGATGTTAGCCAGCCGTTTGCAGGCTGTCCTTTATAGTCTTTTTTCCCCAAACAGAATTGTGCTGTGAGGGTTAGGACTATTCGGAACAACTTTCATTTGGTAGGCTTGATCGTCAAAAAAGTCCACACTGAAGCCACGCTGATCAATTTAAATCAGTCATTTAAAAGAATTTACCATTGTTCTCCGGGGTCTGTCTTTTCGGCCACCGGTTTTAGGCCGTACTTTCGCCCTTGTCCCCCTGTGCGTTGGTGGAATCGAATGGAGTACAATCCTGCTGACTAGCTCTATTCGTCAAGATTGTCTGCTTTCACTTCTGCTTTAAGTTCATGCGTTGGATTCTTTCTTTTGCAAATAGAATGTGAATCCCGTTCTACACAGAACCTGCTTACCTCCTCGGTCAGCTTACAACGCTTCGGCTCTTGTGTCGAGTGGAGCAGAGATTGAGGAAATTTGCATAGAAATCAGAAGATACGAGACAGTGACAGGGGCTCTATAAGTCTATTGGTTTGTGGTTTCTGATCCTTTTCCCTAGAAAGACGGGCCGGTCAATATACCCGGCGTCTGGTTTAGTAATGATCTACCGTTAGAAATTAATTATTATAATCAAAGGTACGGGAGAAGGTCGTCTGTGTTCTCGAAGGAATCTTTCCTTAAAGGGGAAAGCGTAAGTATGTGTTTCGCAAATCTACCCAATTCTTCTTTTACCAACTCTCCGTGCTTCCACTCCCGTATGACATTAGTCAGGGTATTGTTCTATTTTTTATCGCAAAAGTTGGGTGAATACCGCTCGTAACTTTCGAGAGAAAGAAAACGATTTGGAATGGCATTTTAATACCATTTAGGCATCAGAATATTAGGGACACTGTATCAAATAATGTCAGCCCTACTCAAAATAGGTTAGTTTAGGTTCTTTTCTTTTTAAATTACGGCAATTTAAATCTTAGCTATCTTATGTATTATTATTGGTCTCATGTTATTTTTTGTACTCTTTTTCTTAGGTTTAATTACCTATCTTCGTCTCGTTCTTCCTCTATGTACCCTGTCCCTTCAGGACGTAGGCGATCATGGCTTTCTACGTTTCCCTATCCCTAGTGACTCTGAACACGCCTTCTTCTGTTACACCATGCAATCCTCGTTCCGTCATCCACCTGATTAGGTCCTTCAAATATTTTATTTGTTGCTTTCCCCTGTCTCTTTTTCCCTCTATCAGGACTGTTAGTATCAGGTTCTCCAAGCTCTCCAAGCCCTCCTACCCCATTGCCTGTCCCAGAAACTTCAGCTGTCTCTTCCTGATGCTCAGTATTAATTTCCTTATTGTTTCCATTATTTCCAAGACCTCATCATTGCTCACATGCTCGATCCATGACGTGCTTCTGTAGAATCCACATTTCAGTTGCTTCAAGTTCTTCCTTCATCTTTGATGATACTGTCCAGAATTCACTGACATATTGAAAGACTGATAGCACGTAGCAATCAAATACTCTCTTCATTGTTTCTACCGAAATTGTCCTGTTTTTTAATACGTTACTCAACTTCTGGAATGCTTCATTCGCCATGCCAATTCGCCTTAGCATCTCTGTGTCGCACATCCGTCCTTTGTTATAACACTTCCCAGGTATTTAAACTTTTGTACCTGCTTGATTCTAGTATCCCTGACCTGTATTTGGCATATTGGGCTGCCCTTTTTACTGGTGACCATGCATTCGGTTTTCTTGCTGTTTATTTCTAGTCCTTTCTTGTTACTTTCTTCAGCTACCTTCTGTTAGAGGTTTTATAGTTTCCTTTCTGTGTCTGCTATCAGCACTGTATCATCTGCGTACCTTAGGTTGTTTAAATTGTGGTCTTCAATTACGAATCCAGGCATAACTTCTAGGATCCTGAAAATATTCTCGCTGTACGAGTTGAACAGATCCGGTGAAAAGACACATTCTTGTCTTACGCCCATTTCTATCTTTGTATATCTACTCAATTCATTACCTGTCCGTATGCAAGCGGTTTGCTGCCAGTAAAGATTCTTTATTACTCTCAAGTCTTTTCCAAATATGTCCAGGCTGTCATGCATCTGATTCAATTCTTTGTGGCGTATTTTGTCAAATGCCTTTGCATAATCAATAAAGCACTGGTATAAGTCCTTCATTTGTATTGCCCTTTCGGAGAGCATTCTAATCATAAATATGGCATTACTTGTTCCCGTGTCTTTAATGAAACCACACTATTATGGTCCTATCTCTGGCCTGATTCTGCTTTTCGCTCTATTCATAAGGATTCGCACATTCATTTTTGTTATATGGCCCATTAAGCAGATGGTTCTGTGGAGTTCGCACTCGTTTGTTCCTGGCTTCTTAGGTAGTGCTATGGAGATAGTCTTGTTGAGGTCCTCTGGTATTTCACCACTATTATAAATTTCATTTATTATTTCATTAATTTTCTCTACCAAATTTTCCAGGGCTATCATCAGCTGTATAACTATGCCGTCCGGTCCCGATACTTTGTTTCTATTCAGTTTGGCTACTGCAGTTTCCACTTCAGACATTAATAATTCCCGTCCGTCCTCATCGTTGCGTATTATTGGTTGCTCTTTCTTGTCATGAAAAAGATATTTTGTATATTCTTCCCATCGTTGGAGTATTTCCTCTTTCTTGAAAATGATTGTTCCATCCTTAGATTTTAAACATCCTGTTGAAGAGCAAGTTTTTGTCCTGTCAGTTCTTTTATTTCGTTGTGCATATATGCCTTATTATTCTTGCTCAATCTCTCTACTTCTTTCCATTTGTCATTGAGCCATTTCTCTTTAGCCTGTCTACATTTTCGTCTTATTTCCTTGTGTCGTTCCCTGTACTCTATTCCATGTCTTGATATCATTTTCTGCCTCCTTTGCATCATGTCCAGAATCCCTTCAGTCATCCACTCGTTTTTCTTTCTGCGCCTGATTTTCTTTGGGGCAATGTTGTTTGCTGATGTCCCTATTGCTTCCTTTAGCGAGTTCAATTTCGAGTGTCCTTTCTCAATTTGTTCTTCGTATTTGGTTTTCCCGCTGCTAGTGTATTCTTTCTGTAGGTTGAGTTCATTCACGAGTGCGTTGTATATCAGTTTTGATGCTGCACTAGGCTTCTTCAATCTCTGGAGTTTCACTTTTAATTTGCAGATGACTGGGACGTGGTCGCTTCCACAGTCAGCGCCTGGATAGGCTTTGCTTTGAACCACTGCATTTCTGAATCTGCTGTTTATGGTTATCTAGTCTATCTGGTTTTCTGTGTCACTTCCTGGGCTCTGAGGTTGTGGGTGTTTTTGAAACCAGGTGTTAGTTATTACCTGATCATTTGTTATGCAGCATTGCACCAATTCTTCTCCTCGTTCTTTGCGGATTCCTAAACCAAAGTTTCCAGTTGTTATACCTTCCCTTTCCTTGCCTACTTTGAAATTCAAATCTTTCATGATGATCCTGAATACTTGGTTTTTACATTCAGCTTTGGCCTTCTCTAGAGTGGAGTAAAAAGTTTCTATTTCTTCTCTGGTGCTTTGTGTTGTTGGTTCATAGATGACCACAATTTCTATGTTGAACATTCTCCCTTTCTGTTTGACCAGGAGAACCCTTTCGGAGAACTGGCAGTATCCGAAAAGGTTACCATAAACATAAGTTGCGTGGTGAATGCGCAGCCTTTTTCGTTTTCATGTGTGATTTTATCGTTTTTTTTTTGTATGTGTGTGTGTGTGTAATTATGTATATGTTTGAACGAATGATTAGTTCATACAATCCTTTTTTTTTCCTAATTTTTTCCGGCTAACTCATATTTCTGTCAGGATTAAGAAATGTATTTTTTATTACTAAAACTATTCTGTTTACTTTATGTAAATAGTTTTTTTCTATTGTATACATATTCATTAGTGCTATTCATTTTTAAAGTTATTTCCTACTCTCCATAATTTTTTCAATTTGAAACCATTTAGATATTTACAGAGTCTTTGATGTATTGTGGTATTTGTAGTAAGAAATGTAAGTAAGAATGTGATGCTTTGGTGCAAGGAACATTGTATACCCTGCTTTGTTCAATCAATAAGTTTTCTTAAGACAGCTGAAGACTAGCGTTTCGGTTCTCGACCTTGTGTCACATATTTTGTATTTCATCACAAAAATAAGAACTGCTTAACGATTCTTATTTATGTTTGTTCAGTCTTTCTTCCAAACTAATTCATGACGTAGGTTCTTCAAATACAATACAACACACACACACACACACACACACACACACACACACACACACACACACACACACACACACACATATATATATATATATATATATATATATATACCATTTAGTCTTCTTACAGTTAATAATCTTATAACATTTTATTGTGTCGATTTTTGAAACCAGGAAATTCCCACTTAAACGTAGAATTATTGCTTATTCTGTCGATTTAATGCTAATGCGTGGGCTTGTGTTTTGAGGCCTTCTTCGAAAGTGGATTCCGAGTGAGAGACTGTTATTACTAATGTTAGCAAGTGCCAACGAATGTGATTACTAAACAAAATATATTGTTTATGGCACAAGGCCAAAATGAGAGTGAGGAAAAAAGATTAGTCATGATTAATTATTCTATGCTTAGCTAGTTCGCTCCACCACCCGTTTACCATGACAACTGACATTATCACCACAAGAGCTCATCTCTTTGTATTGTTCAAGCTTGTAGCAAAATATTGCATTTTCACATAGCACCTGATAGTACATATATGATAACCAAAAACTATATATATATATAATTAAAAATGACAAAATGAAAAACTATTTTAGGGTCCTACATATAGATGTATATATATATAACACAACGATGCCATAAAAAAAGTACACAAACCTAGATCAAAACCTAGTTTCATAATATGTAATTTCAAAAAGACTTTTATGAATACAACGAAAGGGGTAACGTTAATCAAAATCAGGACCAGATAGTGCAAAACCGAGCAAAAGTTTTGCTTAGGGCAAGAATGATATATATATATATATATATATATATATATATATATATATTTCAAGTGAAGAGGACACATGGTTTTTTTTCCTTTTGAGTACTCTGGCATTTATTTTATTATAAACAGTGCTCAATATAATGAGTTTTATAGAGCTTAATATAATATAATTATATAGGTATGTATCAATTTTACATTGGGACATGGAAATTTCTACGATTTTTTTGTTCCGTCTATCCATTTGTTGTGATAGAAAGTGGGGGAAATTTATTTTTAAAAAAGGTATTCTATTTTTGGCTTTATTTTTACCTAGTTCGTCAGTGATTACTTTTCTTATGCACTTGTTGGTTATATGCAAGCTATTTAATTTAGGTTTTATCCAATTTCTAATGTAAATAATTTACAATGTCTACATATGACATTAATTTCGTTGCGTTTATTTAATAAATTTTTATTTTCAAGAGATCTAATAATATATATATATATATATATATATATATATATAGTAACTTTTTAATTTTTACAAAAATATATAATAATTGCCGATGTGATATTTAAGATTTAAGATTTTACAAAAGGTGAGAGAAGAATCTTTTTGATAAAAAAAAGTTAAACTAAACATTACAAAAATTAAATCTATGTTAATAATGTGACGTACGACACACAATTATGAGAGCGGCCTCATTATTCTACCGATAGGCAGAACCTAGCAGAATTCTCGCTAGGAGCAGGGGAGGAGTAAAATAATTTCTAAGTAAGTGTCGAAAGCTGGTTCTATCAAGATAGAAAAAAGAAAAAAGAAAAAACAGAGATATTAAACTGGGTATATTTTAAAAGAAATAATATAACAAAAGAGGAGACCGGCATAAAAAATCACTCAAACTAAGTAGAAGAAACGATACCTGCTTAACTGGGGTTGGGTGAAACTTATTAGAAATCTACCCCGCTGTAACGTAAGGTTTTTTTTAAATTCAAGTTTGGAACGATTTCACATATATATAGCTGTTTTGCGACTTGCCAGGTAGGGATCATCTTCATCATCTCAGAATTGTGTCTCTGTCTTTGAGTAGAGTGCCGCTCAGTTGTATCTCTATCCTAGTACAGATGTGAAACTGAGAAAAATAAAATACTGAGAGATGCCCACTTCCATAGAACATATGCTTCAGGCTGCACTACCCCATTGCACTGTAAGAATGAATCAGTGATTACCACTGAGTCAAGCGCAACCGACTGTTGTGAGTACTGGGCAATTTTTTGCCTGACCTTATCGTACGCATTAAACACGGCCTTGCGTCACATCGCCTCTTAGTGGGGAGACGAGGTAAATACCTATATAGTCTCTCTGTCATAAGTAGTAGGAATAAGCGTTGAAAGCAAACATAAACCTCACTAGATTGTAAAAATGGTCGACAGAACAATGACTAGAAGTTAAAACTCCAGGAGACATGATGTTGTCGGGAGCCACTTTTCATGGTGCTTTCCCAGTTTTCCTTTAATCGTGAACAAAATATCCCGATTCACTTTTCAATTCAATCTATCTCGTTAAAATAGTATTACTTTGTTTTAAAGTTTTACAAAATAGTTTTGATTACACTGGGGAACAGATATTTAATTGAATGATAACTGACGCTTGATTATATGTAATTTAACTGCGTTGAATACGAACTTCAACTTGATTTGATTATTGTCAACAGCTTATACGCCAATTCTCATATTTTTAAAATCAAGACAAAAAAGTTACTAAAAGTATTTTTCATTTTTCATGAATACAAGCAGTTCTAATTAAAGTAAAATTGCATTACAACGGTAAGAATGATGTAAATTTAAAAAATACAAAACATATACATCTTTCACAGTTAAAAAGTTAAAAAAAGATTTTTACGATTTCAGTTATATTTGCTCTTTGATGTGGAAGTGTAAAATTTCCACGTATAAACAAAAGGAATCGTGGTTGTTTTTTGCATTTGATCTTTCTAGCGACTCATGACATATAAGTTGATTTTTCTGTCAATTTGTAAAGGTATTTAATGACCATAATTTTTATAAATTCAAGAAAATCATAAATATAAAGACAAACATTGGTTTAAATAGGAACTTATGAAATAGGTACTCAGATGTGTAGGTACTGTGCTAATTAAGTCTAATTAAATTACAGACTAAATCTTATACCAATTCCAATTTAAGTTAATGCCCGAACTTAGGTAACTGATTGATTAAAGAGGCGGATTAACTCTGGAGAAGAGTTTCTTTTATAGATTTTAGTTTTCCCTCTAGAATATTTTAGAGAAAAGAGAAACGCACGAGAAAATTCTAGAATTCTATGATATTTTAGTTGCATTTACTAATATTAAAAGAGGTTAAAAATGACAAAATGAAAAACTATTTTAGGGTCTTACATATAGATGTATATGTATATATATATAACAACGATGCCATAAAAAAAGTACACAAACCTAGATCAAAACCTAGTTACATAATGTGTAATTTCAAAAAGACTTTTATGAATACAACGAAAGGGGTAGCGTTAATCAAAATCAGGACCAGATAGTGCAAAACCGAGCAAAAGTTTTGCTTAGGGCACCCAAATTATGTAGAATTAACATCTAATGTAAGTCGACAGACAAAAAATTGAAATTCATTCAAAAGGACTTTTCTTGTACGACCCCCAAAGTCGTTCATGCTTTATATCGAATCTTGTAATTTCTATATGACTAGCCAGATATTTTTCGACTGGAAAAGTAGAAAGTTTATTACCACGAGGGAGAATGAGCCATTAACTTGCCGTGCATGTCGTGTCTGTAATGGAAGGAATACTTTAGCTGATCGTATTACTTTTAGATTCAAGTTCGATCAAAGTTATTTTCCCGAAAATGAGTCTGCTTAAACCGGATGAAATTTGAACTCAGCACTCCGATCTTTCATTTTGAATCGTCGTCAATTACGCCACCAGCACCAGCACTTTCAAGTTTACAGCACTTGGTATTCCAAAACGAACATACATTGAGATGTGATCAGGCTCAACAACGTCACTTAAGTCTGTAGTCGCTCAGGTGGGTTAATGTATGAGTTGTGTTTTGAGGAAACAACCTCTGTGTCTGTAATATATATTTTCGGCAAGTTTTAAGTTTTCTCAGCAATTGTTGGTAATTTTCCCAACTAAAGGACGTAGATTCTAGTTGGCAATAGTTCTGTGCATTTGGTCATTTACCAAAGATAATTTTAAAAAAAATTCTAACGCTAAATGTATTTTTTAAATGGGATTGCATTATTTCTTACCCAAAATATTTTAAATTTCAACCAAAAGCATCGTCTATTTATTTTTCTTCGCTGGATATCGTTTCATACTTACTGTGTATGTGTGTTGCATCCTTTTGTACCTGTATCGTTTATTTCATTTTTATACTTGTAAAGGGTGATATTATTATTTGATAAGATCTGAAGTCATTTGTAATATACATTATCGTGTGTGTATGTATAATTTTAGGTATGCGGATTTTTTTTTGGTGGGGATGGGAAGACTTTAGTTTCTTTCTTCTAAAGCGATACGCATTGTTTTCTGTTTCACTTTTTTATTAGCAGTCTGGTGTATATCATTTATGGCCCAATTATTTTTTATTAAGGCTTGCACATTTATGGAGCTTCATATTCTGTATTCCTAATTTGATTATGCAAGCTTGTTCATTGAATTTTGTTTTTTATTGTGTGATTCTTATATTGCTCTGGTACCAGCTCACATAAGCAACTTCAAATACATTGTCCGTGTCGGTGTTTTTCACTAGATTACTGGCGTCTGTTTCGGTTTTCTTGTTTTTCCTGTTTTGCTTATCGTAAATGAGAGATGTTCGTGATTATTACACTGTTGTGAGCATGTGGATGTTTCTGTGCATCGTGTTGGTCTTGAATTCAAATGTGACAATTATTTCTTTTTATCTGTTTTTGTATTACCATTTATTATAGACTGGCATAGTTTTTTCTTATATAATATTTCCTCGCTCTTTACTTAAGATTATTGTTTTAAAAATTTACTTCAATTCACTCTGATAAAAAATTTATCTGATAATTCTTAATTAGATAAGTTGGCTATGTAATTCATTTTAGTCTAGTTTATAAGCTTAAGACATCAATACCAACAAACACCGGTGAAGAGACCTGAAGCGGCAGTGATGTATTTCTACTATAGAAGGTTGCGAAAACTGTAGACAGACTATGTCGACAGCAAGGAAAATAGCAACTATAAGATAGCTTATACATAGAATCAAAATGTTGGAAGTTGAGAGAGGGGTCTTCTTTGATATTGTTACACGTGGAATAGTTCTAAATCATTTTAGCATTGAATAGTTTCCAAAGTTTTGTTATAGTCTTTTATTAAAACTATATTTCCCTTAAAAATCTTCGAGGAAAGAAACTTTATTTTTAACTGGGTGATGGGATGATTTCAATCAAAGATTATGCTAATAAGGAAAACAAAGAATATTATACTGTAAATAAATATTCGTTCTACAAAATAAATGCCAATTCTCATTATTATACTCCGCATGTATTGATTTACGAATTTATATTGTATTCATTTACATTGTTCGAACTGTTGTTCTCATCTTTATTTCTATATTCACGACGTCTTGGCCGTTGTACGGTTTAACCTTCTTCAGGTGATTGGAATTTAAAACTGAGCTCTTATTTTGACCACTAGTATTAATCATTCTCGTTTCATGAATCATCACACTTCCGGATGTCTTAATAATCTTCCTTTAACTCAAATCTTGTTCACCGCTGTTTTAACCAGGTTTTGAACTCACAAATGTTTGGGTCAATTTAATAGGTCAAATAACGCTTTTATCCACTGGGCTATATAATAATTTACTTTAACCAAGTTTACGTATTAATTCCTTGAATCTTATGTCATGTCTCGTTGAAACACCGGTTCTTGGACGATCACCGATTTAAGCAACATCGAATTTGGTCAACACGTAGATGTATGAATACTAGGTGCTGTATGTTTAGATGAGCAGGCGGTTTAATGTATAATGGCAAGGAATTGTTGGTCGGATGGCCGAATTCCACTTCGGGTTTGACTCATTGTATTATATTATTTACACGCAAATGCCCTTAGGGGAAAGCTATGAGTCAACCATTTCTCTTCTAAGCTATGAGTTGAATAGTAAAACGTATATTACGGAACCATTATCTACCTACTTCCAGATTTAAAAATATTTTCTGTCTGCAAAAATGGTTGATATGTTGTATAATATCTTGGTCGGTGTGGAATTTTGCCCATGAGTGTTTTTTGCATTAGGCGACGCTAGAATATAACATAAAGCGTGTAAAACGCTGGTAGTGAACGGATGTTTTGAAGAGCGGGATTCAAAAAGGGCAGCACTCGAGATGCGACGGCGTGCATCGGAAGTTCTATGGTCAGAAGGTAATGATTTAATTAAAATACATATTCTACAGACATATTTGATGATCAAATTCATATTAAGCTATGGATTAAATAAGCCTTGTATAACGAAATTATCTTTTGACGATTTATCATAATGACTATTTTATCCAACATTTTTCACCTCAGTCAATTGAATTATTGACGTAATCTATTATTTATGTTTATGTTCGACTGAAGTTCTTCATTTCATAAAGATGCCTTTGGCAGTTGAGAATTTAAAATTTCTGATACAAAAACAAATAGAAATTGTAAGACATTTTCTTCATGTTTGTGCGTAGAATCTTATGCTGCTGAACATCTATACTAAAAATCTTGTTATAAGCAGTTTTGAAAATATTGCTTCGCTTCGAGAAAAGAATGTTTTGAATGTAACTATGTGAACCTCTCAAAGATTTATAATAAATATTTTGAGTAATTAAGAGAATAAAAAATATATATCAACAGCGATATTCCACTTATGATATCTATATGACATTCCACTTATGATATCTATATGATATTTCGTGATACAATATTATTATTTTAATATATACTTTTAATCTACATTAGTTTTTGGATGTTTTTTACAGAAGTTGTTACTAAACTTCTAAACATGTATTATTTTCTATTGACATATAGACATTGTTCTTTTGCCATATAATTTCTCGCTTTGCATATTATTGATTGATGCTGATTTGTGCACTCGATAGCTTCTGCGAACAATTTTGACTTTCTACTCTTTTTCATGTCTTTTTGATTTGTGAAAAAGTCCTTTATCCTTGATGTCATCTAATTTGTCGATAATAGTTATTTGGTATTTTCTTGATTAACTTTTTTCGGTAGACATTCCTGTTGCGTTATTTTTTTAAGATGCCATATTTTCCCAAGGCCTTTGTGTAATCTTGGTCTAGTGTTTTTTCTTTTATGCTTAATTTTATTCTGTCTTTCTCTGAAGCATAATAGAATACAGGGAATATCATTAGCCCAAATGACGTTGGCTATATATTTTATTACCAAGTCAAGTACTGCAATTATTTTCTCATATCATTGTTTAAAGAAATGTTTCATTAAACGTGATCACGATATACGTATATAATAAAACACGTTTTACTTATGTTCCGTTATATCTAAAGATATATTACAACCACTTTAAATTACATAATTTTATTTAGTACGTATCTTTTTTTGATTGCTGCATTTGTTTCAATCCCAATAATAGAAAGGATAATAAAGCTCACATATTCTAAATTATTTATCTCCAAGTAATAACATAATTTTCTTAAATAGCACCCTCATCTTTATTGCTATTCGTTGCTATACGATTCGACCTTCTTCAGATTATATACGCTGAACGTGGCCGAGGTGTACAACGGCTAAACACCGTGAATATGACAATAAAAATGAGGACACTAATCCGAACAATGTAAATTTTGTAAATAGTTACAATACCTCATCTCGGAAATATAGACATATATGGTGACTGTCAATATTCAAGAATTCTGAAGTTATTGTCCTAATTCCTCCTTCGTATTAATATTAATTCTTTTGTTCTACATTAGAAATCATGCATTCTTAAATAAAACACCTTTCATGTATTACAGAAATAAACAATAAAACAACACGCCAAAAAAGTTCAAAATAAATAAACATTGAAAAATACAGCCAGTTGTTCATATATTCCAATTAATTATAGTAACATTGAAAAATAGTCGATAATTTTTCTTTTTGGTAATCTCTCTTGATGATTTGGAATGTATTCCTAGTGAAGTTTTTATTGCTGCGGAAGGTGACATTGGTGTGTTTAGTTCAAATGCTAGCTGATGCCATTGTTTGCTTTCCCGCAAATACACAATGAAAAATCCATTTCAATCTTGTCACCGTCAACTAGGCGTTAAAAGCAGGCCAGAACTTTCTCTCCAGCTATGTCTGGCAACCGTTTGGGTGCAACATGTTACTGAAACCGCAGCAGCAACAACTAGCAAAGTTAGGTTATGTTTCTATACTCGAAAAGAAGAGAATACTGGTTCCATATACACTTAGTCAATTTATTCAGTTAAATAACATTAAAGCGATAGTTTTATTTATATCAATGGAAGCTTATAATATAGTAAACAGCATGTGCGCAACAAAAACTTTTGAGGAAAATAAGAAAAATATGAATATGAAAAAAAGACAAATATTCTATATATAGAATCTGAAAGTTAGAATGATAGCGCGTAAACAAGAAAAGATCTTTGGAAAATCTAATAGTCATGATAAAGGTAAAACATATGAAAGTAGAAGTAAACAAGAAGACGCATAGTTAAGGAGTTCCATTGATAACAGAGCAAAACTGAAAGATATATTAAAGAGTAGCGTAGCAAAAATCAGGAATTTGTGAAAAGCCATGATCACCCTCATTCTGAACTGACGTGAAACGTACAAAAAAGACATAGAAAACATGCATATTCTCTTCAATAACACTATTTTTACTAGGTTGTCAGTAGATTCTTTTTCGTGTAGTATTATTTTTATAATCTCTCTCCGACAGTGCAATAAAAATGAAGAAGCACTTGTACATATGTTTTATCGATTGTGCGAACGCTTTTGACAAAATGCGCCACAAGGATTTGATGGCGATGCCTCAGCAACCTCGACATATTTGGAAAAGACATATGAGTAAAAAAAATCTCTACTGGCAGCAAACCGCCTGCATACGGACAGGTATTGAATTCAGCAGATAGAAAAGGGGCGTAAGACAAGGATGTGTTTTTTCACCGGATCTATTCAACTTGTACAGCGAGACTGTTCTGAGGACTCTAGATGTTATGCCCGGATTTGACATGGGAGGCCACAGTTTGAACAACATAAGGTACCCAGATTTTACAGTGTTGATTGCAGACATAGTAAGGAAACTACAAGACCTTCTCCTCTAAAGAAAGTGACAAAAAAGTACTACAAATAAAGTGCAAGAAAACCAAATGCATGATCACCAGCAAAAACAGCAGCCCGAAATACCAAATACAGGTGGGGGATAATAAAATCAAGCAGGTACAAAAATTTATATACCTGGAGAGTGTTCTAATAGAAAACAAAAAGTGAGACAGAATTCCGAAAGCAAATTGTCATGGTGAAAGACGCATTCCAGAAGATGAGCAGAATATTAAGAGACAGGAAAATTTTTCTCGAAACAAAAATGAGAGTGCTGGATTGCTATGTGATATCAGTTCTTCAATATAGCAGTGAATGCTGGATAATATCATTGAAGATGGAGGAAAACTTGAAGCAACTGAAATGTGGTTCTCCAGAAGGATGCTGCGGATATCATGGATTAAGCATGTGAGCAATGATAATGTTTTGGATAGGACGAAACAAAAAGGAAATTAATACTAAGCATCAGGAAGAGACATTTAAAATCCCTGGGACATGGAGTGAGAAAGAATGGCTTGGAGAACCTGATGCGTATAATTTACTTGACTGGCCTGAGCCGGTGGATGGCAGAACGGGGTTTGCTTTGTGTAACAGGAGAAAGAATGCTAAGAGCCACCAGAGATAGGGAGACGTGGAAGGCCATGATTGCCTTCGTCCTGAAATAACAAGGCACATAGAAGAAAAAGTGTGTTTAAAAATTATGAGAACATTCAATCATCATAGGTTATTATAAAAAGCATTCTATTTCTTTTTAATTAAAGAATATATTCAGTCACGTCTGTGTTATTATTCGTAATATCAACTCAGGTAGAAAGTTACATATTTATCATCCAAATTTTGAAAGGTGGCAATATTTTTCTTTAAAAATGATTTGCTACATAATATCATCATGATAGCATTTCCTTAACAACAACGGCAATACAACTGCTGATGAATGATTTTATACAAATCCTTCGCTAAAGATCATGATGTACCCTGCTATATCTTACCAGCAAACAGATTTTCTCTTCATTTTCTCTCTAGGCTTCTCGTGATTAGCCTGCTAACAATTGCGTATGACCCTACCACACATTTCTCGATCACATGACCGTTCTACTTACTGTGGGCTATATGGACGTCAATCTTTTCACTTTTCTTTAACTGCAATTACATTTCTCTCGTCCATATTTGCCATATTGACCCATATTTTAGATAGGAATTATTTCAAGCATTTCTTGTTCTATTGAGATATGTGGATTTATAAATTTCAAGATTTCGTAATTTCAGTGTTCAGAGCTCATACAAGGTAACAGCTAAATAGCATTCTTTGTGCTAGTAAATTGGAGTCTTACGGCCATATCGCGTTGAAACACCGATTGTAATATGATCACTGATGTTATGTGAGGTTGATCCGAGTCAGTATTTAGATGAGTGACTATCAATGAAACAATATGCTGTAAGCTTGGATATCAGTCAGTTTAATGCCAGATGTGATACACGCATGGGCGATCATATCTTGAAAGTGACTTCACTGACTCCCAGCAGGTTGCCATTACTTTCTGCGGCAGACTGGTTACAACCATGGCTATAGAACTCAATCTGTTTTGCTATTTAACGCATAGATGTGGAAAGAAGAGATATTTGTGCATAAGTGAAGGCAATAAATTTAACTGGAATTCGAACTCGGCTTTCCGTTTTCCCGTTCCGAGTGTATTTTCATTTTAACACTTTAACACAACGCAGATCCAAAGCTTGGATATACGGGTGGCGTAAACAATAATGACTGGTAATTGTTAATTGGAGAGTCGTGTTGCAATTCCAGTTGAGTTCTTGATGTCTACATAAGTGTAAATACCCTCTGACAAGATATAATCTCCTCGTTGCCAGCTTTGGCTTATTAGGTAGAACCTGGATCAGGAAACATATTTAGAATTCTCACAATATAAAAATATATCCTGGCTTTAAATAATATACAAAAGAGGTTGGTAGACCGTAAAAACAAATAAAAAATTGAACTATACATTGGAAAATACTTTCTATTAAGCTATATTATTTACAGTATATTTCCCCTTTACAATTCACGGGGGTCACTCAATATTAAGGGTTATGTTAAGGGATAGTTTATATGGATATGAGGGGAAGATAATATATTTGACTCTAGACTTGAAGAGGTGAAGATTATAGTGAGTAGAAAGTCAGCTTCTTGGGATTCTTTTTCATATGTCAGTGGTTCTCGGGGAGAAGCTGTTTCAATGGAATTTACTTCACGCCGATAGAATGCAGTAAGAGTGTGGGTGATTTGCGAATATGTTATGAGCAAAGCAAGCTCAAGCCATGAAAGCCACACATAAGACAACGCAATGTAAAACATCTGAGCACTTTCCTTTGTATTAACGATAGAGCGTAGAAAGAATTGGCACATTCCTCCTGGGAGAAAGATGTAGTTTTTAAATATTTTACTACTAAGTGACTAGTATTATTAGTATGTGATTTCATTTTCTATACAAAATTTATCCTGTTACTGAAGGTAACTTTGATCCCTAAATAATAGTTTGTTTGAATGTCCTAGTTGTGTTGTCATATGCTGGTATGGTAACAGAAAAAAATCTAAGTAAAATTAGCAATAACGATACTGAAATTGAGAGGCTTTGAAAAGAGAAGTAACATGAAGAATTTTTAGAATTTTTATTTGATATTATTTTAACCCATTTTTGTTTAGATGTTTACTTTTTAACTCTCATCGTTTGTAGATCGCCTGTTGAATAGTAATCCCTATAAAATCCTGCTTGTTCGTGTCGTTGATTTCATTTAGCCTATTAAGTTTCTTAGCAATGTGATTAGGCGATATTTGAATAGAATATTAATATCTCATTTATTCTTACTTCGAATCACTACTATATATATGAAAAATCATTACTTATCTACACAAACTGGATGGGTAATTGCGCTATTTTTTGTGTAATTCTTTTAAAATATCTTCGTAATATCTCTTATTATTCTATATTCGCCAATTGCTTTATCAACTTTCAGGTTTTTCATTTAAACAGTTATTTTGCTTTTGACATAATTAATCACGACTAGTGTTAATTTTATTTTCGACAAAAACAGATATTATTACACCTTTATATTTAAAAGTATACTCCTAACCTTTCTAACATACATGTTTCCATCTGTCAATGCAAGCAGTTGTTATTTCTTTCTGCGTTTTGCGGATTGAACATTACAAAGATCTCACATATTCTGATCGTTTCTACTCTTTACATGTACATATTTTTCCATCCTTGTTATTTTGTTGATTAGTTTATTTAATTCTCTATTCTCCTCTTAGCTTTTGTATCCATATGCTCTTCTTCTTGCTTAGTTTGAATGTTTCCCTTTCTTACTGCAATTTCTGTTTGATTTCACTGTCATATGTGCTGCTTCCTTAATTATAGTTGTACCGTTTCCCAGTCATGTACTCTCTTATTTCCGCTATTAAACAAAGACTAGAACAGATTTCTACTTCTACTTTATACTCAGTGATCACCGAATATATATATATATATATATATATATATATATATATATGTGTGTGTGTGTGTGTGTGTGTGTGTTCTAAAGCACAAGTTTTGTTTAGAAACTGTACTGGACATAACCTTCATTTCACTAATACTATCCTGATTGAAAAAGAACATAATTCTTTAAAGAGATAATACATTGAAAATTTAATAATAACATTACTACAAACTATAAACATGGGCCTAAAACATTACATTACATCGCCATCTTTCAACGTATCCATTCTTAAAGGAATTCTGTATTTCACTTTTTTAATTTTATTCTCATTTATGGAAGATTGAACTGTTGCAGAGGAGACGTGTAATCTCTCTTAGAGATTTCATGTTGAAATGTTCATTCAGCAATTTTGAATGCTGAAAATTTATTTTATTGTATATTAACTCTGTAATTTTAATTACATTGAGCTCTCCTCCTGTATCATTTTTATTATTAGAATGTAATATTAATTAGGATCAGGTTTTTGGGATTTACCTTACTACTTTTCCGTTTGGATTAAGTAATCGAATATATATATATATATATATATATATATATATATATATATATATATTATTTTTACAATGTCACGTGATCTTAGTAGCACAATTTCTTTACATAAAAACTAGGTCGATTATGTTTATTCTCTTGATATCTGTGTTCAAACTAAGATGTCGACAAAAACAATTTAGTCATATATAACACTCTTCTTTATTTTAACAAAGCTTTTTTGTTAGCAAACTTGATTATTTGATTTTTTTCTGTAAACAAGAAACATATCTAATGTAAACTTTTACAAATTCTAGTTCTTTTTTTAAATATTTTTCATTTTATTATTTGACGATCTGATATTCTTATCTTTATGTTCTAACCTAACAGTTTTGTTTCTGATATCTCGGCTTTAATCACTTTCTCATTGCTGTAATTATTTTTGTTGTACGTTTTCTACAAATACTTTCATGCTAAGAGTTCTGATGAATTTTCCTATTGTATCTAGATTAGATGAAATTTAAGCACAGTACTAGATTAGCAGTAAGGTCTCATTATACAATTAAAATAGTCATATGTTTTCGTAAGTTCTATGCTAAGTTCTTCTCACGCCTTTATTTTTTGTGAAATTCTCTTTCGGCTAGGTCCAGGGTATGACGATAAACTGATCCAGCAGCAGGATCTTTGATTGGAAGGTTGTTAGGAGCATGCAATCATCTCTTAATTGCTGTTGTTCTCAGGTCTCATCTACCCGGAGTGGTAGCATCTGTTACTGTCCCAGCTATGGGCAAACAGTTAACACACTAACTGGGGTCAAGACATTATGAAAGAATAAAAATACACTTTTATATAAATATATACATAAAAATTGACTTTTATAGACAAATATACATTTTTGAAAAAAAATCTATAACGAACAATACATTTTGAAGAAAAATATTCCCAGCAAAACATTCTTGAATAGAAACTAGAAGATATTTTCAGTTTTCTAAAATAAAAAAAATAAAAATAAAATTTTTATTAAAATCTACCAAATCAACCTGCTCACTATGATTGAACTTTAAAAAATACCTAAGAACTCATTTTTTGCATTAAATAAACCACAGAGGTTGATATGACGTTAGAAAAATCTCAAACTCAAACTCTTTTGGTTTATTGCAACCAAGAAAACCTTAAACTTCAAAATTTTAATTGCTATGATAACTGTTAACTTCTGTTTTAATTCCTTTTTTTCTTCTTTATATCTTCTCACAATCAATGACCCGTTGTGTCTTAGTACCTTCATTTAAAAATGAACGTAAAATAGATTTTTCTTGCACTCTTTAAAGATCTTAAATTAAAAAATAAAAATAAAAACACCATAAATATGATGCTTTTTCTTGGAGTGAAACACATCACTAATGTTTTTTCAATTTTCTTCTATCTACGTGCTCGTCATTATTATTAGTTTGATTGATTTATTCGTACACTTACTTGCCCACACAGACATAATCAAACAGTGAAATTGAATAAAAGAATCAGTTGGAAAAATATGAGTAGGTGGAAGTAATTACAAATCTGGGGTGAATCAATGGGTGAATAGATTAGATATCTGAGAATAAGTGTCGGTAAGATGCGTCAACACATCAGAGAAGACGCAAAGTTCGAAAGCGTAGTGAACATGGAAATCACTCATTGATTTTTATCACTTAAATATTAAGATTCTATTTAACAAGAATCACAGTTTTATCTGACAAGAATCGACTATGATGGAAGAATGAGAGAAGCATTAATCTCCCGTACGATTTTTTAAATTCTTTTCAGAAGTTTTCTTCTGAGAAAACTTTTGAATATAATGAAATATTAATATTGATTATGCATTGTACTTTTATTCAATTACGTATACTATCACGTTTTTTTAATCGAAACTATCTTATATGTGCAACATAATTTATATACGGTGTCATAATAGCTTATCCAAAACTAATTAAATTATATATCTCTTGAAACTTGGAAATTCAAGATGTGTTTTTTGGGGCAACCGATATTGGATTTAATGAGAAATAGGAAAACCGAGTTTGAATTTCAGTTGAATTTGTTGCACTCACTTACTGTTGGGACAAGTAAGAATTCATTTATTCTCTCTCAAGCTATGGGTTGAATATCAGGACAGATTTAGTTCTTTAGCCTTACTTGGTAACTAGTCTACCACTTAAATAAATGGCAACCGTCTACGGGAAAATATTCTGCCTAGTGTGTCATGGATCGAAATAGACATGATCGCCCAAGCGTGTATAGCAAGTAGAACTTAACTGAACTGACTGATAAAACATTTACATTTCAATAAAATGTATTTATTCAACCACAGATCTTGTCTGCATAATCTTCGTACTCAGTGTCATTCACAGTGATGGACAGGCCTGACAGATGTTCGAGACATCGAAAGGAGACTCTCGTGATTAACACATTTGTAACTCAAATGCAGGCAGGAGACAAACGTATCGCAAATATATAACATCAACGTTAGAGAGGAGAGGATCAGTTTCTCTTACACAAAACAAATGTGAATGTAAGATTCATACTTTGAATAATGCTAATACATGATTTGACACAATATTATATTAAATATGAGAAAATAAGCCTTGTTTTCATAAAAGACCTTGATAAAATTATTAAGGTAATTTATGATTTCAAGCATAGTTATTGAGACTAAGGTTTAATAATGCTTATTTTGTTTTAAAAGGCAAAACTATTAACTAGCATATATTATATACGGCATAAAATTGTATTTATGAGGT
Organism: Ascarosepion bandense; assembly: GCA_037127315.1. Classification (NCBI taxonomy): domain Eukaryota; kingdom Metazoa; phylum Mollusca; class Cephalopoda; order Sepiida; family Sepiidae; genus Ascarosepion; species Ascarosepion bandense. Next base: position 145,067 of record JBBBDQ010000777.1, read on the forward strand.
GCAATAATAAAAAATATTATTCGACTATTTGAATGTTTTTATTGTGCAAGCCTGTTAACAGTGCGTTTATCTACCTTACTGATGCTGCTGACATCTGATCTTCGTCATTTTATTTTTCACGTAGTATTTTCTTTATATGCATCAGAAATAAGATTTTAACCTCAAACTTATGACAGCTATTTTATCAATTATAATAAAACACTGATGTCCCTCCGGAGTAAACAATGTTTACGGCAACATTAGGTTGAAATACTCGTTCCCTTACAATCACTGAATTTAGGCAACGCTGAACTTGGTCAGCTCATAAATGAGTAACTAATTGGGAACATCAGGTGCTGTAATGTTTGGATGGACGGTTGGTGTGATGAGTAATGTCTTAGAATTATCGGTGAGCAGAGTTCCATCCCGTTAAAATAGTTATATTAACTTACAAACACACTTGGTAAAAGAATGAACCCACCTCTTCCCCCTCATTGCTTAATTAATACAACTTGCATCACTAATCCATTATTATCACAAAAATTGTTACCAATCTAAAAAACGTATTTTCTGGATTTAACTATCAGGCAAAGGGTTGATAAAACGTAAAATTCAAAACGATTAATAAAACACACACACACACACACAAACACACCTCTTATATATAAAAAGGCTTGATAAGCAGTAAAAAATGAATCAGTGACATCCTGAATAAAAGTTTTACATTTTCATATTAATTTCGGAGCCATAATTACGACTATATTTCCATTATTATCGATCATTTTTTCACCACACACGATTCTTTTAAAAGATCATTTGAAAGGAGTATATTAAGAATAACTACAGTTTTTTAACTGAATTATGTGAGAATATTCTGTGAGCTTCATTACATAGAACTTTAACAGGAGATATTTTTAAATTCCAGGGGAAATTATATATTTTTGATCGTAGATATTCCACTCTAGCACCCATGAGTACGCTTTTTTAAATTCAAGAATTGTTTTAAGCCACTCTGTGTAAATCTAAATCTTCATGTAAAAGACTGAAGTGCTAGTAATATAGAACATATGCTATCATGTCTGAGTAAGCTTAAGTATTCCGATCGCACAAAAATGGAGAACGCAATCCTACCATAGTCGAATATTGATCACATATTTTTTCCGAGTAACGTTTATTGTACGCGGATATGAAATAGAGCATGAACTATTGGATGCAGCAAGTCTTAAGGCATTTCTCAATAATACAAGATAAAATCAAGACCTGAGTAATCTTTGTGTGTCAACTTTGATACTATGTTTTTTATCATTTAATCTCATTCAGCAAACACAGATAAGTAATAGCATATGCAGAGCCAATATAAGGATAAATACCATACTCAAAACATGCACGATTGAATAGAAAATATTTCATAAAGAAAAACGATTTTCCTAATGATTAGACGACATAAGATTAATTAAGTTGGATAACATAAATTTTACATTTCTTATTTCATTAGTCTCAATAAAAAAAAACATTAGGAAAAAAAAACGACAAATTTATAATCACTGTTTTATCTTTCAGAAATAGTTGACCTTAAATGACCTTGAATACATTTCTGGTATATCAGTGACCTTGAATTGATCATTCGACTCTCTCGTAATTACTTAAGTCTGGTTGGTTCTTTTATGATTATTTAATTTCTACTCTATCTTGTGAGTCGTCATATAAAGGTTATTTGCAGACAAGTATCGTTTTTCGTTTTGCTCTTCGCGTATGGCTAAACAAGTCACTGATTTTCAGCGTCCAGTTATCATACATTTCAAAGAACATCTGACATGAAAAATAACGAAATGAGCAGATAGTATACCTGAATTTTTTAATGCAGTCACTCGTCACCAGTTTTTAACGGTTATCTCGGTTTTTTAAGAAGTTGCCAATTTTTTACTGCGCCTTATAACTTTAGAATTAAAAAGAAAAATCATCGGAGAAATAAAATGAAAAATATTTAAAGTAGGTACATCTATTACATTGCGAAAAACCAAGCATAGTACGAATTAAAAAGGTCCAAAACGAACTTTTTCCATCAAAATGTTTATAATATTATTAGAGGAAAGATCAAAATAATTTTTATTTATTTTTAAAAAAATTTTAATCTATTTAAAAATTTCATGATTCGAAATTTTGACAGAAAATTTTGTTTTGATTTGAGTTAGCGTTGCAGAAAATGTTACAACTGTTTACAATCGATCATGTAATACTTAATGTATGATATTGCTACCAAAGTTTATGTAGAATTATTTGATTGTACTTTTCTTTGTTTACAGAATGCGAAACCAAAGTACAGCTAAAAGTAGAGGGTTTTTATAGTCGAATGATTGTAAGTGACATGGAAAGAGTAATTAGGAAATCACTATTATGAGGACATGAAAGATAGATATGGATCTGAATTTAACAATCAAGTTTGTGATTTTTAGGGAAGCAGCCCTTCGGGAAACTTTTCTAGGGAAGACGCTGTCCCAGTGGAAATCGGCGTAATTTGCATCTGCGGAAATGGTATGAAAGTTACAAGCTGTAAATGAACTAAAGAATATAACTCTTCCGAAAATCTGCCATAGTGGCAGCGATAGTTTTGGTGAGAGGCAAACGACGTTTTCTGTATAATAAAGGGTGCCGGGTGGAGAATAAAGAATCACCCACAAGATCATGTAAACTTCATGCTTGGTTTGATCTGACTCTTGTAAAGACAGATCATAGCTGCAGAAGTTAAATAGTTTCTGGAGTTATACAATGAATTGTTCATTCTTTCAGAATCTTTTATAATGACATAAATTTACGCGTTCCATTTAAGATCGGAAGTGTGCTCCAGGCTCAGTAGCCATTCGACATGATAATAATTTCTTAGAATTTTCCATTTAGTTGGATACTTGTAAGTGGTTAAGGTTGACAATTCTTCAGCACTTCTTTGTATATAGTTCCTTTTTTTATTAGTATCAGTTAATTTTATCTGACCCTGGTTCTGCTTAGCGAATTCACAGGTTAATGTTTTTTTTTCATGTTTAAAAACTAACCCAAACGTAAGTTAAAAAATATTACTTTTTGTAGAAAGACAACCGACTTTCTCTACAATAATTGTTTAATATGGACTCGTCCATCCACTATGAGTAGAACGTCTGCTCATAAGAACGGTTGTCAAAAGTGTTACATTTGAGTCGTATTATTCTTTCAAAATTGGAAGAGGATAGGATTAATATATAATGCAATTTCCTTTAAACTAAATACGCTTTTCATTCACTAAATTGGATTAAAACATCAGAACTTCACTTCATGCCGATAATATGCTTATTTTGTTATTATTATTTTCTGAGTCTTGTCATGCTTAAAAGCGTCATACTATATAATAATTAAACAATATGCTAGCTCTTTATTTGATTTAATCACTTTCTGCCGCAATGTTTGACAACAGAGAATGTGCATAGAAAACAGTTTATAAAATTATGATAATCAATTGAGTTATGACTTTTATATATTTAAATAAACAGTTTAAAACTCTCAATTTAGTATTCTCCTCGCTTCAAATTCTACTTTTTCTAGCAATTAACGCAGTCTTAAGATGACAATAATCCCCAAAGTAACTATTCCATTATTTATTTTAAGATTTATATATTTGTCCAACCCGATCTATCACGCATTTTTATTTTCGAATGTGTCGATCGCACGAGCTCGACTTCATTAAATAATCATGTATAATTCGGTTACAACCATGTTGAATTATGTACACTTTTGAATAATAATACAAGAAAAGATTAAAATGTTGCTTTGGTATGATTTAATTATTTGTATTAGATCAACAATATGCAAGTCATTTGACAACCAATTAAAGAAAATTCAATGACTATATATTGTTTTTATATGATGTGAGTTTGCCAGCAAATTAACGCAAGAGTTGAACCTTTTTGTTTAAAACTGAATATTTTTCAGCTTCTAACTTTGTCAGTTACACCCGATCACTAAAGTCCGATATGTGAACCTTATATTGTTTATCAATGATGTATGAGCAACTGTCCTCTTCTCTGGGGCAGCAGTTTATATATCCATCTATTCAATCATTTTTCTCACACGTACGCATATCAAGTCACAATGTTCTCCAAAGGTCACCAGAGTCAACTCTGAACATGTTTTTTATATTGTCTGGTGTGAAATTTAGGTTGGGTCAACTTCTAGCATTATACCAACACTTAATTGTTTTGCGATTTATTAGCCGATAATTTTAGAAGGTATTTATTAATATGAAATTGTGAAAAATTACAATTCTATGAAATTTAATCCTATCTAATAATAAAGGATATAATAACGAATCAAGTGTTCAAGTACAGTCAGTCAGTTAAGTGCCATGCGCGATACACGCTTGGGCGATCATGTCTCGAAAGAGACATGACTGACTGGGCAGAAGATTATCCCGCAGTAGGTTGCCATTGCTTTCTGCGGTAGACTGGTTGCCGACCAAGGCTATAGAACCCAATCTGTCCTGTTATTTAACCCATAACTGGAGGGAAGAGACGGATTAATACCTTTCCCAAGGGTATTTGCGCGTAAGTGAATGCAATGAATTCAACTGGAATTCGAACTCGGTTCCCCGATTTCTCGTTCCGAGCCGATATCCACTGCGCCACAACGCACATCCAAGTACACTTTGCTCAATATGTATTGATGTTTACCCGTTTTTGCATCGCCATTGAATTTGAATATTCTTTAAAAAAGATTTGAGATGAAAAATTCTTCCTTTGGATTTTCACACCAATAAGAGGCATGGAATTCAAACGAACATCATTTGATATGATAGCTGAGTGGCTGTAAGGATTTATATACAAGGAAGGTTGTTGGTTGTTGAAGATCACTTTTCATTGATGCGTCGTCAATATAATAGGCTTGAAGACAGTTTTAAAGGTAAACCTTTACTACAAGGAACAAAAGAATTTACCAATTTGTTCTGAAACTAGATTTGAAAGATACGCATATCAAGCCTACCTCAAAATCTACTACATAAACAACTCTTTTTTACCTTCCTCACCCGCAAGATACTTCATGATTGCTATTTAAGAACTAAGCTGTCGACAGGTCTAAATTGCACAATTACAATGGAAACGTGCGTTCATTTTTTATTTTATTAACAGCAAATCCTAATTTTCATATCAACATTATCTTTTTAGACAAATTATTTGCCCAATTTAATTGTAAACTGTTATTTGTTAACTTTCATACCGTATAAGAATACTTTTTTCTTTGCCTAGTAATCCTACTAATTCATTTTTTAATATCGAAATAAAATTCCAATATGTCTGACGATGCTCGTAAAGTGATAATATAATACCAGTCCTAGTTATATTTTATAAATCATTGATAGTAGACGGATGCAAATCTTACTACTAGATAGCGTCTAAACATATTCCACGTCAGCCATTAGGTTTGTCAGTATACAACAGAACAGTTCGATTTACTATGTAGATAATATATTCTTTTGATTAATTTTGGTGTTAAAAAAGAACGAAGTGGGTAAAACACATGATGTACAATGAGATAACTTAAAAATATGAAAAAATATTTTCGTCGCAGGTCTCAGTGGAAAAAGAATTTTTTTTCAGAAATAAAAGCGGATAAGTAAATTAATGAAACGGAAAAAATGATGCTTCATGAAAAAGTCGGTTACTGTTAAAGACGTAATAATAAGTTAATATGTCGTTTTACAGAAAGTTACAAGGACTAGTTAGTGATATCTTCGATAGTATGAAAATAAGTGACAAACGAAGCAATGAATGTAAAGAGAAAAATGCATGGCAAGGTGGGTAAGATTGATGACATGCTATGTTTCGGTATTGCTTAAGGCTAACAATATAGAGCACAGATATGTTAGAACGTAGGTTGGTATTTGCAGCTACACAGCCTAAAATAATCCATAATTATGTTTCATGGAAAACCAATCCATTCCTCAGGATGAGACGAAGAATATTTCAATTTCTTGGTAAGCTAGACTTTTTATAGGAAATATATTACTATAATCGGTAAATCTTGGCTGTAAATAAACCACGTGTATCTGATTAGGAAAGAGTTAGTACAGTACACAGAAAAGAAACATGGCTAATACAAGGACACCTTTTCTCCGCGGTTCTATTTTACATTTGCATCGAGACTTTCCTAATGGAAATAGATGATAGGATTTTTAACAACATAATACGCAGATGACACGCTGATTACAGTGGACTGAAAAATAAAACATCTAAAAGCCAGAAGAGAGAACTAACCCTTAAGTATAAGAGGATAGAATCTATTATTGTCTGCAAGTGAAACAACTAATACCGTGAGTTTTAAATTGAAGACATCGGAATGATCCAAGTAGAGATATTAAATTACCTGAGTAGTATTGTAATAAATGACCGAAAGTTTGATTCAAGAAACTGAGGGTAGATGGGAATAAAACAGGAGTCATTTCAGAAAGTAAGCAAGGGAATAATGGAAAGAAATTTATAATTAGAAAAAAAGAAAAAATGCGCAGGAAACTATGCTTTATATATATATATATATATATATATATATATATATATATATATATATATTAAATCATATCACCCCGAGCAAGGCAGTAACGCCACTGATGTGCATGGGGCTACATAGGTATGAAAAGATTGGAAAAGAGAAAACCGGAAACCGCATCCTAAACAGGAAACAAGGGATGTGCCTCTTCACCTGTTCAATAGACGTGGGTGGAGTGTGATATATATATATATATATATATATATATATATATATATATATATATATATAATTATTTCACCCCAAGCAAAGCAGTTTTACTGCCACTGGTGCGCAGAAGGTTACATAAGAAGAAGGTGATGAGAAAGAGAAGCAGGTTATAGGGGGGTGTCAGGAAGTGGATATTAGAAGGATGAGAATACTAATGTGATGGGAGTGGAGTGAATGGACAAAATAGCATGACAGAAAGTATGCGAGTCAATGAGATAGAAGATGACAATTGGCCTTACCTTTAAATTAATAGAGATTTTAGTTGTAGGGAAAGCAAGTATATGGAAGGGAATTCCACAGGTGAGAAGTGCAAGAAAACAAGCTGCGATTACATTTCATCAGTCTCATGTAAAAGTGTGGAACCTAGATGCTAGTCTATTAGCTTGAGTAAATTCATACATACTGGGCATCAGTGAGCTAAGTTCATTAGAGCAGATGCCGTGAAAGTATTTGTAGAAGAGACACAGGGAAGTCACATTACACCGGTGAGAGAGTGACTATAGCTGAGCTGCCAAGTTAGAATCGATCCAATTACAGATTATCCGTTGGATTTTTTCCAGAACCGCAATGTGAATAGCAGAGGCACCCGACCAGATGTGGCAGCTATTCTTCTATATAGCAATAAATGCTATACAATTTTTCCTCAAAGAAATGTGTTGTTTGAAACAGTTGTTGAGAATACTATTGGCAGAAATCGTGTGTAAAGACAAAGTTCTATAGCAAAAGAAAATTAGAAATATACTTCTGAGATACGTTATGATGAGTGTTTGGAAATTATAAAACTTACAGGATACATTGAAAAAAGGCGATGTGAATATAAAAACATTTGTTAACCTACCTAATTAGATGACAATCAGTAGGAAAAAAGTGAAAGTAGAAATTAGATTAAGCAACAAAACCAGAAAACTGCAACGCCAATTTCGTTCACGTACTGAAGAAGCATGACACAGATAAAGACATAACATAATAACAGAGAAAATTTTCCTTCCGATTGATATTACCGAATCAAACGACTGTAAGTTTTTTTTTTATGTTAATTTTAAAAAGAATATTTATATATTCGTTAATAGAATTTTTCAAATTTATTTACAATTTTCTTCTACTACATTTTTACATGTATAAGGAAGCTTCAGGATTCTATTGTTTTAGATTTTGGCAGTTGTGGAAGTAATACCAAAATTTAAGTGGTTCTTACAGACTTCTGTTTAAATTTTTCCCATTTATCTCATAATCTGAAAACAAATTCCCTAATACAAATAAGAATGCTTTCTCAAACCAGGATTCTATTAGAAATAATTGAATCTCGGTTCTATGGAAAACAAAGATGTTTATCATGAAGTACGAAACAAAAAACGAAAGAGTTAATGTGGAACTATATTGTCTCATTTTGAAACACAGTCTTAATATCTAGAGGAAGAGCATTAATGATAAACATGTATTGTTTTACATGTTAATTCAAGACATCATATTCAGATAATTGAAATTTCGTCTTCTTTTCTTTTCCAACCATGTTCAATCTGACTATTATTTTTTCAAAACAACGTAAATTTTTTAAAGGAAAAAACAGTTAATTTTACAGTGAATTTTTGTTCGCATAGAAACTAGAATAACATATCACTCAATAAATCCAGGTCTTAATTAATAAAACAACACATTTTAGGTAATATTCAACTTAATTCATCAACATTGACTCCTTCTAGGGTAATACACTAATTTCAACAATTCTCTGACAATTCAATGCCTTTTTTGTAGAACGATTCGTCTTTGGCTTCAAAATACTCCCGGAACCTATTAAGGGGTGTGTTAATTTGCCCTCATTTTTACTGATTCGTTTCTACGACCTATCAGCCATTCACAAGTTATTTAAAGTCATAATTTTTGAGATTTTGAGGATTTGGTTAAGATAATAGAGACATACTGATACAAGTCTTACAAACTGACTCCTAGCTGAGGAAGAGGTGGATACATATACTCCCCAAGTGAATTCGTCCGTAAGTGAACCCAAATTACGAAACTACTTGATAATGGAACTCGGCACTCCGATTAAACATTTTGAAATGTACTCTATCATACCACCCATACATTCAAGCTTACAGAACTTGGTATTCCCAAGCGACCACCCGTCTAAACACTGACTAGGCTAGACTAAAGGTTGCTTAACTTTAGTGATCATGCAGTAACCCGGTGTTTCAACGTGATGTGACCGAAAATACTCACACTCATAGAATAAATAATTTGTCAAAAACTGTGATTATATTATAGTTAATAAGAAAATATTATAGACATGAAATATATCAATAAAAACAATCGAAGCTTCTTTTCTTCTTTTACCCATTTTACATTTTAAACACTTTGTACATTAACAAAACTAAATTCGATGTGAAAGTAACGAGAAAGAGAAAGCGATTTTATTCTTCATATATGTATATATATATATATATATATATATATATATATATATATATAATTCTAATTGATGTGGGTTTTATCCTACGTACATATCAGGAATATTTACCCGGCTCCCCTGTTTGAACAAGTTCTGATACAAGGTCGTTTTTCAAGTGGGAAACCCGAGCACTGTCACTCAACCAAATGGCCAAATATTACTCAGTCACTGCTGACTTGATAACTGGGTACAAAGCATGGCAATAATAACTGACACAACTAATATTCTATGGCTCCATAAGAAAAACAGTCTATTGTAGGTATTACTTTCCTGAGAATCTTACTATCCGTTCTAATAAGAATTCGAATTTAACCTTAGATTGTATAACTGGAAGTGGAAAGTCGCACCTGAACCTCTTCTTACCAACAAAGTAGTTATGTTGGAAAATACTTCTGAGTGAGTGCTTTTCTGGAATCGACAATCTTGACCTCTTCAAATCTAAAGCCAATCGTTATTCTCTTAATCCTCAATAATCGTCACGTTCTACTACTTCATTAAATCATATCACCCACATCAATGACATTTTAACAATCACACTATATCGCGAGTGTCTCATGAGCCTTGTATTGGGTGAGTTTTGTTACAAAAAACTTGATTGAACCGTATTTTCATTTGCTCATTAAATTTTCTATCATCAGTTTATGTATTCTGTCACGATATTTTTTATGATTAAGAGATAAAAATCACAAAACGAGATTCAAGGAAAAACTGAGTTATTTCAACATAGCTGCATATCCAATCATCAAGCAAAGCTAAACCACTGGAAACCACTGTGTTTTCTTGAAGGAATTCTATGGAAACACTGTTTCTATTAGACTAACAGATTCATTCTGTTTCTCCAAGCATTTTTGTAGGGAAGGAAACATGGAAAACGTGACTATATATTTGTTTTTTTTTATTTGCTGTTAACTAAAAAGGTCTATAATAAAATCAAACAGCGAAGATTGTTTTAAGAAAGGACGTCCTTGGGTGTTGTTTCGGCAGGTGCAAAACATGATCTTCTTATGCTTGATTGCAAATGTGAATCCTTTCATCTAATATTTTGCTTTTTCTTTCTTTTCTCATTTAAAATTCGTTATATATATATGAAGAAGAACATGTTTGGCATTTCCTTAGATTATATTATCGACAATATTATTATAATCGATTGTGAGCTTGAAGCTGTATCCTCCATGTTAGATATCTAGATTGTGGAATGGTTACGTCTACTGTTTAATATACCAGAACACAAAAATGTAATCCATACTTTCTAGACGACTAATATATCTAGATTGAACGGATATTATTTTATCGTTAATTTCAAAATTTGATAACTTCAAAACGGACTGTTTAGAAGTGTATATTCACATTACATAAACATATACTTGTTAAACGTCATTATAGTGGATCACTTGGGTGTACCAGCATAACTCCCAAGGACGCCTTTCCTTTGAACAGTATACGATGTTAGATTTTTAAACAAATTTCTTTTTAGCTATTATAATAACGTCTTAAGTAAGTAAATATCATAATAAAAATAATTTCATTCTTTACACACACACATATATATATATATATATATATATATAGAGAGAGAGAGAGAGAAAGAGTGAGAGAGAGAGAGAGAGAGAGATAGTATATTGCTCGGAATCCGACAAGATGATAGAATAAAGAAAAAAAGAACAAATAGAAAACGTATCTTAATTTAACAAGTTTCATTTTTACATTTTTCAATCTCTGAGTAAATTTTAATAAATTCTAAATAAACTGTTCAGAGCTCAATCGAAGACAAAATACAAGTGCACTACCATTAAAAGCATTGTGGGAAACATATATTCCCAGAGAAGCAGTACTATGACTCAGAGACAAATTAAATGAAGAAACAGCCTATGTCTTTTCTTCGTATAAAGGAAATGTTATTTAGTTTTACTAACCAGGGTCTCAAGAAGTTTGAATGAAAATGATCTCTTGTGAATGTCCGATTACTTATTAAGTTTTGTCGTTTATTAATCCAGTTCAGATCCTTTAATAATTTGCATGTGCATGGTGATTTTATAATTTTATCATTAAAACAAAGAAATAATTGCCTTATACAGAGCTTGACAAACTGAATAAGATGTTTACAATAAGTTAAATTTTGGCGCCCACTAAAACTTTATTGCAAACCATGTATCTTATGGTAGCATAGATATAACTCAAAACTTTATTTTGCATTAATATACTCAAGTAAAATAAAGAGAATGCAATGTCAGTATAACAGTTTCTTTTTTTAATAAAACACAAAATTGAACAACGTTGTTTAATACGACCATTTCGCATATATAGAATGGTTCTGCCGACTTCATCTGTAATGCATCTTTATAAGTTTTAATGCTCTATGCCTACGGGTAAATGATTTATCACGCATTAATATGCCATTATTCTTGTGTTATGTTCAGTGACTTGAAGAGTTTTGATGGTGCCCAGGGCCAACACTCTGATTGTACGCTCCTAAAACACAAGTGGTGCGGGACCTAGAAGACCTGAGAACTGAGAACTGAGAACGTGAAAAAGGAAGATATTTTAAATATGTAAAAATAGATGAAACATGAAATAAACATTTTATGCCAATTAAATATAAATTAAATATTTAATTCACTCTTTGATTGGAAGCCCTTCCGATATGGATGCCTGGTGCCGTGGCATCCTCTCCCTCCAGCACCCTACTAGTTATGCTGGTTCTGCTTATACTTCAGTGTTAATTTCTATTACCTTGACTTAATTTCACAGGGGTCAATGATCACATTATTTCATTTATTTAGGATTAACCATTACTAAATTCAGTGTTTTCCCTAACAGGGAGATATATAATAATTGCAATCATCGTAAACGAAAATGATTTAAACATGAATCTATTTTTGAAAATATGATTTTATCAATATTCAAGATGTGTGCTCACCTCAAATATATTGTCATTCTACCGTTACAGTACTTTGCTAAACATCTGGCGTAACTTAGCCCCTTTTCTTTTGATCCATCAGGTAGGCACTTGTGGTCATGTGGGGTGGCTTCTCTGTTGCGCAAAAATTCAAATTCTCGCAATGACCTTGCTAAATTCTATTTGATTTCGCGTTCTACCATCCTTCATGAGTAGGCGTAAAATGTAAAATTCTCCAAGAGTTTTCTTATTGTTCTTCTATGTGCGCTGTCCCTTCAGGGCATAGGCAATCATGGCTTTCCACTTTTCCCTGTCCCTGGTATCTCTGAGCAGGCCTTATCCTGTTTCACTATGCAACCCTCGTTCCGTCATCCACCTGATTACGTCCTTCAAATATTACGTCCTTCAAATCCGTTGCTTTCCCCTGTCTCTTTTTTCCTCTATCTGGCCTGCTAGTATCAGGTTCTCCAAGCCCTCCGTTCTCATTGCATGTCCCAGGAACTTCAGCTGTCTCTTCCTGATGCTCAGTATTAATTTACTTTTTGTTTCTATCATTTCTAAGACCTCATTATTAATTACATGATCGATCCATGATATTCGCAGCATCCTTCTGTAGAACCACATTTCAGATGCTTCAATGCTTTTCCTTCATCTTTGATGGTATTGTCCAGCATTCACTGCCATACTGAAGAACTGACATCACATAGCAATCCAGCACATTCATTTTTGTTTCTAGAAAAAATCCCGTACTCTCTTCCTTGATTCTAGCAAAATTGTCCTGTTTCATAATACATTACTCAAATTCTGGAATACTTCCTTCTCAATGCCAATTTGCCTTCGGATCTCTGTGTCGCACTTTCCGTTTTCTGTTGTAACACCTCCCAGGTATTTAGATTTTTATACCTGCTTGATTCTAGTATCCCCAACCTGTATTTGGCAAATTGGGCTGCTCTTTTTACTGATAAATATGCATTCTTTTTTCTTGCAGTTTATTTCTAGACGTTTCTTGTTACTTTCTTCAGTTACCTTCTGTAGGAGGTATTGTAGTATCCTTTCTCGCTCTCTTCATCAGGATTCGGACGATCAGTTTTGTTATATGACTCATTAAACTGGTGGTTCTGTGGAGTTCGCACACGTTTGCTCCTGGCTTCTTAGGTAGTGCTTTGAAGATAGACTTGCTGAGATCATCTGGTATAACCCCACTATTATATATTTCATTTATTATTTCAGTAATTTGTTTTTGTACCAAATTCTTCCAGCGCTACCAGCAGCTCTATGACTATGCCATCTGGTCCCGCTGCTTTGTTTCCGTTCAGTTTGGCTACTGCAGATTCCACTTCAGATGGTTATTATTTCCGGTCCGTTCCTGATCTTTGCGTATTATTGGTTGCTCTCTCTTGCCCTGGAAAAGAACTTTTACATATTTTTCCCATTGTTGGAATATTTCCGTTTACTTCTAAATGATAGTTCCATCCTTAGATTTTATGCATCCTGTTGAAGAGCAGTTTTGTTTGTCCTGTATGTTCATTTATTTCCTTATGCATGTCTGCTTTATTATTCCTGCTCTATCTCTCTACTTCTGTACATTTGTCATTGAGCCATTCCTCTTTAGCCTGTCTACATTTTCTTCTTATTTCCTTGTGTAGTTCCCTGTACTCCATTCTATGTCTTGATATCATTTTCAGCCTCCTTTGCATCATGTCCAGAATCTCTTTAGTCATCCACTCGTTTTTCTTTCTGTGTCTAATTTCCTTTGGGGTAATGTTGTTTGCTGATGTCACTATTGCTTACTTTAGTGAAGTCCCATTTCGAGTGTCCTTTCCCAATTTGTTCTTCGTATTTTATTTTCACGCTGCTAGTGTATTCTTTCTGTAGGTTGAGTTCATTCACAAGTGCGTTGTATATCAGTTTTGGTGCTTCACTTGGCTTCTTCAGTCTCCGGAGTTTCACTTTTAATTTGCAGATGACTGGGGCGCGTGGTCGCTTCTAGAGTCATCACCTGGATAGGCTTTGCTTTTAACCACTGCATTTCTGAATCTGCTCTTTATGATTATGTAGTCTATCTGGTTTTTCGTGTCACATCCTGGGATTCTCCATGTCTATAGACGTCGTGGGTGTTCTTGAAACCAGGTGTTAGTTATTATATGGTCATTTGCCATGTACGATTGGACCCATTTTTCTCCTCGTTCGTTTCGGATTCCTAACCCAAAGTTGCCAGTTGTCATACCTACCCTCTCCTTGCCTCCTTTGGCATTCAAATTAATGATCCTGATTTATTGGCGTTTACATTAAGCCTTTTTGATTGCACTTGCAACATGCCTGTTTATACGTTCCACCCATGTTATTTGCAGTGTATATGTGTAGAATCACATCTTCATTCGGAGAATTTTATTGATCTACGAGAAAATTCTCTGGCATTCACTGCCATACAGAAGGACAGACAAACATCTTCTTGTTTGTTTCACTTATTCGTTTAGCTTTTGGAAGATATTGATTCGCTATTCATATGGAGCAGATGGTTATAATCATTTGACTGGTCATTTTATATCTGACACAGTCCATAATTACTCAGATTTTAGTTTTGTTGAATGACTGACTTTTTGTTATACGCCCAGGTTTATATCACATAATTGCATACCTGTGTGCTCAATTTTTATTGCTAAGATAAAATAAGCGCAAGTTGACACTTCATTTGTGGTCTATTCTATATTGATACCTTCAAGTAACAGGTTCTTGAGGTGATTTTAACCTAAATGATCAGTGACGCCCAGGGCGACCATCCGGCCTCACTGAATAGGCTTTGTTGCCATTTTGGAGAAAAAATTGCTAAGAATTTGAAAATCAATATCTTGTCTGCTTTACACCATTTGAAGCCACGACACGTGCGTGCCACAATCGACACGTGCGTGCCAAAATCTTTGACGGAACAAATGATTTTAATTGTGTTTCTGTGGCAACATCACTGTTGTTACCGTGCGAAAAGGGCCGTGCTTGGACAAAATTGTCATAGGCGATAAAAAAATGGGCCGCTGATGATAACTTTCGACACAATTGTAGCTGAAAGAAAGATTGTGATTGTGCAAAAACCGTGTCTAAAGTGGTTTTGTATTAAGTAGATTTGATGTCCGTTTGGTGCAATTGCAGAGTCATAATTTACTTTGAGCTTCTTCTGGCCGATTAAAAAATAACTGCAATAAAACTGCAGCCTACTCAAAAGTGTCAATGCAGCTATTAAAAAAACTCTAGTTATTGAGAAATCAGAAATGTATCATTTTCTACAATGACAACACAAAGGTTCCATGTTTTAAATCAGAACTTGCAGAAGCTTAAAGTATTTAAATGAGTAACCCTCTAGCATTCACCGTATTCTCGAATTTTCATTTGTTTCGGTTTCAAGATAATTTAAATTGCAAAGCCTATTTTCTTTCAACAAAAAACAGGAAGTTTCTACGAAAATGGCATCAACAAGCTCGTAGAGACATTCGTTAAAAACAATGGAGATTATTAAGTTGACGAATCAATGTTTTTTCTATATGTGAATATAAAATGATTTTATTTTTTAATAAGGCATAAACTTTTTCGATGATCCGATTGTATGTAACATTACAATAAATTTAAGTAATTTATGAACTATTGCTATATTATTAAGTTTATGTGTATGATATTGTGGCGGAATTGCACTATATTCATTATTAAACACACAGTTCTTATATTAAATTTTGAAGGCAATTGAGGAAACAAACAAAGATAAGTGTATTTTAACAAATATACATATAAAGGATGAAAGTGGATTACGGCAGTAGCAAGCGATGTTTGAAGAAATTAAATTGTTTAATTGCAAAGTTGACAAGTGTGAGTTCAAATTAAAAATATGTAATTCACAAATTTCTTGCTTAAGCTGTATTGATTCTGCTGAAAAGAAATTTGTTTATAATGTAAAAAAGATATTTTCTTGTTCGAATATTCAAGATGTAATTTACAAGCATTAATCTTTGAAAAGTTCTGTGAACATTTTGTGTGATTGACAGTTTGTTAATGAATGTTCTATATAAGGAAAAGTTTTTGATTTCAAATTGTTGACGAATATTTTCAATGGTCAGAAAGTTTGAAAGATTGGGAGTTTGAGTAAGCGAGTGCGTAAGTGAATTCTTGTATTCTTATTGCTGTGATTATTAAACAAAGTTCAATGGCGAGTTGCTGGGTGAGGTTTGGCAGACGGATACTCATTAATTGAAATATATGAAATCTGCGGTTTCAATACCTTTCAATGTGGATTAAAACGCCTCTGCGGGAAAATTACGGCCTGTGCAGAAATACTGTTTAGAAGTGATTTACCCAATCAGAATGAGAACTTTAGCCTACTTTCATGAAAATGCACAAAACTTGACAAGTAAAAATAAAGCGATAGATAAATTGTCGTCAAGCTGCGATTGGTAAATTGTCGTATGAAAGTTAAGTAGTGTTTTTCTCCAATGACATTGATAGTTTGCACAAAATATGTGAAAAGAAATTTGTACAAGTTTTCTGGTCTGCACAATATAGTCAACTAAAACACTACACTTATAAAAAAGAACATTATAGATATTTAAACTGAATTAATATTCTGTAGTATTTGTATTTACACTATTTACATTATTCGGCTTGTTTTTTTATTTTTCATTGTTATATTACCAACGTTTCTGTAGTTGTACGCTCTGGCCTTCATTAGGGGAGATAGGTTAGAATTTCGATCCGGACCCTTTATTTAGTTTAATGGGGTATACTGTTCTAGTTTCAGGTGGCCATGCTTTTTCTGGATGCTTCAGTTTCAGATGTTTTCCTTTTGTAGCTGAAATTGAGATATCTTGAGAAGGTAAAACACATGGAACCAGAACAATTTATACCTAGTGGATTAGATAAATGGTTCATTTTGAAATTACAACGTATATTACCCGAAGGATGCAAGAAGGCCACGACCTAAAAGTTGTGAAAATGACAATGAAAATGAGGATACCATTCCGAATGATGTAAATTCAGTAAATAGTTAAAATACCTAATTTCAGAAATTTAACTTCTACGAATGTAGTTAAATCAAACCTATAGCAGAGTATTTAAATTCTAACAACTGTAACAATACTAAGCGTATACATTAGAAAAATGGCGGTAAAATAGTTACAAAGAGGGTGAGAATGCCCGTCAGCTGATTGCAGACACACTATCAATGGTCGATTTCAGTCAAGAAATCTTATAACAACTTGCACTAACTCTATTTCTTAACATAATTTTTGGAAGTTTAATCGAAGTCACTGCAGCAAATATTCGTTATATTCCATGATTTTCAAATATCTAAACATACAAAAATTATTTAGAACATTGCAAATAAGAAATGAATGCACGCTTTCTATTTCTTCTTTTTAGATACACATATTTTAAATTGATCAGTAGATGAAAATGGACAATAGAATGTCGAATTATTAATCATCCCCTGATTTCTGATATCAAGGGACAGGTTTTATTTTTGGGCAAAACATATCTGGGTAACAAAGTATTTACTATATTTTTGCTGTCTATATGATCAGTGGCATGGATTGAGGAACTGAAGAGTCGTGTTCCAATTCCAGTCGAATTTATTACATTAATTAAGAAAAGTATGAATTTAGCTCTTCTCCTCCCATCAGCGATGGGTAAATAGCAAGACAGACTGATTTTGGGTAGCAGAAGAAAGAAACTCTTAATTCAAATAAGCTTAGATAGGATTAATAGCAGATAATTCTGGGTTATATATCTATGGTTGACAACCAGTCTCCAAGACATGCCTTGAACAAGCATGAAAGAGTTGGCTCATAAAATTAACATGGGAATAATATCGCAGGATTTTTCGCATTATATCACTGATGATGAGATGGGCATATAAATAGTCTCTTCTGCCGTTATCATTTTCTAATATTATTTCAAAGACCTGAACTTTGGACAAGGCCGTGTGTTTGTTGCACACGCTGAAATTCTTAAACCAAAATCAATTACTCACATTTTCATATATTTATTCGAGTGTAGTGTATTACAAAAAAGTCTTAGCGATGTTGATACACAAAACCATTGTTTACAATCATAGGTAGACTATTAAGACAAAATGATTTAATAAAAGAGGTGTAACTATATATTTATTAAAAACAAACTATCCATCTTCAGTGATATTTTTATGGCATTAACTGTATTATGTTTTTATGCTATTGAAACAGTCGAAACTTATAGCTACCAAGTTAAAACAATGTTTCCGATATAAAACATGAATTGCTTAATATAACAGGCATGTTTCGGCGCTCCTTATTCGTAGCATATTTAGATTCCGAGAGATTTATACTGTATAGAAGCACACACATACCAGATTCAATCTGAAACTATGTTTTCCTTTCAAAAATTGATCTCCTATACAAAAAAGATCTAATATCGGTATTGATACAGGTTTTATTTACTGACGCTATCTCTATTATCAAATGCATTTTAAACAGTATATTCCATAAAGACCATATTTGGTTACGTTGACCAAATTCGAAAAGAATGTCAGCCTCACATATGTTTGTCAAATAGCTTCTGTTCATTTTGCAGCGAAAGCTTCCAACATATGAAATTCCTTTGTATTAAAATTGCATTAAGCATTCCCGGATACTTTTTTTCTACAACCATATGTAAGGTCAGATATTTCACATTTATTACACGCAATAAATCAGAGATACCGTGAACAGCGTGAAATGTATATTCTTAAAGGAAAGAAATAATCAATAATTGATTGCTTTTTTTGAAATGAGAGAGCGCTACGATCAAGGTATTATCTTAAGACGTGATGCAACATAATGTTGGGAAAATGTATATTTATCTCAATAAATAAATTTCCCCTTCAGAAATACAGGGAATTTATTCTAATCTAATAAGAAAATTATTTTTATGTCATAAAATAAACAGATTCCTATCCAAAGGATATGCCATTTGAAAGCAAACAAGATTATCTATTTTAATTATTTAGGCACAAGCAAGGCAATCAATCTACTAAGACGTAATATGTTTCTGAGTGGGAAGTAATATAATATAAAAAGTATTAAGGAGAGATATCAACAAAAGTACAAAAATTAATACAGAAGAGACCATTGATAAGACAGTTTTGAAAAGTGCGACTGGGAAGCAAGAAGCTGGAAGAAAATTCCATAATTGAAAGGTACAAGATTAAAAGATTAAAAAGTGTTAGCATAGACCTTATTAATATCTAGCTTTCAGTATGGGCTGCAAATGCTAATTTCTCCAAGTTCTTTTTCTTTCTTTATTATGTCCTACAATTTCCAACTCTATTTCTAAAAATTCACTTTGTCTTTCTGATGTGGACCCAAAGTGGGAGCCACGGAAGGAAAACACGGAACACGGGTTAGAGGTAAAGGAAGATATATTAAACAGAAAGATTACAGAGAATAGTGTAAGAGTAAGCGGAGCTTACTATCCAGTGGTGTCCGATATTGGTAGTCTTACGCGGCTGCGCACTACTGGTGCTACATTCTTTAGTCGGCCTTCCCACTTAAGGCGAAACGTGATACAAGGCCATTTTTATGTGGGTCTTCCGGGCCATATATACTGGCCAAAAATATCTGTCTGTTATTTCCCAGTCGTGATTCTATCCTTCGACTGGGTTAGTGCTCTCTGCCTTTGGGCAGAGAGCTGACAGTGTCAACAGTAGCAGTACTGGTGCTACGGTATTTAATCACCTTTCCACTTAAGGCGAAATGTGACACAACGTCATATTAATGTGGATCTTCCGGCCAATATAGCTCGGCCAAAAATATCTGTCTATCTTTCCCCAGTCGTGATTCTACCCTTCGGTGGAACCACTACTGGCTTAGAGATCTCTGCGCGAAGGCAGAGAGCGCACTCCGCCCGAAGACAGAGAGCTGACAGTGTCAATAGCAGCACTTTTGGTGCTACTCCTTATAATACTACCATTCATAGAGTACTGGAAGAATCCATGATGTAGGTAAGTATCGGTCTCACAACATTTGCCATTTCCTCTTACTTCCACGTTACTCACATGCACTAAACATGATATTCTCAGTACTCTTTTAAAGAACAACATCTCTATTGCCTAAGAGGTATTCTATCTGGGAAAAAAATGTTCAGCATTAACTGTCCTATGGCAATCATCTATTTGTTTTTATCGAAATATAATAAGATTTTTGAACGAATCTTTTCCACATTTGCTTTTCGCTTTCGCGTTTCTATGTTGCCTTTCTTTCGTCTATTAAAATACTTCCGGGAGAGATAAATTTTTGCACTCATTTTTTGCAGTCTTCGATTTGTACCTGGCATTTTTTGTTGTTTCTCTTGATAACGACCTTATATATATATATGTAATGTGTATGTCTAATGTGACTTGGATGACACCCCAGTAGACAAATATTTAGAAATCAAAGATGTTCATGTATCACGGGCTTATATTTTATCCTGCTTTTTTACCCATAGCTGCAAGAGAATAGATAGATTCATACGATTCCAAATACTAGTATGTGGAGGCAATGAATGCAGCTGAAATTAGAATTAATCCCTTCAATTCTTCAACCAAAGCCTGTAGCCATTACTCCACCGTGTCGATGCTTATATCTACATTTATAATGTGGAAATATTTAAGGAAAAAAAATTATTACCTTCATTTAATGAGAATAAAATGTATGTAATTTAGAGATATAATCGTTATAGTAGATCTTTCTGACGAGTAAAATATTTCTTTCAAGATGTTATGATGAAGGATAAAGCTTTTATTTAAACAAAAACTTATAAAATGAAATATCCCTTTACTTTACATTTTGTTTTGCAATCGAACTTTTTAAAAATGAAATCTTTGTTGTCTTTCTTAAAATCCCGATGCAATCATTGATATATTTTACCAAAACTCATAACGAATTTCTGAATAACTTCCTCTTTTAAAGGTGGATAAATATCAAGTGTGAGATGCATTTACTTTCATGGAAAATAAAAGTAATAGCAAATAAAGGGATAAAGAATGTGGATTGACAGCTCAGAAAATAATGGATGACAAAGATGATAATTGTATTCGACATTACTGCATCAGTTGATACAACTATGAAAGCACTGAAAGCGTGAAAGAATGGAACTCCGGGGAAAACAGAAATTATTCAGAGAGCGATATGGTTAAAATAGGAATACAAATGAGAATTTCATGTCGTTCAGGATTTATGAGTCCTACGTTCATGACAGTAGTATGGTCGTTAGCAAGAGAAACAACCAAAAATGCCAGGTACAAATTGAAGACTGCAAAAAAAAAGTTGAGTACAGAAATTTATCTCTCCGCGAAGTATTTTAATAGAATACAGAAATGCAACATAGAAATGCTAAAGTGAAAGGCAAATCAGAATATTGAAAAGATTCTTTCAAAAATCTTATTATATTTCCTTAACAACAAAAAGAAAACAATTGCTATATGACAGTTAATGCTGAACAGTTTTTTTTTCCACAAATAGAATACACCTTACGCTATAGAGATGCGCTTCTTTAAAAGAATACTGAGAATACCATGATTGGTAATTGTAAGATGAACTTTTTAAGGGAAATGGAAAGACAAAGTGAATTTATAGAAATAGAGAGTTGGAAATTCTAGGTCATAATAAAGAAAGAGAGCTTGGAGAAATTGGCACTTGCAGCACATACTGAAAGGAAGCTGAGCTAAGGGAAATACGTAAACCACGAAATTTGTGTATATTGATATCACAAAAGAAACTAAATGGACAAATGATAGAAAGCTATGGAGACATTACATTACCCACATTCGGAAAGAACACCGTATATGACGTAAGAAAATTGGTTTGAATATTGATAAAAACATGAGCTGTAGTTTATGAATATCCTTGTTTTCGTTGGCATTGTTTTAATGTCTCCATGTTACAATGTGCAAAGAATATAGCGAACTTGCCGTCGGTTTCTTGAGTATTAAGGATCTGCAAATATATTACTGTTCATATTAATCTTTGAGTTTAGATTTAAAAGAAAGCTTTTTAAAGAAAGTACATTTGGCTTAAAAATATGATTTTTGTATATATATCTAAAAGGTATACTAAAAACAAATGTAATTGTAAATTTATTTTTATTTGAATTTAGATACAAAACATTAATGAAACTCAAATTTTAATGGAAAAAAGTCTGGTTAACACAATGCTAACACAGGCCATATATTATACAGGAATTAGGGTTGTTTATTTTAAAAATATATATTATTTTTAAAATATAAGGAGTTTTTATTTTATGTACGATGCGTTTGAAATGATTAACAAAGTAATATTTTTTCCATTTTGTCCAAAACATTTCAACAAAATTCACAGTAAAATGGAAATAGGTATATGCGCAGGCTGTATAAAATTGTATTGCTTTGCGCAGCAGAAAACAAAGAGTAGACATTTGCAATATTAACTCGATATGGAAGTGTTCCAGACTATAATGAAGTGCCATGGAAATCGTGCAATTATGAATCGCAAATATGGCTTGATCCCTTCTGAGAAAGATATTATAACATCCCAACTTTCTAAAGGCAACTGTACATTCGAAATATTCAAAATAATTGGAAGATATTACCTAACTAAAAAGATTTGTTGCGGCTCCTACGGACGTACGTAAGGGTGCCAATAAGAATTATTCAAGGGTTGTTTTCAGACGTTCTTTGTCACGAACGAAACGTGAAGTTGGAACGATCTCAGGCCTGAACAGTGGAGCACTTTTCAGGAATACTGGAGAAGTATCAGCGTCCAGAACTACTCACTATCGTCTTCTGAGAAACGACGAGACATCAGTGGTGCCAGTGACAAATCCTCGATTCACAAAAGTGCGCATACAAAAGTGTCTGAAATGGGCAAAAGAGAATATGAAGGTAGATTTCTCGAAAGTATTGTACACAGAAGATAGTCGTGCTTGATGACTCTGATGGCTGGAACAAAGGTTTGGTCATAAATGAATGTGATCGTCATTATCACTAGATACGCCAACAAGGAAAAGTATGTATTATGATTTGGGCTGGTATTATAGATTTTTTCATGGATGGTCTGTAGAGAGAGCTATACGGTAGAAAATAACTGCAGATACTGATATAGTTCAATCATTCTCAAAGAGCACCTGGAATCTTGAAAAAAGAAAATAAAGAATCATCTTCAAGAGAACCATTCTTTTCATGCAAGGTAATGCTCTTTCAAATTCTTGACATAAAGTTACAAAGTAAGTGCAGAATTAAGACTTCTGTAGACCTTGGATGTGCGTTGTGGCGCAGTGAATATCATCTTGGAACGAGAAATCAGAGAACCTAGTTTGAATTACAGTTGAATTCCTTGCATTCACTTCCGCGCAAATACCCTTGGGAATAGTATTAATCCGTCTCTTCCCTCCAGTTATGGGTTAAATAATAGGACAGATTGGGTTCTATAGCCTTGGTCGGCAACCAGTCTACCGCAGATGGCAATGGCAACCTACTGCAGGATAATCTTCTGCCCAGTCAGTCACGTCTCTTTTGAGATATGATTGCCCAAGCGTGTATCGCGCATGGCACTTAACTGACTGTAGACCTTGGAAAATGAAATGAATTCTCCAGTCTTAAACCCAACTGAAAACTAGATGAGCATTCTGAAGCGACTTTCTTATAAGAATGGACGCCAATTTAGAAGCAAAGATGATTATTGACGGAAATAGTCAACATATCAAGTGAAATTACATCAGAGATGATTCAGAAACTGACATGTTCGATAGAGCAATGTCTTTTCCAAGTCATTTAAAAAGAATCTCAAAACTCATCAATTAAATTCCATATTTTTTTTCACTTTTTAATGTGATTTAATTTCATCTTAGTTATTATATGTATCCATGAGAAAATCTGTAAATAAAGCAATTAAAGTATTTATTTTATTTTTTTATTATACCTCGCTAATAATGTGACCCACTAATAATTTAAATAAAATAAGTGAATGGCGGTAACTTCTGTACCTTTTTCTAAAATCTTATAATTTTTAAGAAGTTGCTGTATATACATGTTCTTATCATTCCGATAAATTACAAACTATAGTTTTTGGACAAGACGAAAATTGTCGCAACCCACGTTATTGTTTTGAAACGCAGTATATATATATATATATATATATATATATATATATATATATATGATAAACGGGCATAAATATTTGATTTTATTTTATATCTAAAATAAAACAGGAGTAATGGTATTTATTAAAACATTACATCAACATTTACGGATCGAAAACTATATGAAAGAAAAAGAAAAATATTCAAATTTGGGACTATTATTTTCACTAAACATAAAGGGAGAATTAATGGTGTTTTATATATATATAATTATTTGTTTGCACGTTATTTTTGGTCAGTACTCGTATTTAAGTAGATATTCTGTTTATAATCAAACAGTATATATATTTATTTCTACCGGCCTGATTAAATATATATATATATATATATATATATATATATATTTGCCCAGGGGTAGAGTCACCGACTAACGTTAATTCGGACAATATATATATATATATATATATATATATATATATATATATATATATTGTCATCCGCAGACAGATCTATTTCGCCGTATCACAGCTCATCAGTAGGGTTAGACTCCGAAGATTATAAATATCAGCTAAATCTATCTAAACTTATTTATAAATGGAACTTTGTCTGTGTGTGTGTTTCTGTGTGTATGTCCGTTACATATAGACTGCGAAACGGCTGAATCGATTTTCTTGAAAATTTACACAGTTGTACTACAAGCATCTGCGAGTGTTCCTAGCTATGTTTTGTGTCGAGGTACCCCGATAAATATTGAAAATCGATAATCCAAAAAATCGGTTTATAGAAGGAGTGGTTCGATTTTCATCAAATTTGATACACTCATAGACAAAGACATAAGAAACGATATTCAGGAATTTCAATGTTGTATTTCTTACGATAGTGCAGAAAATCGATAATATATATATATATATATATATATATATATATATATATATATATATATATATATAAGGCAAGATGTTTGTGTGTGTGTCTGTTTATCTGCCTGTATGTTTTTACTTCGGGTTTGGCTCTAAGTAGGTATAATTGTAGTTATACCATTTACTCAGAGGACTTATTTAGCCTTCGAAATTCAGTTTACGACGAAAACAACTTATTTGATATCGATATAACGAAATCAAAATTTGACTTACATTCATTCATTTTTCTTTCGGTCTACGGTTTTGCTTTAAGTGCAAACAACTATTGCTTTTAATCTTTCGTGCCAACGACCCAAGAGTCTGAGTTCCAGGACCATGTATTAGTTTTAAAGCTTTCATTACACCCGACCAACACCGTGCCATACTGCTAGTAAAGCCATAAATTAATTTTCATGCTGAAAAAGCGCGGGTTTTCCTCGCTGGTATCGTCAAACGACATGTTATTTTCATCGTTTTATTTGAATATATATATATTTGGATCTGTAAATCGATAATACTATTTACATCTAACATTGTGCCATGATCATTTAAAAAATTAATGAGATTAATATTGATAGGTATTTTTTGGGGATTTCACGTACATGCCATTTTCATTTTATATCTATCTATCTATCTATCTATCTATCTATCTATCTATCTATCTATCTATCTATATATATATATATATATATATATATATATATATCCAAGTATGGGTGGAATAATATTCCCCATCCAAAGAAACACTATTTTTAAAAAAGTGCTCAATACAAAGTAGAGCTAATAATACAAAGTAGAGCTAATAATAATAATAATATTTATTAATAAATTATAACATTGATATTTTATAATATCACTACAAAAGTAGCTATTTTGTTTCGACATTTTCGACATTTTTTCACTTGATCAGACACAAAAAGTGTCGAAACAAAATAGCTACTTTTGTAGTGATATTATAACATATCAATGTTATAATTTATTAATATGTATATATATATATATATATATATATATATAAAATAAAATATGAGAAAGAGAAGGGAAGATGTTCAGGCATGCAGATGTATTAACTGATTGTTGTGGCCAGGAAGAAAGACACAGAAAACAAGCAGGTAGGTTTAACCAATGTATATCAGAACATATATACAAATACGAGTGTTAGTAGTTAGTAGGTAGGTTTAACCACTGTATTAGAATATCAGAACATACATACAAATAATACGAGTGTTAATAGTCAGCAGGTAGAAGTGTACGGCCGAACTGTTAAAGTTATACTTCATCTTGACCGCCTCAAGTCTGCCCTCCGGGAGTCAATATGATTATTGAAGGAGGAAGAGTTTATTCCCTGTACATAGGCCGCCATAACACTGATGGTATTTCAAATAGAAAACCATTAGAAATTTGGAAAATAGAAGCACTAAGTCGGAATAAATTTTAATGATGACAACACGAGAAAAAAAAGCAGAATTCAGAAAGACTGAAAATGGCAATTTATGTTGCATTTAACCTTTGTGAAGATTGTAGTTGACAGCAAAAACCCGAAGATTGTTCCATTAGAGATAACTGCGACAGAAGAAAGTATTAAAATAAAACATCCGCTTATATCTATCGACTTTTCTTGTAAAAGAATGAAACGTGTTTTCCAATTTAGTAATACGCTTAAATTCATTAGGTCAATGTAAATAGAGTAAAACCATATTAGAACAATTTTGATCAAAATATTTACTGGAAGGACACGTTAAGTGGTGGGAAAGTTACTGAAGCCTGGATATCTGATCAGAATCGATAACATTTGAATATTCTACTTTGGATTTGGTCAACAGTCTCGTGATATGCAGTAGAAGATCTACATCAGGTCTAGTTGCATTATTCAATACGCTGGTGATTCGTAGATTTTGTGGATGTGAACAAACATTCTTAGCAACAGACCTAATAATTGATTTAATATATTCGCTCCACTTCGTCAATGGATAATTTGAGTGCGAAAAAGCAAAATATGCTCCTAGGGAGGTAAGCATCAGCCATTCTTATGGATAAAAGAATGGCTCTCTATGATAACTTAACTTTAGTTAAACAATCATTTGCTCACAAAACTTCAACATAGAATACATGTGATCTCACAAAACGAAACCATAATGTTCTCTTGGGTTCCAAGTCACTCTGAATTTTATGAAAATGAAAACGCCGATATGGCTGAAAAAGAAAAACTCCCTTAAACTCGACAGAAGTAACATAAAATTTCTATAAAACCCTAATCAATGATTTTAATTTTAAAAAAAAATGGCAATACACCTGGAACAACTGTCAAAACAACAAACTATTTAAAATCAAACCCACCCTAAAGAAACAACTTCCCGAACCCAGAAAATCGCGCAAATAAGAAGTGGTTTTATCCCGTATTCGGATAGGACACACACACATGACTCACTCCTTTCACCTAAAAACGATGCTCCTCGCGAATGCATAGCATGCCAAGAACTTTATACCGTAAAACACTTCTTACTCAACTGCAGTGACTTCACATATATTCGGTAATCTCCTTACAACGTTAACTAACTGAAATAACTTTTTGAAAAATAAACCTGAATACAATCTTAAGTTTTCGTAAAAAGTTAACCTATACAAACATATAACCCCAATGAAATATCTGACGATCAAAAAAGAAACCTTTGACCCTTACCAGGTGAAATGTTTGTAAACAACACAACTTTGACAGCAATAGATGATTTAAACAAGCAAAACAACGTTGAGAGCGAAAGAAAATGAAAGCAACTCAACTATATAAAAAAAAACAAAAAAAAAACATTTGTTTTACCTTAAATGGTCTCATAAAGATTGATAGGTCGTAAAACATTAAACAAAAAAAACAATCTATGATAACTAAAACGTAGCGGTTTGTTGGTGGATATGATAAAAAATTACAAGGAATTCTCTCCCCAATTAATAATAGACTGAAGGTCATTTTCAAGATCATCTGTTTTATTTATTTTACCGAATTCCTCGAATTTAGTATTATAGAAAGAATGTAAATGACACAAGTGCAAAACAAGTGCGTGTGTACAGAAAATTAGTTATTTATGTGTTTATACATGTATTTGCCTGTACGTTAAGCATGGTTTCAAAAGACATATAAGTTGTGTAATCAAGTGAAACAATACTATCTGATAAGATTCAGCAAACTCAACCTATTACCTTTTCTAAAACAGTTATAAAGCGAACTAGTGTTACAAATATGCGTGGGCATTTTTTTCAGAAATTCGTTAGTCCATATAAAAATTTAGTATCAGACATATTGATCAAATTCATTGATTCCTCAGTGTTCAGCATAATCATATTTCGGTTACTGAGTCCATTTTAATTTCCACCTGGTAGTTGTTTAAGCCTGAACATAAAGCATCTATCTTGATGCTTTGATAATTTCTCTAAATATTTATATTTAGACAACAACTTTGATTTCTTTTCTGTTTTATAGAAATAAATACAACTCGAATTACAATTTTCTGATTTGCAATCATGACTATGCTTAATTTTAATATTGATTTTAAAAATGAATTGAAATACATCTCATAAAAGCATGCGCTTTTTATGATTATTGAATCCATTTAAAAATATTAATCAGGTTTTTTATGAAAGGTGGAAAAAAGTTTCAGCAGATCCACTTTTTAATATCTGACCAAAGATCAGAATGTTTTGAAATTATTTCAGGTTTTAACCGAGAAATGTTTATCACCCACTTTGAATATTAACAAAGACATGTTGTTTGACAACGTATTAAATCACGCCTTTTTAAAGTGGTACCTATTACAAAACCAGTGTACAACTGAAATGGTCTAATTCAAAACCATTTCCTCGTAGCGTAAGAAACATTTTCGTTACTATCTGCTTTTATTATTCGTTTTAATTGATGTATCGTAAATTGTAAATATCGCTTTTAATGACAACAAACTCTCTTGCACGAAATTTTTACGAGTAAAAATATTCTATTTTTAAATTATTTTTCAACATTATTAAAATGTTTATTACCTGACCAGAATAAACAAATAAATCTGCGATAAATATGGGAGATGCGATTCCCGTCAAAAAATACCAGATTTTCTAAATTGAATTTAATGTAGATAAAAACACGTATTCTCATGTGATCTATGATATATTTAGTGTGTAATAGGTTAACCCTTAATAATTCTAAAAGTAAACTACACTCTGCTTTAAACCAGAGCATCAGAATATCTTCAGCATCAGCGTATTGACCAGGTATATAAACTCCGAGCAACCAGGTGCACATTCATGATTTCAGTGGTTGCCCCAAAACCTCTAAACAGATGGTCCATTCAGCTTGTAGAATAAACAAATGAAACAGTACTATATCTAAAGAATGCACTCGTGAGAGGAAAAATGCCTCTAACATAAGGAAAAACAAATCAAAGAAAACCCAGGCGTTGGGATTAATTGAGAAAATCTAGAGTGAAATAGACAATAATTTTACTAATGAAAGATCCGCTTGCTTATTACTTTGTTTAACAGGAACATTACAAGTTCGCATCTACCCATTTATATGTAATAAATTTCCAACCTAAAGTATGGAATGCTGCATATTACGCTGGATTTGGCCAAAAACTGATGAACCCGTACATATTAAAGAATAATCTTATATTTTTATTCTAAATCGGAGACGCTTGTATAGAGCAGAAGCGAAGCGGGGGAGAGCTCACGCATACGAAGTCGCCGTCGGAAGTCAGAAGCCAGCTGGGATCTCTGTCTCTTTAGCCAAAAATTCTAAATTTTATATAATCTTAAAGCTCTCATGCATTTTTGCTACTTCAGGTTGTCATTTATTTGACGTTATTTACGGCCAGATGAATCTATCAATCACTCCCTGCGCTCCGGTGTTTTCAAACCGGTTGTAGCTTGTGCATTATTTTTGCACTTTATTGGCATCATCTACGGCCGGATATACCTGTTAAACATCTTGTGTTTTAATGATACAGGCTGGATGTTTTTGTCAATTACCCCCACCTTTCAAAATAACATATCACAATTCTTTTCTCTAGGAATCATATGCATATATCAATAATATCTCTATAAAATATTTGTAAT
The DNA here is from genome assembly GCA_037127315.1 of Ascarosepion bandense. Taxonomy (NCBI): domain Eukaryota; kingdom Metazoa; phylum Mollusca; class Cephalopoda; order Sepiida; family Sepiidae; genus Ascarosepion; species Ascarosepion bandense. Next base: position 175,242 of record JBBBDQ010000777.1, read on the forward strand.
AATATTTGGTATGGACATTTTATTTGGCATTATTTGTATGTTCCTTTTGTCATTAGTTAAACTAAATCTTCAATTATATCTCCAACTATATCTCCAAAATCAGTGGCAAAACATTCTCTGTTATTTTGTTCGATGTTCGTCGCTGGTATCGTGTTCCTATGTTTGCCGCTGATTTGTAGTGTCCGATACTCGCTGCTGATGTCGTACCCGATACTCGTCGGTGATGTTGTGTCCAATACTCCTGGCTGATATCGTGTCCGATACTCGTCGCTAATGCACCTGAAAGATTCACTTGCTTATTACTTTGTTTAACGGGAACAATACAAGTTCGCACCTACCCATTTATATGTAATCAATTTCCAACCTAAAGTATGGAATTTTGCTGCATACTACGCTGGATTTGGCCAAACACCGAGGAACACGTACATATTAAAGAATAATCTTATATATATATATGTAGTTAACCAATTTCGAAGGAGTTCATACAACCCCAAATTATAACATTACCAATCGTTAAACACATGAGATTCAAATAGACAAGGTGACTGAAATAAAAGATGAATTTGGTTGATAGAGTTAAAATAAAGCAAAAAAGTTTTATATTTTCCGTCGTTTTAATTTATACTGATTTAGATACGTTAAAGTTGCTGGATCTAATAAGTATTTTAGTGCATTTTACAAACTTTAAATAACCCTACCAACAATCTCAACATGACTTACTTCCATGAAACAGATTTATTCTACTTAATTCACTACTTATGGCATCCAATATTTTCTTGGAACCTAATTTCATCAACTCATATAATTTATTTATGTATCCCTTAATTCGGTTGAACAATGCGTACTCGAAACCAAAACTTACTTATGACTCAAAAATACTCACAGCTTAAATTAAAAAAATTGCAGAATACTTAATAAGTACTGGTAAATATATTGTGAGTAGATATTTTCCCAAAACGAATGATCTTGTCAGTACAGCTGTTTCAACGGTTAGCGTTCATACAAAACACCATGACGACACCAAACTCGTTGATTGCCATCGCAGACAAATAGCTTAACTTGTTTCGTTTGACTATAATTTGCAGTCCAAAACACTTGAATTTTCTACATATTATCTTGTATAATGTTTTAACAGTTTACTTTTGTCTACATTTCAGAGACAGTATTCAACGCTACTTTGGAATTTTCTTCTAGAAACATTCGCTCGAAAGAAACGGACAATTATATGGTCGACATGATTGCTTCTTTAGAACGACAGTATCTATACGGTTCTTGCGTTTTGTATGATTTGGACAACATTTTTCAGTATTGTATAAATATTTTTTATTTATTGTCCTTTGTGGAAAACCATAATACATTATTTCTAATAACTATCGATTCCTTTCCAACATAAATGCATTACGGAGCTAAATACCTAGAAAGTATACCTTCATCATAGCTATCTTTTATATTGAGGGCTCTGTTTATATTCTAATCACATACATCTTCTTCACTCATTTCCCCACAAGCAAGGTAATACCGGCACTAAAACGCAAAAATGAATGAGAATAAAAGAAGGAAGAAAACATTATGAAGAAGAGAGAACAATGAATTAACAGGAATTAAGAAAAATAGAGATGGCGATTAACAATGTATTTAAGCCTTTGAAGTTCAAAGTTGTCTGGAAATTAAGAAGCCGGAAGAGAATTCAACAAGCAGGAAGTGCGAGGTAAAAAAAAAAATTGTTAGCATAGAACTTACCGTGGCATCTAATCATTTTAATTTTAAAAGGATAAAAACTTACAGCCAACCTAGTCAGTCAGTTACGTGCTTTGTGCTATACATTCCTAGTTGATCACGAGTTTTTCGAAACGATTAGAGAGATTTCCTTCAGTCACAGCTGTTTCTTTCTACGGTAGACTAGCTGCCAGTCAATACGTTAAGATACAATATATCTTACTATTCAACCCATCGACTGTTGTCGGAAGAAATCGATTCATACTTTTCCCACGTGTATTTACGCGTAAATGCATGTAAAGAAGCCGACAGTAACACGAACTCGTTTCTCAGATTTCTCATTCCGAGACGTTATCCGTTACATTTTCTTGCATAAGAACAAAAACCAAAAAATAAAAATGCTTTAAAAATTGGCAGAGCTGGTAAAATAAATAATAATTTTTTATTAACCAACTCGGTTAAGTGATACAGTGAAAGCAGTAAATTTAGATTGATTTTATAAAAGTTCTAAACTGGGAAAAGCATATGAAATATGTAAATTGGAATATAAGCGTATGGAGTCTGTTGAATTTTCTTACGGAAATCTGTTGCATAACGAATTGTGTTCAATTATGTTTACTTACAAATATCTATCTTAACTCTTAACCGGCTCATCATCACTCTTATTACCTGGAGTGGCCATAGCGCAGCTGTTCATCTTATCACTTGTGCAAAAGAAAAAGCTGATTTCTCTGTTGCGTATCAAGGTCATAGACTCTGCGAAAGATGATCGAGTACAGTGATGTTGTAAGACCTGTTTTTTCTTATATTTCTCTAAAATAGCATCGTAGGAGAATAATATCTATTGAATAACAAATTGGAAAGCATTCATTTTCAAATTTTGTTAATTAAATAACATATTAGAAAACACCCATTTTCAACTTTTGTCAATTTAAAGAAAAATTAGAAAACATCCATTTTAAACTTTTGTTAGTTGAATAACAAATTGAGAAATCTTTATAGTAACACGTTTTATCATCTAAGGAGAGAATTGAACTAAATTTGTTACTATTTATAGAACCATGGAATATATTTGTATGAGTAAGATTGGCTTCAATTGTTTGATTGTTATTATTTTGTTTTGGATTATGTGTTTTAATATTTTAGAGGGAGTTTCAAATCCATTTTATGTCAAGCTTAGATAGATTTGATGCCTAGAAAAAATATTTTTCTTTGCTGGGCTTGTCAAAATTGTTGTTTTATTTTATAGTTTTCGGTTTTATGATGACGATGAACTAATTAGGATATTTCAATGAACTTAAATGTATTTTAGATGTATTTATCCTCTTTATATATGTATTAAGAGATAGAAAAATATCCTTCATGTGTGAGAAAATCGTCCAGCATTCACTGTCATACTGCTGGATTCATATTACATAACCCTTTAATACACTTCTAAATTGTTTCTAACAAATTATTCCTCTTTCTTTATATTTTCAGAATGCGTATACGCCGTTGGGATTTCAGTGTGAGATTTTTCATGCTCTTTTCATCACGTTGAATGGACAGTTTAATTACGAAATCTGATTTTAAATGCCAAATTTCTTATTGGCAATTAAATAGTTTCTAATGCTTCGTTTTTGTATTAGATTTTCAATTTAATTCTCCCATATAAATGTTTTTAATTGCCAGTAAGATTTGCATGACTGTCTAGACACCAGATACTAAGCATTTAAATTAAAAACAGCTAAAAATACTGTGGTTGTAACCTAGATGGCAAAATAAAAAATAAAAAATAAATAAATAAAATAAAAAATAAAAGTAACAGATAACCCGTGACTGCCATCAAAATAAAAACTAACACTCGGTTGGCAATGTATTAAAAATATTTCCCGGTTATTTAAATTTGTGTACTTGTTTGATTGTAATTTCCCCAATACGTAGTTCGCATCTAGGCCTTTTTGTCTCGCTGATAAGTCGTGGTTCTAAAATATGCGAAAATATGTAAATATTTTTGTTTACCTATCATTTACAGATCGCTGTCTTTCAACGTATATTTAGCTGAAAACGGAAATTAAATGTCAGCGAATGACAGTAAAGTTTGTGTTCTTGCCCTGGAGGACGATGTGTTTTAAAATTTACTGAGAAAAAGAAATGTGTAATCTTCTATATATTCATAATGTAATATTAGGTAGGGGGAGGCTAGCAGTTTTTTTTTAATATAATTATTCAGTGTTGAATATAGACAGTGAGATTCGATTTCGCTTCATGAATATAAATAGAGAGTTTCTACTTTGCTTCTTACCTAACGAATATTTCAATAATTTTGGTTATATCGTAAAATGAACGTCTCCCATATTAGAGCTTATGATATTATAATAGATACATCAACTCAATTGCTGAAAAACAGCATGGCATGATGTTAAAAGGGCTCAAGCTTAATAAAAACAAAGTTTTGTCATCAAAATGGTTCAGCTGTTATTAAGAAAAAAATAAAATTTTGTTTGCATTTTTTTTTTACAAAAAATTTAATCCTTTCTAATACGTTCGAAATTTCAATTTTTTTCCATCGGAGATTCCCGCTATGATTACGTAACGTAACTAATAAGCAAAACGTTTTTTGGCGTTGAAAGGCTTAATTTGAAAATTCTTGAAAAAAATCAACGAATTGTCTGATTTTAAAGAAATATTCAGAACTTATTCACAAATGAATGAAATAATTTATGCAATTATTATTTTTAGCAAATCTTGATGAAATAATTAATTGCATAAACCTTCTAGAAATAAATTATCTATACCAAATTTTTTTATTTATTAGTTAAATGCAGAACTTATTGGGGAATATAAATCATGTAATTTCTTTTTAATTACTGGACTAATTTTCCGAATATCTGCACCGAATAGTAAAATAAAAAATGCATTAAAACTACGCAGTTTTAACGTAGATCAAATTTTAATTGATTTTATAAATAATATAATTTTAGAATATCATAATCTGAAAAAGAAGAAAATTACGATCAATAATGAATTTTTATAAGAATTTTTACTTTTTTCTTTGCTAATAAAAAAATTCAAATATTGTTTAAAATAGACTTTATTTACAAATCATTCGTTAAAAAAGATTTTATTTACAAACTGAAAATGCATAAGAATAATACAAATCATTTAGAATTAATATTTTTAAAATGATTTCTAATTATGTATTTTATTATGTTAAACTGCATATTTTCTTTTACTATGGAAATTTATAAGACACATATCATTAAAAAAGATCACATGTTTTATGGATGATTCCCCTTACCAAATGTTGAACTGGGTTGTGTCAAATCTTGGTCACCATACTTCCAGAATGTGCTGTCATCGCCTACTTGATAGGTCTACGAGTCAGACCTTTATGATTAAGAAGTACATTTATTCTGAATTTCATGCCATAAACAAGTAATATTTGTTTCAATGATGATTAATTTAACTTTAAATTTGATACTTTTTCAAAAATAACGAGAGATGTTAATTTTATTTTTTCAAGATTTTTGACACCGAGAATTAGATTTGTTTACACATGTGTAAATAAATGCTCGAAAAATTGAAAATTAAACAAAAAATGAGATTCTAATAAATATAACTTCTGTTTGAAATTCACCCAAGTGTTTTACTAAGTGGAAATAGCAAATTTATTCATATAGCTTCCAATTAAGCTAAAATTAAAGTTTCAAGAAAAAGTTTTTATTTTTAAGAAATCAATTTAAATGTTATGAATCGAAAATAGAGTGGAGGTACCTATGTTATAGGTTCTATGGCATTTCATAATGTAATGATTAGAAAGCTTGACTTGTTAGATCAATTGCAATCGAATAGTATATTTGATCCTTACTGAAGGCCGCCACAATTTTTGCCTTATGCCTCCTCTAAGGAGCCCCTAAAATCTTTGAACACACCTAGACGTTGTAATGGTTATCAAGCTTGTCTTGCTAGAATAAGTACAATTGAATAGTGAGTTTGATCCTCACTGGGTAGGACATACTTTGTGTGATAGCACCATCACCGATAGACTGAATGAACTCTTCCAACCATTATTTATACCTCCCCTCATAAGTGGTGAGAGAGAGAGAGAGAGAGAGAGAGAGTAGCCTGAGGAGAGCGCCCTCAAAGCGGTCCCAAATCAGCCGACAGCCGGTCTACCTTAACGGCCATTACGAGTCCCAGTTCTAGGGATCATAGTATTCCACACTAACTCGTATTTTCGTTCCTACTAACCAAATTCCAAGTATTGTATTCTTTCTGTATTTAATATATATTAGTTGTTTTCTTTTTGGTTGTTTTTGCGTTATTCTTTCTGGACCGTTAACCGGGTCCACGACAAGTGGCGAACAAGATGAGATTCAAAAGAATTCACGCGGAAATATAAAAAAAGAAAATATCGTACCACCCGACAAGTGGCGACGAGGACATTCAAAAAATTTACGCGGAGATAAAGGGATTTTTTTTACTACCAGCTGCAAAGAAAAAAAGCGACGAGGGTATTCAAAAATTCACGTGGAGATAAAAAGGAAAATACATTTTTGGAATGCAGTCGCCATATGACGAGTGGCGACAAGTTTATTGAAAAGAACTCTACGCAGAGACAAACAAAAAGGGAATATTTTCCTCATTGACATCAAATGATGAGAATCGGAAAAGAATCCACACAGAGATAGAAAGGAAATATCTTCTAGCACAACAAGCAAAGTTAAGGATATATTAATTATAACAACGTGGCTCATAAGCAAAATTTCCCAAGTCCAAGTCTCAACAGAAAACTCTGAAATAAGAAGGAGAATGCTGACAAAACTACTAAACGTACCGGAATTAACATTACAGAAGGTAGCAGAAATTGTCAGAGGTGTTTAAGCGTGAAGCAAGACTCAAGGGACATCTAAGTAAAACAAAACAATTACCTTACTGATAAAGATAAATTTAAAAAAAACCCCGCTTAGTCCGTGTTACAGATGTGGAGCTCTTCACTGATATAAAGACTGCATATATCGATATAAAACCTGTTTAACATGTAACAGAATGAGACACAAAAGTTCTCATTGCAGAACTGGAAAAGGAAACAGAAGCAGGAAAAGAGCTGCCAGAACGGAGCATGAGGAAGGAGTGAACATAAGAAGATACGGAATAGCATAAGTTCTAAACAAAAGAATCAAATTACAGCTAGACTCAGGCTCAGTTTTGACTATTTTCAGTTTGCAAACATGGAGAAAATTAAACTAAGCCCACCATGCTATATACAGACAAAATCGCAGAATCGGTCAAGGGTAAAAGAATAAAATTCAAAGTAGAGGTAATTACTAATGCATCATTTAACGAAAAAACAAAAAAACTTAAAATGTTTCTTTTAGAAAATACCGAGAATCTTTTCGGTACCGATTGGATGCAAATAATAGACTTAAGGGACTTGCCTATCAATACTTTCTGCGAAAAAGTTGAAAGCAAACCAACAGAAGCAGAAGAATTAAAAGAAAAGTTCCCCGAGGTGTTTTCACCAGAGCTTGGTAAATGTAAGAAGTTTGCTGCAAAAATAGAACTGAAAGAGGACGCACACCAATATTAAAAAAGAAATGTTCCGTTTGCATCAATAGAAAAAAACGACAAGGAACTGGACAGGCTAGTTGAAACACGCTTCTAGAACACTATTGACAGCAGAAAAAAAAACTATTCACAGATCGAGAAAGAGGTTCTAGGGAATCGTATTTGCTGTAACCAGATTTCACAGGTAGATTTATGGAAGACATTTTACTCTGCAGACTGATCATAAGCCTTTGTTGATAATCTTCGGTTCGAAAAAATGTATACTAATATATACAGCAAACAAGCTATTACGATGGGAAATCATTTTGCTTAACTGCAATTTCAAATTAGAATACCTGCCTTCCAATAAGATCGGACACGCAGACAGGTTGTTAAGATTTGTGCAAAAAATAAATAAATAAATAAACCGCCGGAAGATTCAGTAATAGCTGCATTACAATCAAAAGGCAGTGCTTAGAAATACTGCCAGTGACGTTATTAGAAATTAGGAACGAGGCAGAAAAGGATGACTTCATTACTACTACAAAGAGAAAAATAGAAAAAGGAGACAGAAGTCTTTCCGACAGCTTTCGCTTTGCGATAACGTGTTAATATACAATGAGAGAGTCGTAATACCTAAGACAAAGCAGAAAAGGATATTAAAGGTCTTTCCTATGGGATATCCTGGAAAAAATCGAATGAATGCTTTGATGAGAAGCTACGTTTAGTGGCAGAAGATGGATGCAGACATTATGCAAATGGTAAAGAAATGTAAGAGTCGCGTCCTAGTTGCCAGGCTACCTTCAATGATTCAAAAACTTTGACCGAAAACTGATCGACTATAATCTTGGTGATACGTAGATTATGCTGGATCTACAGATGGATTTTATTATCTAATCACAGTAGACAGCTACAGGAAATGACCAGAAGTTTCCGATATAAGAATCCGACGACAGAAAACACATTTAACTACCTACATGAACTGTTTGCACAGTTTGGTCTAGTGGATTGTCTGGTAACAGAATACGGAATACAGTTCATGTCCACACATTTCCAGGAGTTCTGTGAGATGTTCCAAGTAAACCATATACAAACCCCACCGTGTCACCCACGTTCGAATGCATAAGCAAAGTGATTTGTCGACACTTTAAAAAGAACACTGAAAAAGGCATACGGTATACCCACAGAAAAAGCACTGCAACAGTTCCTACAGGTTTATAGGATTACCCCAAATAATAACACACCATCAGGACTGTCACCGAAGAAGGCGTTGTTTGCTAGAAACATAAAATCAGAATTTGATAAACTACTACTAAAGCAGAATAAAAAGCAAAAACTTTATTCGTACCAAAGAGGACTTTCAGACCAGGAGAAAGAACGTATTATAAGATGTTTACCAGCAACATTTCCTACTAAAAAGTCAGTACGATAATTAATCAGATTGGGAATATATGTTATATACGATCCAAATGAAATGAAATGAAGAAAAGGCGGTTGAAGGAAACCAACACGCCACCGCAAGAAGAAGAGGAGAATATGGACACAACTTTCGATATGTTTGATTTGCAAAGACCACAGACAATGCCTGAAACATATATATATATATATATATATATATATATATATATATATATATATAGGTGAGAATGGCAACCCGTCAAGACGGAGACCATAAACAAAAGCAAATATATTGAAAAGAGAGCGAGCACATAATAAAACGGTTATAACTCGACAATTTATTTCAGCAATGTGAAGAAAAACTATACACAACTGCCTCGTCCAGAACGTTGATGAACGAGGCAATTGTAAAAAAATTCTTTGCATTACTGTAGTAAAATCTGTATTTATATCCGTTTAATTATATTTTAATTTTGCTTATCAATATATATATATATATATACATATGACTAGACGTGGAATTCGGCTCAGTGATTTTCAATTTCAAGCCTCTATTCATTGAACCAAACATGACTTCATATTCTCATCTAGTTGACCAACCACGCTGCTGATCATGCTTGATGTTGTTTAACTACGTTGGCTCGGGTCGTCTCTCTTAGTTGTGTGTCCATACCGCTAGTTTGTTGTTACTTCAACTTTTATCATTTTTAGCTATTTTTAGCATGAAAATATGTCTAGAAGATTGTAGACACACTGTTTGTTTTTAAGTAGTTCGCTTATAAGCAACTGTACTCACATTTGACTAAATCATAAACAAATTCACATTGTACATGTATGTCTCTTTAACAATGAAAAAGTAAAAATAAACAAAACAGTTAACAAGCTATTCTGTATTCCACTATTCTATCAGTTTTACTAGTTATGTTACATGACATTGTCTTACGAGATTAAATAACCATGAAATCAAAGTGAATATGGCTTCTCTGCACAAAAGTTGAGCGACCTGAATATTGTGTAAAATCTGAAGTTTCTTAATAAAATTTGTACTTTTAAAAAAAATGAATACGATAATTTGTGTTCTCTCCTAATTTTGGTATCATTTTGAATTAATTACAGTCCTAACTGTTAAATCCCTGTCTTTGAAATTGGAATATTGATCGGTGTTAGCTTAAAGTTAGTAACGCCTTCAAAATCGAACATCAAACTGAATTTAAATGCTATTTGTTTCCACTAATGTCCGAATGAAACTCGTGCTTATAAAAATAGAGTCCTATCCTCATACGTTTATCCTCCCACGTTATTGAGTTCGTGTCAGTGACAAGTTAGTGCAACTAACAGAAAATATAATTATATCATCTGGTGTTGAGCCTAAGTTTCTTTTAGTTCCTATTTTTTCTTGAACATCCTCAGTAGTCACAGGTTCGGTCAATCATATATCCTAGCATCCCTTTATTCTTCCTCTGCAAGATAATAGTCCACTATTCAGTTCCATTTCGAAGATTGGATATTACATAGCAGTTCATTGTTTGCTTTTTGTTTTTTTTGTTTTTTTTTGTTTTTTTAAGTTATGTATGCCTTATTTTACCTTCATAATTATTGATAATTCCATTTTATCGTTAATTTCTGTGTCGGCATAATTTCAGTCTACCTTGTCGATTGATTTGGATTGTTTTACAGTAAATATCAAATTCAATGGGTTATTTAATGTCGACATGATGTTTAGGATAGCTTTGTATGCATTGAATATTCTCTTTCTGTAAGAAATTAGTTTATAGATCAAGTTTCATTAAGGTATTTTGTAAAGAGGGATTTTATTTCAAAAAATGTATTCCTGTTATAAATGAATAAATGAATATCATTTATTCATTTTTTCAAAAATATAAAATGTATTGCTGTTAATTTTTTTTTTCAAAATTGTATTGCCCGGTAATATTTTTTTCAGTTTTATTGATGGTATATTTACTATAAAATATATATTTTATGTTTTTATATTTAAACACGAAACTGTGGTCAATACACTATTTGCCCATATCTGGAAACATAACAGGTGCCACAAATCCGGTCAGGGTGAACCTGGGAGCAGAAATTAAGAAGTGGTTTCACGCTCATCAGGCACTCCCAATCAGAGGCCTTGCTGTCCGGATGCAGTTTATTGTCATACACCAGAGCCTACATTTACGAACGTATTTTAAATATAATTGATAATCTATAGTAGTTTTTTTGTGTTTGATATTATTTTCGGATTGATTTTACTGTTTATTTCTATTACTTTCAGTTTTTTATTTTTTATACAGCGTTACTTTATTGGTTCAATCGCCTCTCCAATCTTGATTTCTCGGTGAAGGTTTTCTTGCTATTATCTTTATTATTCACTGAATGGAGATACTTGTAGTATAATGACTAATGGAATATATTTGGGTGTGCTTGTCTCTAATAGCGGTGATCCAATCGCCGTTGCAGACGCTTGCTCAGGTCCATTGTATGCCTTTATTTATTCTGCAGCTATACTGAGCATAACATAGAATATCTTGGAGATAGCACATCATCTGGCACGCTCAATAATTTGACCAATATCAGTAGGCTTAAAACTTTGGTCAGGATTACTTGTAACTAACTAATGTTAGCACTACCACTGACGAACAATGTCCACCAAATTTCAGAGATTTGTTGCAACCTGTGGTATAGCTTTTAAAGTTACGGCACGCTTGCACCGTATCCACAGTCCGATAAGATTAAGAGACAGCTTTCCTGACAATTCGATTATAGTTATATCCGAATCTGTGTTTCATGATCAAAAAGAAAACGTTTTAACCATTCAAACAAATAGAAAAATCATTGTATGTTAAAATTAGATAATTAATAAAGGTGTGTCCTTCTTTTTCATGTATTACGTACTTTAATATCTTTCGGTAACCTTTGAACCAATTTAGACAAACATCTATGCACATATCTGAAAACAATTCATGTGCATAATTTTCAAGATATTTTTTAATCATATACCCCAGAGCAAAGCGGTAAGGCCACTGATGTGCAGGGGGCTACGTCAGAGTAAATATAGACAAATGTTCTTGCTCTTGTTCGTTCTGAACTTACATAGTAAATTCGCTGATTCTATTTCCTTATCTTTCTTTCAAATTAGTCAACATATTCAGTTCTCCTGGATTTTATATTTTTTAGTTTTCACATCATAAACTTTTATGACATTGCTTTTAACTGTAATTGAGAGTTGCATATTTTCCATGTTTAGCTTTCATCTATGCAAGTATACTGGTGCGCATTTAATTTGTATTTTTTCAGCTTGCCTTCTTAAGTTTCCATATTAACGTTTTTATTCTCATTGCTGCGATTTCAGGATTTCTGCTCTTGCCTGTTAACCGTGAAAATAATTTTGATGGTTTTCGATTTTCAGTTTTGCGTTTCATATTGCCATATTTTGAAATAACCAGGAATCTTCTAATAAAAATACTAGGGGTAAACAAAGAAAGGATTTATGTTCAGGCATTGTCTTGGTAGCGAGAGTTAATATTGGGTCAATGTTGTTCTATCTTTTCTAACTTGTTTAAGTAAATTATTTCTGCTTTCCCTTTTATAATAACCTCACTGATAAAGATTCCATACGGTCATTATTATCTGATCTGGGCCCTTTCTACCAGAAATTTTAATACGTTTACTGCTTTTAGAGTAAAAATACTTATGAAAATTATGAAAAGCCAAAGGTATTACCAACAATGCTCCCAGAAAATAAGCACTGGATTATGAGATGTTAAAATATCTTTAGAAACAAAGTAAAGCTCGATGTGATATCTAATCACCCTTGTAACATTGAATACAGGGCAATCTTCACACAAGCGAGAAAGAGGCTTGAAAGCTTTTGATGTTGTTATATCGATTAATGCTAGAAATTAGGGTGTACAGAAAATGTTAGGCGAACAGAAACTGTAAAGACACTTACAATTAGAATAAGAAAGAGACGCTGAAAGTTCCTAGGAGACGTAATTATTTACCCACTGCGGATTTTAAAGAAATAGATAGTCTCTTGGCGTCTGTCACCCAAGGCAATTAAGCTACAACTGGACTACACCGTGTGCCACACAACCTAACTGAGTCAGAACAGTAGCGAGTGAGAGCAAGAGAAACACTTTGCCGCCCAGGAATTATAAGTACTTTATTCATATTTCAGTAAGAAAACATCGCATGCAATTAATGCAGCAAATAATAAAGAAAGAAACACCAACAAAAGACAATGAAAATATAGAATGGGAACGTATCGTCTCATTTAATGTATTTAAGTTACTCGAAGACAGGACAAAAAGAGAAAGGCGGGTAGAATAAAGGCTTAACTTAAGTTAGCAAAGCAAAATAAAAACCACACAGAGTCTCTCATGTCCTTTCAGGGCATAGAAGAAATAGATAACGTGTCCTTTCGGGATCCTATTTATTACTTTGACGACATAATCGTCGATTTTGATGCTTTCTCTTCCGCTTTGTTTGTTTCCCAGACAATAGAATATATTTTTTATATAATCTTCACAAATAAAGTATTTGCAATATGTGTTTTATGTTATTTCCAGACATTTGCTTACATAATGTGCAAATATTAAAAATTAAAAACTTTGTTGTTTTCAGGATACAAATATTTACATTAGTTACACACACCGATTAACATTTGTTCATTAAACATAGAAAGAAAATGAAAAATATGACCAGCAGAAATATTAGAAAATAGAAAAGAAACTTGAAACAAGATATTAAAAATCGACTTCTCTTTAAAATACAATCATCTGCATTCATTCCTCTAATATATGTTGTCAACAGAATTGTGGATACTCAAATGTGTTTAAACGTTGATTCATTTAAGATTAATTTTTTAAATATATAATATCTGAATTCCGTATCTATTTCTTTTCATACAGCTTCAATCCAGATTTCTCTTTTATTGACATATTTTTACTACAGCTAGAAATCCCAGTCTCCCATATAAGTTAACCCATACATGTAGGTAAAAAATGTGAAAGATGGATTCGTATCTATTCCAAGATTATTTGTACAAAAGTGGGAACTTATTATAAATTCGAATTCGGTTCGTCGATTTCTCGTTAATCATAATGTAGCTTGCACATTCATTATGAAAAGCGAACATTCATTTAAAATCTGATTATCGGAAATTAGAAGATATTGGAAGAAAACATCTTTCCCTGGTTTAGTTTACTTTTTATCTTTTAAATATGTCAGCAGTTTCTTCTAGAGATACATTATGTTTTAGAAAAAAACGTTGATAGTCGATATTCAATTGGTTGGATGAATTCAATGTAAAACTGAACCCTGAAATTGTGCCGCTTGTGAAAATATGCTTGATATCGTATTTTATGTCTATCATGAAATGGAATTAAATTGTAAACAGATATCAGTTTTAATCCGATTGTATTTCTTTTTGTTTGCAATTTAAAATTCTACTCTTAGAGATTTTAATGTTTTTATATTTGTTCATTGAAATTCAATAATAATTTACTGCGAAGAATTTCAAAACTGTTATACATGCGTGTTAGGAAAGAGCATGGAAGAAATTCAAAAAAAGTATAGGTCAGGAAACTATTGTTGAAGGTAGGAATATTTAATTGTGACGTGCTCTATCACAATCGTGCCCCTAAATCATTCAGGTGTGGCACTCGTCTCGCATTTGTGTCTTTTATGGCACACACAAAGGTTGCCCGAAAAATATGATGTTATAGTAATAGCTCCAACAATTCCGCGATCAAACCATGTTAAATCATGTTTGCGCTCAATAGCTACCTCATTTACACTACCTCTTACAGATTCACTCAATCAAATATCACCAGGATGTTTTTATTTCTAAAGTTTGGGTAGATGTTAGCATCAAATTGTTTATATATTCCGTCTGTGGCATTAAAATCTTTCCCCCTCACCGTATCTTCAAACCTCAAGTGGAACCATTACATTGAATCAATAGCTAAATCTACTGCTAGGATAGTTGGGTCACTGTGTCGGGCTAGGAATTTTTTCCGCCTGAATCTATCTTGCACATATACAAATCAATCATCCGACCATGCATAGAATAATGTTGTCATATCTGGTCAGGCGCCCCTGCTATTCATCTCAGGGTTCTCGACAGACTCCAAAAGAGTATCTGTAATTTGATAGGTCGAGAATTGGCATTTCAACTCTAGCCACTTTCTCACGGTTTGGATATAGTTTCCCTCTGTCTCTTCTACAAATATTTTCATGGCTTCTGCTCCGACAAACATAGGTTACTGGTGACCCCTCCACAAATATATACACGAGCATCAAGACTGGCAACAAGGTCTCACTCTTTTACAGTTAAATCTACTTTTTACAGTTAAATTCTGTAGAACAATTTTCATCATTATATCTGAAAGATTTCTATTATAACAGTATTATTGAGTATGAATGTTATTTAGGTTTGTATTTTCTTAGAGCTGCTATTTGTTCATATATTTTGTCCCTGTAATTTTCAATAACCTGCATTTGAGCTGCAACTCTGTTTATTCAAGTCTGTTTCATCTTTAAATGAGTGAGTAGCATTCAATGATAGGAAATTTCAGTTTATTTATGATTTCTTTGTACCTTTTTTTAAATCATTTCACCCCAAGCAAAGCGGTACCGCCATTGAATTGCAGAAGGCTACATAAGAGAGTTAAAGTATTAGGCAGGAAGGAGAGTGAAGACAAAGACAAACCAGCTACAGGGGGTGAAAGAGAAAGGGACAGAAAAGGATGTGAACACAGGAGTGAAGATAGTTGCGAAGGTAAAGAGAAAGGAAACAAACAAGATACACGGTGTAGAACGAGTTTGGGTTAGGTGGATTGACTTTGCATAAAAATTAGAAAATAACTTTGCATTAAAATTCCTGGAGATTGTAGCCATCAGGAAATTATATATATGGAAGTAAGTTTCACAAGCGGGAAGCGCGAGAAAAGAAGCTGGTAGAGTAGAACTGCCGTCTGCATTTGGTTGATCTAAATGTAAAAGGGTGAGACATTGTTGTCAGTCTGGTTGCCCAAGTAAATTTATGTTGACGGCCACCAGTGACCTAAGTTCGTCAAAGCAAAATCCATGAAAATATTTATAGAAGAGGCAGAGGGAAGACATGTTTCGCCGATGAGAAAGTGGTTGGTGTAGTGCTGCCAGGTCAGAAACCAATCACATTACAGATTCTCCTTTGAAGATTGTCGAAAACACTGAGATGAATAGCAGGGTGACTGACCAAATAGGACAACAGCATTCTATGAAGAATTTCTCTATATATTAATCCATCCCTTAGAGTATGAACGATTTCTTTAACTACCATACTCTGTCTATTATTAACTATCACATTAATTTAATTCATATTCCTGTTTCATTTTCATGTCCCCAGCTTGTATAAATAATTTTGTAAATTACCAAGAAGATATATTTGAAGATTTACGGCCTCAAAATATAATGCATTTTCTATAAATATATGTTTATATCTACCTTTATTTTTGAGGTTAAGCGCTGATTTACAATGAATAAAACTACAAAAAATTATTCACTGATTTTCTATATAGTTAAAAAAAGAAGAAATTAGAGCTTTCTTAGCCATAATGCATTTTTTGTAATCATGATTTAACAATCGATTATATTCAATATTAGATTTAGGTACCTATCCTTAACAGTATGTCATTTTTATGATATTCTGATTTCTGCTATGGTCGCACTACCTACCAAGTCTGCGGGAAGACCTAAGGCATTTCGTGGTGTGCTGTTATGTCTTCATTTCAGGTTTTTTCTATCTCCCCTATCATCCCTAGCGTTGCATAGAAAATTTCTCATTAGTGTGTGGGCTGTAAACTGAGGTTTCCAGGGATTCTTTAAAAGTTTTTTTTGTTCCATTTTTTATCATTTTAAGTGCACGACTCTTGTTTTCAATTTCCACATTTTTTTCTATTTCAATTTCCAGGTCTTTATATTTTGACATTTTTTCGAATTCCTTGGTTGGTATGTTACAAACCGCTGGACAAACCATATCAATTAATAGGCAAGTTTTTCTTTCTTGTTTTTAATAATAATGTCCGGCCTATTTGCTTCAATTTTTCTGTCTGTGTAGATGGTGTAATCCCATAGAATGGTGACATCTTCTATTTATGTAACCGGTGCTGGGTGATGTTCATACCAGTGTTTGTTTACAGATTTTCCATAGTGTTTGCACATTATCCAGTGTAAATATTGGCCCACTCTATTGTGACAATTTTTATATTCATTTGAGGCAAGTAAAGAACAACCTGAGATTAGATAGTCTATTGTTTTTGGTGTTTATCACAGAACCTGCATTTTGGATCCACATTATTATATATAACATTTGCCTGAAAGTTTCTAGTGAAAAGATTTTGGTCTTGCGCTGGAAGAATAAAGCCTTCAATCTCATACTTTAATCCGGATGCACGTAACCATTGATGAGAATTAACTTTATAAATATTGGCTTTATTGGAACGTTCTGGATATTGGCCATGCAGCTGTTTGTCTTACCAGCGTTGTTTTATCTGTTCAAGAGCTTTATCTTTGGCTTTCATTTTCATAGTTTTTACCGCAATAGTTGGTTCTTGGCTTCTGTTTTGCTTTTCTACAGAATCTATTAGATGTAGATCTTGTTTGTATCTACAGCCTTCTTTTATTATTGAATATTTTTTCTTTCTTTCTTCATGTTGCTTGACTAAATGTATCATCCAGTCCTTTGATGTTTCTATGTATGTTAGATACCCAATGGTTGTTGTCTTGTATGACAATTCTAGCTGAATAAAACTTCTTCCCCCTTCTTTACGGGGTATGTATAGACGGTCTACATCAGCCTTTCGATGAAGCATCTTTTGCTTAGAAGGAGTTTTCTTGTTTTAGAATCCATTCGCCTGATGTCGTTTAGAGTTCAGTTTAAGATGCCGAGACTATATTGGACAACTGGGATTTCAAGTCTATTAATGGCCATAAATCTGTTATGAGAATTTAATTTAATTTTTAATATCAGTCTTTTAATACAGTACTTTTTACGCACTATTTCTTTCATTTTTTATGGTGAATTTTTTCACTCTCATTTACACCTAGGTATTTATAAGCTTTTTCTTGGCTTTAATTCTTTTATTGTTACAGCAGGGTCTAAGCTAATTGAGGATGTTTGTTGTAGCGATCCACGTAAAACTGTAGCTTTAGCACATTTATTCAAATTGAATTTCATTTTAATGTTTTCGCTGAAGCATTTTACAGTTTACAGAAGACCTTCCAGCTCATTATCATTCTTAGCATACCACTTTAAGTCATCCATGTAAAATAGAAGGCTTATTTCCTTTTAGGCTTATTATTATTATTGTTATTATTATTATTATTATTAATATTATTTCTGAAAGATAAATGTCTTGACAAATCGTGTATCGTCACATTTCATGTTTATATCGGAAACAGAAAGTAACATTTTTGTTAAATACAAAAGATTCTTCCCGACTTTAGAAATCTCTATAAATAAACACATTTTATTCTTACGTATTTGTCACTTAATCTACATTTTCACACACCTTCCTTATCTTTGTCAGCTTAATATTAATTCAGTCATTTTATTTGATTTAATTTTTTCATCACTGAAAATAATATATATTTCTGAACAAACATGGAAATTTGAATTTACACTAATGTGTCAAGTGTTTTGTGGCAACTGTTCGGTTTAGTTTACGGTGTATCAACCTCGGTGGGTTATTTAATGCAGATTTTTTAACAGATTCTTATGAATTGTATTTGTATTCTTTGTGAATCATCAATTTGTAGACAATTTGTAATTGTCGTATTTTTGTAGAGTGAGTTTTGTCGAGCCATATATATATATATATATATATATATATATATATATAATGTAATTTCATAGAATGATTGGGCGTGTATAATGATAACATACGCGCTAAAAAGTCTGCCTTCTTCTACCGAGCGACTGACGCAAATTCGGTCGGGTTTTAATCCTGGGTTAAAAAGCAATCAGAGTATAACCGTACTGATGAGCTGTGATACAGCGAAACAGATCTGTCCGCGGGTGACTATTTACGCTCTCACACCATGACTGAGTACTCTGGAATAATGGGAGACTTTGAAAAACAGTAGCTACTCTGCCATGTACGCATCGCTCATTCAAAAATGAATCAGAGCACCTGTCTATCGGGCGTGTGTAATGATAATATACGCGCTAAAAAGTTTGCCTTCTTCTACCGAGCGCCCATAGCCCAGCGGTAGAATCGCTTACTCACGCCAGTTTGGTCATGTTTCAATCCTGGGTTAAAAAGCAATCGGAGTCTAACGGTTCTGCTGAGCCGTGATACAGCAAAACAGCTCTGTCTGCGGATGACTATATATATATATATATATATATATATATATATATATATATATATGAATTGAAATCGGTCAAGATGAAAAGAATAAATAAAGAATAAGTAGAAAAATTGTCTTTAATCTAACAATCTTGTTCAAATATTATTTAAAAACTAATGATTTAAATTTCTTTAAAAAATTTACAAAAATCCAAATGTTGATTTAGGTTTGATTTCATTAGTCACGTACTTGTCACGTGTAATAAAACAATAGATGAATATTTTTAAATATAGAGGAGAATTTATATAAACAGACACACTTTTTTTCTCCAAATTTAAAAAATATTTATCCATGTGGGTAATTCTTTAATCTAAAAAATATATTGGTAATTTTTTCTTTAAAAATATATTGCCTGAAAAATATATTTTCCTTCGGTTTTCTTAAAAATATATTGTTAGTTATATTTTCTTGTCGAAAAAGTGTTTTTAGTATAAAAATCTATTTTTATACTTTCATCCTCTTTTGACTACAGTTTGATGTTAATTGTTTTCTCATAGATGAGATTCTAACAGGTGCTACAAATCCAGGGTAATGTAGATCTAGGAACAACAGAAATTAAAAAGTTGTTCCAGGCTCCTCAAAACCTCCTAATCAGAGTCCTTGCTGCCGGATGCAGTTTATTTTTATATCCAGAACCACAAGTGCAATGTATCGTGTAGTGAGCACTTAAGTATAACGACGTGTACCAATCTAAAGTAGCATGGATTCCACATTAAGTCGGAAAATCTCATCAAAGTTGTTGAACAATATCCGTATAAGAGATAATGTTCAAATTAAAAGTTTCCATACAGAAAGGCATTCGATTCTGACTGGTAGAGAAGTTAGCATTACTGCCGGCTGAAATTTACACTCTGTCTTAAGAATGACATTACGGTCTCTTAAATGAGGCAAGGAATGGCTTGTTAATTTTAACTACTTCAAAACAAAACCTCTGACTGAAACCTGAAAAAAAAACCCTCCTGATACTAACTTCCATGATAATGACTAGTTTTCTATATATCTTAGATCGTGGCATGTTAAGTAGTTTAACAACTACAGAAATATAGTATCTCATTGTCACTTATATATCATATACTAAATTAAATCAGATAATTTATATCATTTTCCATGAGTCATCTGGTTAGGGATCGCACTAATGAAATTGTGTTTCATGTTTGATCATTTGAATAGGTGAAATTGTGATTTTGGCACCTAATATTATCTCTGTATATATTGGTACTCTATGAACTTTGGTGTGTTATTATAGAAGCGAACCAAGAACACGAACTTTTAAATCTAGTTATTAGATACGTGTGTGTAAATGACAATGTTGATATTTTGTAAGGAAACTTGTTTTTACTAATTTAAATATGTATAAGAGCCGACGGACAGTATTATAGAAATGCAAATGCACATCAGAATAGATAATGAATTTTTTTGGTAACTGAAAGGTGAAAAATGATACAGAGATAATAGTAGAAAATAATAGTCGAATGTTATACATGGGTATTCAAAAGCTGTACTACGACTGAAGAACTATTTCTTTACACTTATTTACAAATTTACTTGATTCTGTATTTAAGAATTTATCATTCGAAAGATTTATTGGTCTAGAGATGGTCGTTGTTATCACACACGTATCCTCCAGTTACTGTTTCAAACGTTCTCGTTCTTTTCCAGTTCAAGCCCAACATTTAGCCCAAACCGTATAAGATCTAAAATAAAAGGTGTTACAAGCTGTACAGTTTTGACACAAATTTAAAGAGCTATTGAGGCAAAAGTTAATAAAAATGTTTGAGGCCTGTCAAAACAATTACAGCATGGAAGTACTGACAAGATATCGTGAAATGTATAAAAAAAGCTACAGCTTATGTTTCAACAGAAAATCTTACGTGATACTGCTTTACAAATGTACAACAAACGCTCCGTAAACAGACGATTTGACTAAGAAAATTGCATAACAAATAAACTGCTACTTTTAACAGTTTCAAATAAAAAAACACACAAAATGCCTTCGAAGAATTCGTCACACTAAAACTTCATAATTCTCACTTACCGGAATAAATAAATGTGTATATTGTTAGTAAATAAGGGCAAATTCTAATTTGTTTATATTTTTATTAAGTTTGAACTGTGAAAAATGTTTTGAGTTTAGTTTTTTAAAAATGTGCATTAATTTGTGGCCAAAGCAAAACACACACACACACACACACACACACACACACATATATATATATATATATATATATATGCTTCAATTTATGGGGGAAAATAAAGACAAAAGAATTGCCCATCATTATGATAATTTTTATTATGTAGGTTCTAAGCTTTCAGCTCACATGAGCCATCTTCAAAGTAGTTGTAGCGTCGTTAGCATTAGGACATCCACCATCAAATTTGATATTATCTTGTGTTGACAAAATCATTACTATGCGACGATAACAGTCAACGAATACAATACATTGATCATAGATCAGAAATGCTTTTTTGAACTTCACACCACATGAGAGACCGTAATGTTAACAACAGAACAATATTTCTAAATGCAATGGAAAGTTGGGACTAGATTGAAATTTGATTTTATTCAGTATGGGTTACTTTGATTTAATTTATTCAAATATTTGCAACATTTGTTTCTGGTCTCGTGACCATTATCAAACAAAGACTAGTTTCCAAATATCTTTAAAATGAATTAAGTCTCCGTATGATTTAAATGTCAACCATTGTCTTTTTTGTGTGTAGTATTAACCCATTCTTGAACTTGTAGAGAAAAATTTTCTGCCGTTTAAGGAGTAACAAAATAACTGGGATATGCACAAAGGTAGGGCGACAGAAGTTCTTCTTTTTTTATTATCTGATAACATTTGATACTATTATCTTTTTATTATTTGATTAACTATTTTATTTGATACTACTTATATATATTTCCATTTTTCCCTATTTTGTGTGGATGTGTTTTTGCTAGAATGTTTGTGTATAGTCCTTATTTATAATTCTTATTCCTTATACTATTATAGGGGAAAGCTGACGATCCGTTCAGGAGAAACCTAAGGTAGGTTCGTCTGGATCATTAGGTTCTATTAAGTTCACTCTACTTATGTATTGAGCGCTTTCTGTTAGATGGTTAATCGTGTCGGGTTTTTTTCTTTTTTTCTTTTGGGCTTCGTGCTGAGTTTTGTCTAAACACTTTTGACGGACTGTCATGTCCTAAGCTCTTTATTTTTTATATACACCTTGTTTCTTTTTTTTCGAAAGTTTTTGAAGAAGGTTTTCCGAGAGGAGTATAACTATATATAATCACGTTTATATATATATATATATATATATATATATATATATATATATTCGCACACGTAACACGTAATTTCTATATTATGTAGGATTTCGTGTATGTTCTTGTGGGTAGTCTATTGTATTTGCTTTTGGCAGTATGTGCACATTTATTCGTTCTCCGTAGACGTTTGTTTGTGTGAGTGTATATATCTTTGATCCGACTAGTGTATTTGGCTATTATGTGTTTATATTGTGTGGGGGTTGGGATCTATTTAGTGCGGCTATAAACTTTTTTATGTAGCTTTTTGTTGTATTTGTAAGTCAGAGTTATTGTCTGTTTAATATATTAGCATAATTTTTAAATCACCTTGATTACAATTTTAGATGTTTTATGAGATACAAAGAATATTTCTGTTGTCTGGCAATTTGATGTTTTTTTATGAAGGGAAAATATGTTATTTAGTGTTTAGTTGATACATTTAGAGGACCTTTGTATTTTGTGCAGCTGAGTGCATAAACCACATTTTTGCATTTGCAGTTTAAATTTATATTTATTGTGAATATTGCCCATAGAATTAGAATGCAAATATACTAAAATACTTAAACCTCTGATCCAGTGGAATTGTTTATTTTATTACATCTAAATATTTATGACTGCTTTGATACCGATAGTATTAGTTAATATAGAGATAATGGTTTATTAAGAGTTGAAGATTCCATAAAAATTAAAGTAGAACGTATTAAAAAAATGATCAATAGAGAATTAAATAATTTAGTTCATAAAATAAAAAATAAAAAATACCAACATTAAACAAATAGACTATCTGGATGTTACCTTAGGCCTTAACAATAGTTCCTTAAAATTTCATGAAGGTTAATTATAAAACCAGTATATGAACATCCTAATTCTAACCATTCCTTCGTTGGTCATTCGGCATATATCCTCTTTAACTAAATTTAGATCAACGCTAACCCATCGATAAATACAGTGAATTATATAATTCTACCCTTAGAAACAACGGTTATAAAGATACTACTATTAACTTCCGAAATTATATTAATAATAACAATCATAAGAACAGAAATTCTAGAAAATTTCTCTGGTTTAATTCCCTTTTAAATCTGATGGTTAAAATCTGTTAGTTAAAATAAAGTTAATTCCATTTTCAATCTGATGGTTAAAATATTTTGGTTAAAACTAAATTAGGACAAAAATTATTAAACTTTATTAGTAAGTATTTTTCCGCAATATTAGTAAAATACTTTAAAATACCAATACACTTAAATGAAGCTATTGTTGTTCGAATAACCTCGAAAAATAATTAAAAAGCATAATAGCAAAATCTTCAACAAGTATATTTTTTTAAAATTATGTGTTGCAACGTTGCAGTAAATAATAACTATATGAAAATATGTAATTGTAAGAATTCTAATGATTGTCAATCTTAGTATTAAAAATATATTGGGAGTACTAAAAATACTTTTAAGAGCCTCTGATGCCAGCATGTGCTATCTCGCAATAACAGAATTTGGACTGTGTTTGTATTGAAATCCATGTACCCTCTTCCCTGTCCGCCTTAACATTCGAATCCTGACTTACACACCTCCAATATATGTAGCGTCAATAGATACCTCTTACATTAGCGTTAATTATTTTTAGGGTATGTTATTATTTTTATTTTACTTTTTTTTTAGCATTTATCTGTATTTTGACTTGTCATTACAAACTACGTAACAATGTCTCTCCTATTAAGAGGGCTTGGATATTTTTCAACCTTTTCAAACAATTCATCTCACAATCAGCACCATAACCTGAGAAGACACAGCAACTACTGAAATGAAATAGTCACTTTGTAGTCATGTTACAACTTACTTATATTATAAATTTTAAATATTATTTGCTCTAACATCTCTCGAGCACTTTTTAAAGACTAGTGCTATTTATATTGTAATTTTATTTAATCAATACCAACCCTATACTTATATATATATATATATATATATATATATATATATATATATATATATATATGAAATGTAGACATCGGTCGAATTTGTCTTAATAAATTCTATCATGGAAGTATGAAATATTATTTTAGCTAAGTTATCCTATCAACGTTTCTCATATATATATATATATATATATATATATGTGTGTGTGTGTGTGTGTGTGTGTGTGTGTGTGTGTGGATGTGGGGGTGTGTGTGTGTGTGCGTGTGTGTGTGTGTGTTTATTTATATATTCAAATAAATCTCTGTAAACAACATTCGTTGCATGGCTATTTCGGATTTTGGAAAGAAGAAAATCTTTAAAATTTTAAATCTTAAATTTAAAATTTAATTTTCTAATCCTCAAATATTTCCACTGCCTAAATTTACATTTATTTTTTCATATCATTTACTTTATTTGATAAATGAGAATTTGAAAGAAATTTATCATCCGTATTACAGTTAATATTTATATGTTTAGATCTTCCTAAAAGAATATTTCTATCTCATATATTTTATTCCCGTTTTTGTGTGATTTTTCTTATATATATATATATATATATATATATATATATATTATTATTATTATTATTATTATTATTATTATTATTATTATTATTTAAATTTCTCGGTTTAGTACCACTCTCATATAATATATTATTCTATTAGTAGAATTTGAATTTACAAGTCAGACCATATTCTTTTAAACAGTTTTTTGAGAAAACTTTTAGAGCTAAAAATTAGAAAATTGTTACCTCGTTTCTCTATTTTTCTTTTTCCCTTTTTAGATATCTATCCCTTCTTTTCACCCTCTGCAGCCGGCATTCGATACCATGGCTAGTGAAGATTTTCCCTATTTTCCTCTCCTTCTTTTTTCCTCATTTTTCTCTTTTAACTTTTCCCCTGTCTACCCATGTTTCCTTTTCCTTTCCTCCCACCAATTCCATGCATGTGACAAGGTTAAATTTTGATTTTTTAATACAGATGTAATCTAAAATCTTCTTTTATAATCGAGTCTTGAACCCCATTCTTTTTCCCTTTCTTTCCTACTCTCCGTAACAATGTGTAGATGACATTTATTTTTTCTTATTTTCTTTCTTTCTTCTTTTTAATTTAAACTTCCTGTGTATGGAATTATTTTGAGTGACTTTCCGGAATTTAAATTTTTGTCTCATATTTGCAATAAAATTTTGCTTTTGATAGTTGCTGAGGAAGCGAAATTTTTCTAACCGAAATTGCCACGAATCAAATATAGTTTTCAGAGTTTTATTTTAAAAATATATGCATATTTGTTTTTCTAAATAGATAATACTATTTACATCTGGCCCTCCACCTGGATTATTTTAAAATATTAATAAAATCAATATTAATAGAAACTGGTTTTGGAATTTTAACTATAAGCCATTTCATCTTTGTATATATATATATATATATATATATATATATATATATATATATATATATATATATATATATTAACTGAAAAAGTGAATTCAAAAAATATTTATTTTGTGCTTTTTTCTTTGCGAATTCAAATTTTACTTTACTAATTTAATATTCTCCAAGTGTTATTTTAAGGCATTTTTTAAAAATGCCTTTCGTTATAGCATAAATGTTTATTATTAGAAACGTTTTCATTGCATCTTTAAAATATATTACTATCTCTTGATATATATATATATCGTTGGTCATATTCGTTACATGATCTGGTAAGCCTTTTATTGTATCTTAGCTGCAATCTATTTATGTTGGCCAGTAATATTATTCTTTCTATGTTTATTTATTCATTTCCGTTGGAGAAAATAAGCTCTCATATCGCTCAATTCATCACCTCGTCTAATTTTCTTGAATAGCAGTTGAGGTTCATTCCCCGTTTCCTGTTTAGGAAGAGGTTCCTGGTTATTTTCCTCTCCTCAGGCTTTAACAGTGTGTTTATCGAAATTTTTCTGGTGTGTGTGTGGACGGTAGGAAGGTCTTTCTATAATTAGGGTATCGAGTTAGCATTTTTCTAATTTCTACTTATTTGATAGGAGCTCGATCTTTTGCGTAGCGTCTTCAGTGCGAGCTCTGACAATCGTATTTTATCGGGTATCTTGCATTCCCCTGATGCGCATGAATAGGTGTCCCTGTATTCGCTTTTTATAGGCAATCACGCAGTCAAATTATGCTGCAGTCTACGCCAGTTTTTATCATAGAAATATTGTATCTGATGACCACCTGCTACCACTACTCGAGGCCTTTTCTTACCAAAATAAACCAAAATATGAAAAACCAAAATGAAGGATACAAAGCCTAACCAGCCAAACAAAACACCTAAACTACTCAAAATTTATTTCTAAATAATCTGTGGTATAAATACCCCGGTGGAATTGTTGAAGTACGAAAGGTCTTCAGACCTCCTAGAACTCTGTGAAACCAATATTAACCCTACAATCTTCTCCTCTGATTTATCGATTCCTAGTTACTCTCCCCTTTTTAGGAAGGACTCCAATGTCCACATGCCTGTCCTTGGAGTTTATGTGAGCAAACATCTTCCTCTGAATAGGGTGATCTCTTTTCTTTTGAATCTCCATATCTTACCTGTGTGAATGTGTCTCTCGATTAAAATCTGTTAGGTGTGTTTTCTTTCTCTACTGCTCTCAGTCCTTTCCTAACTGTTCCGTGCTAGACTGCATTTCAGATAATATAGACAAAGTCATTTCCTGTCACCAGCTCACTAACATATTTGTGTTCGGTGACTTCAAAGCACACCGTGCCAAGTGGTTGAAAAACTCTCGGATTCATACCCGAAATTACTAAGTCTCTCAAACAATTGATTTCCTTATACGTTTTCCCAGTAACCCTAAAGAACACTCTTTTCTTTTAGATCTCTGCTTCACTGACATCTTTAACTCTTGCCATATCATGCATCTCTACTCTCTTGGAAACTCTTATCATCATATGATATCCTTTATTATCACTATCTAACCAACTTTCTACCAGAAGAATATCTTACTGCTATCACAGAGCGGACTTGGATTCATTCCGCGATTTCTTTCGTGATGACCCATAGAACAAAGTGTTTAGTCTCCCTATTGAAGACTACACTTCTGTGGTCTCCACCTGGTTGAAAGTCGGCATCTATGCTTTTTTTCCTAACCAAGAAATTCCGACTTAAACCTCATTTATATTATTGGTTTCTCTCCAACTTTCACAGCCACCGTTGCCCACAGCGATCACTTCTTCGGTGACTCATCTGATTACTACAGGTGAATTTTTGTCTCCACCAGTAATGAATGCAATCTATTTAGTCCAAGTTTTCCTATTGAATTGTGTATTGAGGTTTGTTTGAATGGGCATATTTCCAGATCCTTTTATACGATTTCTGGCATCTCTCAAGAAGTTCTGCGCTTTTCTTGATCTTCATCAATAATCTTACTGATGTAATTAGTTCTCAAGTAGGCGTCTATGAACATGGTACCACCACTTACTCTCGTCTCATAAAGAAATATGGTAAGGTTGTAAGGGTAATTTTTTGCTACTGCTCTTGAAAATTACTTCCAAATTATGATAGATCGTGATAAAAATGGGCTCGTAAATGTTATTGCTTTCTAAACGAAGCTGCAATTTTCAGACCTTACATCAGTAAAGATGACTCTGGTCTCTCAGAAGGCAACACACTACGCCTCTTCAGCCTCACTGACTCAGCCGGCCTCAACGACTTCATCGAATCAGTAGCTACATCTACCGCCAAGAAGGCTCAATCACTCTGTCGGGCCAGGCTGTTTTTCTCGTCGAAACCCATCTTGCACAATTATAAATCAACCATGTGGCCGTGCATTGACTACAGTTGCCACATCTTCGCGGGCGTATCCTCTATTCATCTCGAAGTTCTAGACAAAATTTAAAAGAACTACTGCATTGCAATTGATCCTGATTTTGCACCTCAACATGAGTCCATATCTCACCGATATGATTTGTCTTCGCTCTGTAGTTTCTGCAAATATTTACCTGGTGCCCCTAATATAAGAATTTACACATGTTACTAGACTGGAAACTAGTTCCCACCCTTTTACTACCAAAATAGACAAATGTAAAATTCACTACTTCTCTATCAGCTTTTTTCATTTTTACGGCCTGTGGAAGTCCCTTCCGTAGACTTGCTTCCATTATAGCTACAATCTCCTAAAGTTTAAGCGCAAAGTCAATTGTCACCTTCTATCTACTTTATTACCAGCTTTCTCGTATCCTGTCTTTAACATCCCCTATATCTTATTGTTCTTTTTTCCTCCCTCTTTCATCTCACTTTAACCCCATGCGCACTTGTAGCAGTACTGCTTTTCTTGGCTTGAAAGGATTATATATATATATAGTCATCCTCAGACATCTGTTTCTCTGTATCACAACTCATCAATATGGTTAGATATCCGAGCGAATTGGCGTCAGTCGGCGATTATACTTCTGAGCTATGGGCGCTCGGTAGAAAGAGGCAGACTTATATATATATATATATATATATATATATATTTCAATCATCGTTGCCGACATGTTGTTTTGGTCGAATACAGATCAATGTTTCAATTTTTATATGCACACCATTGTTCAAATCATTGTTGTAATGACAGCGTTTTGGCTGTTGTACACATCGCTCTTCATCGGGTGCAACCCGACCCTATTAGCCTACAAAACATGAATCTGAACTGAAACTATTATGTGATCACGTTTCAATACGCGTGTTTAGGGATCTATCATTTAGTTCGTCTTTTGATTATTCCTGTTATTACTCGCACTCTTTGTACTGAATCCACGTACACGCTTACTTGCCCGGGTTTGAACTCGTCTTATGTGCCTAAATCGCAGAACCAATGATTTAATCCACTAGGCTGTTTTCCCCTGAAACATGAGTATAGTGTAAGTCATGATAACTCCTCATTATAGAAATGCAGATCGCATTTCTATGTTTGGTAACTGAAACACTGATTATTAGAAGAGGGTCAACTCGATAACATTCACATAAACAACATTAATATTAAAACAGGTGATATTTAACATTCAGTAGCCTAAAACATTTTAAATACATTTGAATTTTAATATATGAGGAATTACTGAGACTTCTAGAACGGTTAGTTGTTGTTTTTTTATGAATGTGATTATGAAGCTATTCTGACACCTGCATGGGTCTCTGCTGGTTTGAACAAATATACGTATTTAATCAGATGAATATGAATACTCTTTTTAATTCCGTCGTGATGTGCAGTCACGAAGCCAAGACAACGCAATATATATATATATATATATATATATATATATATATATATATATATATATGATTTTTGCTTTTAGAAATCGGGGTATAGAAAGTTGAATTTTGTAATGTCTGGGTTGAAATAATCCAGGTGCGCACTTTGTCATCTGCAAAATACGACATATTTGACCAAAAAAAGCCTAAAGAATTCATGGATATTTATGATTGGAGTTCAGGTTTAGTGTTTTCTTGTTTTGATCTAATACCATATCCCTTCTGGGCGTGAGAGGGGATAGTTGCCTATAGATTTCGTTTATCTTTTTTTTATCTGTGAATATACATGGCTTCATTAGTAATTTACTAGTTTTAATTTCTCTTTATCTTGTTCAGATTTTGAAATTCAGAAATGTCTCCGCTTGATTTGGCTCCGCGTTATTGTTAAAGAATCTCGTCTAATCTTAATATTATATAGTAGGGTAGTAATGTTTTGCCTGGACCTCAGTGACAACAGGCTTATATCTGTCCCCCTTCTGCAAGTACTCTCTATATATACTGGTCTCTTCCTTTGCATAAGATACTAAAACACCCTGAATCGGAGAGGTCGAATAATCTTGTTTTTTGTCTTGCTACTCCTAATTATTTTTTGTATTGTCTTTCCTCTTGCATCACTTGTTTTCCCTTCAATATTAATCTCGGACTTTCTTCATTTTCCTCCTCATGTTCGTCCATCTTCTCATTCTCACCTTTTACTGTTTCTTGGTCTGTTCCACTTTTATAAATTCTGACCATAACCTTCGATTTCCAATCCATCCAGCTTGTCTGTGCTTCTGAACTGATCTGTATGAGATCTTGTGCCTGATCTTCCGTGTCCACGTACCCGAGCTCATTTCTGTTTCAGAGCTTATTTACACGTGCCACTATATTTTCTTTCTTTTTTCCAATACAGCCGTGTTGTGTCCTTTTTGCATCAGAAAATTCGATTCTTATGGAATCACTCTTTTTCACCCGTAATTATGGGGGCTCTTGTTTGGCTGGCCATCCTGAATATGAGTTCACCTATCCCCTATCTCTGGTATGTGTGTGATCCGTATAGATCCTCACCAATGGTTCTGCTTTCTTGAGTCGTTTGTGCATTTTTGCTTGCTTGATTTTTTTTTATTTCCGCACAATTTGGGCATCTCTTAACGTATTTCTCTAAATATTTTGAATATCCTACTCACTACGCCTATAACTTTAGTATTCGTTGCGTTGCTCTAATGCCACAATGGACGTCATCATTTAGTCCTTTTAGTATTTGTGGAGCTACTATTACATCTCCATCGTGTATTATGCCATTTTGTATATATATTGTGCTTTGTTTGCTTAAAGAGTCCATATATTGTTTTCATTTTCTCAAATATTCTACACAATACTGGGTCTTCTTTAATTTCTATTTTGAGTGTATTTGTAATTTTCCATTCAGTGTATTATTTTATCTTCAGTATATTTTGTTTTTCTTCTGATACATTCTTGAAGTGCAAACTTGATAAAGCGTCTAGATGAGGAACAGTGTTCTCTTTTGAGCACATTATGTCAAAATCGGATACCATTATTTTATTGCTCACCTTAAATTCTTTGGAAAATGTTTTTGGCTTAAATATAAATTCTAATGGATTGTGATCCAATTTTAATAAGAAGTTTTCCTATCAAAAGTTTCGTCCCCTTTTTATGCTCTGTACTGTTGGTAGCGCATCTTTTTCAATATTCGAATAGTCATTTCTGCTGACGTTAACCTTCTTCAAATATAGATTGGATGTTTTTCTGGTAATAGAACAGCAGCAATCGCCTTCTCACTTGCGTCTGTGGTTAATATTATTTCTTTTTGGGGATCAAAGGATTTTTATTGTTTGTTCGCTTCTCTGAATATTCATTAGTGTTTCAAAAGCGATAGTTTGCTTCTATGTCGAGTCAAATTCATTTTTTATCTTTTTGCATAATTTTGCAAATGGCTCTATTATGTGTCTTGGTATGTATTTAATATAAAATTCATCAGTCATAAAAAGGATTCGAACTTTTTAAATTTCTTTGAACAGCTATATCTGTTATTTTCTTTGTTAGTCTATCATTGGGTGATATGCATTCTTTTGATATTTAATATCCTTAATATAATATCTTCTTATTGTCCAAATTACATTTATGTTTGTTTATCGTCATGCTTACGTTTTTTAATTTCACTAAAATTTGCTCTGTTTTATATTTGTATTCTTCTTTACTTCTTGGTCCTACACCAATAACGTCCTGGTATATAATGATATTTTTTATTTTACTTATAAGACTCTTTCAATTATTTTTTGAAAAATATGGATGAAAATTTTTATCCCAAACAGTAGACGAGTCCAACCTAATAAACATATAGAGGTGTTTATCGGGGTTATTTCCTTGAAATTCTCATCAATTTCTGTTTGATTGTATGCTGACTTGAGATCAGTGTTTAATCTTTGTAAATTTGTGGTTCTCATCTTCGTAATTTGAGCACATCTTTTCAAAGTTTGGACACTTGTACTCGTCCCTCATATGATTTTTTCCAAAATATGTACATTTAATTATAGATTTGACATTGCTGATTTCTATGTACTTCTAATTAATATTTTTGTTGACTAAATTCTCTAATCAAATCTAATTGTTCCGCAAACTCGCCGCTGGCTTCCAGACCCATTCTGGTACTCTTGAGACATTCTAGTATTTTGCACTTGTGCAAGTCTTCAATTAATGTAAGAAGTATTATATTTTCTTTTTTTTTGGGTCCCATGTTATTTTTTACGACTTTCACTCTGTCATTTTTGTTCAAACTTCATTTCTTCCAACTCACTCGCATATCACATTGTCGAAGTTTTATTCACAGCTTTGCATCTCACTGTAGCAAGAAATAAATCGGTTATCTAATTTTCTCCTCCAACGGTTTTAAGATTTTTTAATTTCTTTACTCCTGAAAATGCAGTGTTTTTACGTGTTCTGGGTCGTCCAGTAAAATCATGTACATTATCGGCGACGCCAGTTTTACGTTACGCATACCAATGTGAGTAGCAGCAGTCGTAGTACAGCTTTGTATGTCCTCTGAGACGACAGGTTTATATCTGTTTTGCTTTTTCAAGTACAATATATATATATATATATATGGGTGCCGAAAGCTTAATTAAACGATTCTAAATTTTGGACAATTTTTGTTTTTATTTTCACCTGAAATTAAAGCCAAAAACGGTTCATGATTAAACTTGATAGACGTCCATTGTCTGTTATATTTAACAGTATATGTTTACAAAATATATATCTAAACTCATCTCTTCATTTGCATACGATACTACTAAATGAGTACTGATTGAATAAGTAGAAAAGAAAATTTGTTTTTCTGATCTAAAAATTCAATTGTTTTAATGATACATCATTTCAGAACAGAACCAAATATGGTCTTACATACATATACTTTTTGTTTATTATTTTTCAATTCACATTTAATTTTTGTAAAACATAGCAAAGTTGTTTCCCCATGTTTCTGTTTCTTAGATTTATTACAACCTAAAAGAGAGAGAGAGAGAGAGAGGAGACAAAGTGAGAGAGAGAGAGAGAAAGAGAGAGAGAGAGAGAATCGCAACAGAGTAAGAAAACAATGTTGCAACCTGTATGAAAACACCAGAAAGCTCGGCACTTAATTGATAATTTCTTCTTTCACATACCTGTCTTCTTCTTACCATAATCTAACCATTTGTTCAAAAGTCCATTTTTAGTCGCTCCGAGAACTATTCTTTTCCTCGTACATATGCTCTACTGTGAGTTTTTTCGATGTAAAGAAATATTTAATTCACTATGACCTGAATATGTTAGCTCTTATCTGTGTTCGTTAATTTTTATATATCGAAAGAATATTGGGAACATAACTAAATGGTGCTTACGTAATGGCTAATACATTAATCAACTGCTGAAATATGCTGAAAATTGTTTATACAAAGGAAATTGTATTGGAAATCGTTTTTAATTCGAATGATTTTATTTATTTTATCTTAAAACTAAATTACGGGCATATCGAAGGCAAGGGAGATAAGGGAAACCACGAGCTATTTACCTCACGTCCTTGTGTAAATGGATGGCTTTAAAGCGAGTGCAGGGACCTTAGCAAAGGGAAGCAATCTGTTAAGAGCCAAGGAGAGAGTTGTGATTGTCGATGTCGGGAAGAATGGTGGCACTTAGAAGTATATTATATTTGTTATTAAATTGATATGCATTACATTGAAAAGCAAATTCATAAGTCATTGAAACTATTATTTTACTTACCTACCGTCATTATATATATATATATATATATATATATATATATATATATATATATATATATATATTACAGAGAAAAATAGAAGGACATCAGAATTTGAAAACCATGTTGCTTCCTGTATCAAAACGTTCGACAGTTAATTGAAAATTTCTTCTTTCACAAAGCTTCTTTATGCTACTTTCCAAGATCTAGCCAGTTGACCAAAATTTAAATTTCTTTTGGAAACTATTATTGATGGCTTCGAGATCTTTTCCTTTCCTTGTGCGTATGCACTGCCGTTGAATGTTTTCAACATGAAGAAATATTCCATTCACTATTAACTGAACATGTTAGCTCTTATCTGAATTTTTCGAAGTGTTCGTTAATCATTGTCTTATTAGCTATTCAATACACAACTGGAAAAGAAAAGGCGTATTTCCATTTTTGCACAACCAGCCCATATCCATGTTGTCACTAAATGTTTACAGTCATATTTCCACTAAAAACACATAGTCATGCTAAAACTAGCAGTGCATAGCCATTTTTACATGAGCAGTAAATTTTCATGTTTACATTTCCAGAAAACAGCCATTCTCCGTGGGTTTTCTATAGAAATATTGAATACACAAAAAGAAATATTAAAGTAAATTGGGTAGTAACTTGTTTGATCCGGTTTGCATCACTATATCAAGTTATCTGAAACAGAAATACTTCAGTAAATACATGAAGATTATAATAAAAAGAGATGTTTCTACATGTATAGATCTTAGATCTGTTACTCTAGTCTAACTTTGTTATTTTATCTCCAAATTATTCTTTTTAGATTATTCTGAAACTAGTGAAGGCTTATGAAAAAATTAACACAACCTTACGTGATTACTCTTTACGAAAAAGCGAGAAAATCAAATGAGTTGTTAATTTTGTTACTTTCTTTATCCATTTTCGATCAATTGTATCAGTGAAATAAATTATAATTAATTTTTTTTAGCTGAGATAAAATAACATTTCTGAGTGAGTTCCGGATATAATTTGAAATGATAATCCAAAATGTTTTACTATTCTCGAAGACAATATTTCTTGTTCTTTCTGTCAATACAGCTTTAATCTTTTGTAATAATACAAAATAATTTTACTTTGCATCTTTTCAGAGCTTATAAAGTTAACGATTTGTTCTCATTTTGTATGTGCTGATCGATAAAAGGATTCATTTCAATATTTCCAGTTCCATTTCGAATTTTAATAAAATGTATTGCTTCTAATTCTATGGTGCATGATTGTATTTCAATGTATTCTTTAAGATATTACATAAGCATTTCCATAATACTCGATTAAAAACCAAATCTTGTTACATCCTTGATAAATAAGACATTAAAATGTAAAACTGACGATTTAGTACACACACGCTAATAAGAATATATACACGTTCTAAGTATGTAGGAGAAATAACGGTTAGCCTTAGATCTGAATAGGTTAAGATTGCGGTGATCGAGAAAACAAATTAATAGTAGTTTGTTCCACAAACTGGCACGCCTAGGGAAGAAGTTATTCGAGTAGACTAAATTCTTACTAATGAAAAAGAAAAGAATAGGAATGATTTTGTGGTGGAAACGAAAGACCGCATTCTACATCACTGAAAAGATTAAAAACTTTACCGACATAAAGATGTCACAGTCGCTTTACACGTAAAATATCTAGAAAAGAAAATGGCCGCCTCTTGAATGAAAATATTTAAAGACAATGTTGTCACGCGAGACTTTTCGGAATGTACGATGTAGATTCTTTGCAAACGTGAAACAAAATTATCGCAGGGAACCCTTGTATTTCTTAGTCATGTGACTAATTTGAGCTGTTGTCGCTGTTGTGACTCGGAGGTTGTTTTAGACTATTGTCGTTCTCGTGATTTAAAATTGTTTGCCAATGACGATAGAAACTTTTTCAACGTATTTAGCTTCAGGAATGTTTCTAATCAGAACATTTACAATAGAAGTAGTGACAATAGTGAAAAACTTGTGACATTTCATCTGTGCGAAATAAGTGAGGGGAGGAAATATCCACAATCTGCATAGGTGCTTTTATATTCTTTTCAGACAAGCAAATAAGGAATCGACAGTTCGAGCCCAGAAATAACAGAAATAACCCATTTTTGGCATGATACGGCTCTTTTAGATATAGAACAGAGCGGAAAAGATCAGAGAGTTCCTGGAGCGGTACAGACAACATTTTTTTTAATGTCTTCAGGGATGGATTATGTATGAGTTCCAAATGTAGTCGGAAGTAATTTTGAGTCTCATAAGTATTCAAAGCAATGGACATATTTGAAAGAAAGTTCATCTCTCATTCAGTTCAGGATCTGCTTGGTGATGGTGAAGCGATATTACTTGTTCTTGGAAGTATTAAATGTTAAAATCTAGTCCTTGCCCTATTGCTTCACCTGGCTTAGATCAGGAGAGATCAACTATTAAACTCTAAGATTTGTGGAGATGATCCGTATAGAAATTCATAAAATATCTGAGTATGTTTTTCGGTAGATCATGAGTATAAAAAAGAATGATTGTTTATATTTCTGAGATGAGGTAGTATTGACGCTATTTACATTAAACTCATTTTGGTTTCCATTTGAACGACGTTTCGGCCGTTATACGTTTCAAGTGCTAGCAATTTAAAACCGAACATATCATTCTCATTCTTTGTGCGAAGACACTTTTACCTTGCCATGAGTTATCTCCCTCTAACCCAACTCTCTATGTTACTCGTTTACCACTGCTGTAGCCTGGTATTGAACTCACAACTCTTTGGGTCAAGTCACGGAAACTAACCAACTCTATGGCTGAGATACGTTGATGACACCTTCATATTCTGGCCACGTCATAAAGAGGTCTAGACGCTACTGAACCATGTGAACTTAAAAAGATCACCAATACAGTTCACTATAAAACGAGTGTGGTAGGAAAGTGGCATTCCTGAATGAGCTACAAGCTCGTATTGAGAGAGGGTTCAAGACATCCGTATACCGCAAGCCATTATTCACCAGACAATACTTTAACTTCAACTTCAACTCCCACCAACCATACAGTGTAATGAAAGAAATCGTCCCCTGCCTGCAAC
Source organism: Ascarosepion bandense (assembly GCA_037127315.1). NCBI lineage: Eukaryota > Metazoa > Mollusca > Cephalopoda > Sepiida > Sepiidae > Ascarosepion > Ascarosepion bandense. Next base: position 212,134 of record JBBBDQ010000777.1, read on the forward strand.
ATCGAGCAAAATGTCTTAAGCTGCAAACCATGGACATACAAACTAAAAATGGTCAGTATAAGCAGTACCCTACAACGGAACAATTATCCAGGGTACATGAAAGCAACTCCAACAAACATGGGAGGGTTGATGAGGTTAACAACTCTTAGAAAACAGCCTCGGTTTGTCTACCCTATGTAAAAGGGTTATCGGAGAATATACAAAATATCTGTGGTTTATATAACATCAGAACAACCTTCAGAAGTGTTTCTACACTTCGCAGACACCGCTGCCGAGTAAGACCACCAACAGAGAAGGATATGACCAAGAATTGTGTGTACGACATTCCATGTAGCTGTGGAAAGAAATGTAAAGGAAAAACAGTAAAGTACAAGAACATCGCAAGGCCGTAACACGAGGAGAGATAGAAAAATAGGCCATAGCTGACTACATATGGAGGGAGAAAGAGGATCATCGCACCCTATGGGATGAAGTTGAAATAATAGATAAATACAATATGGGAACCAGTAGTACGGAATGCCCGAGAAAATTATTGATATTAACAATTGCAATATGAACTCTGGTAAAACAAGCTAGAGAAGACCATTAACATCAAAAAATACTCCAGAAAACCGTTAGCATTAAAAATTGCAATAACAATTTTGCTAAAAAGTGCTTACTGAACTTTAGGATTATAAGTTCCAGAAATTTAGTGGTTCTTGTCTTTAAGAACACATCACCCAGTGGGTATAGACGTTGGTTAGTTCCAGTGACTTGAATCAAGAGAACAAGTAACTTACACCGTCGAGTTAGAGAGAAATAATTCGTGACTACTAAAAGAAGCTTCGCACAAGGAATGAGAATGTTATACCCTAGTGATCGTAAAAACAGAGCCTGAATAAAAGTGGACGTACAACAACAAAAACCTCGTAAAAATGGCAACCAAGACAATAGTCCGAATATTGTACATAGTGTAAAGACTGATTGTATTCTGTATTGGTCTTATTAACTTATAATGCCCAACTGTTGAAAACAAATTTCATGAGCGTAGCACTTGGGAGGGACCAAATAATGTAGAAAACCCTTGCAGAAATAGCATATCTGCAGTGTTTGTGCAACACAATCTGATGTCACATGTTTTGTTATCTACTGTTAAACCACAGCACATTTTCCTTTAATTCAAATCCGCAAGTGAATTTGAAATTTTGCTCTCAACTACGTCCGCACGTCATGAACAGTCCGTCACAAATGACCAAGCGGGGGATTTTACTAGCAGAAGGGAACAGATACCCGGGATGACACATCACATCGAATGCATACACACACTAATGGCCAGGTCGAAAACCAGTAACAACTCACTTCAGCAACAAGTAGGTACGTACAGAACTTATCCCACACGCAGACACATATAAAAGCGTCGCACAGACGTTTAGCAATGCTAAGGTGCACTCATGGGACGCTCACTCTTGCTAGTACGCACGTATTTTGCACATATACACATTTCAGTCTGACACAATCACGCAGAGGTTCTGTTATCAATAAATGTATTTTGCATTTGGTAACCGTATTCTTTTTTTTACCTTGTTTCATATTGCTGCTTCTCTAAATGTTATGAACTATGTTCAAAATAACTAATGTGATTGTTCTTGTGATGAATATGTTCTCTAGTGCCTCACTGATTGAGTGAGTAATGACAGAAAATAAGCAGTGGAACTAACCAAGCGAAATTTATACTAGCTATATCTCAGGAGAATATTTTTATGAGCGTATTTAGCCTAAACTTTTACAATCATTTTTACAGTATTATTTTTCTTAATAAAGACTAAATAATTTATATAATGTATATTAGAACTCATTTTTACATTATATTTGTAATTATGACAAACTTCAAACATTATGGTTGAAACTTCTTCCTGATGACAATATTTCCCTGTTCTTTGTTTCAAAAGTTTTAATCTTTTGTAATAAAACAACTCTTCCCGGATATTAAAAAGTTAGTGAGTTAATGGTGCATTCTGGATTTCAACTGCTTTCTGGGGTTCCGGTGCATTCTAGCTATCATCAGATTTCTATGCATCCGATTAACCTTAAGCGATTTAGAACTATGTCTTTTATATAATCTACAGGGGTACATTATTCTCGTTCGACTGTCAATATCTAGGGATATCTTGTTTTGGTTTTTAGAATGCGGTTCAGTTATTGCTTTCCATGCGTCTATCTACTTTGAGCTTGTATCATCCGCTCTAGTAATTGACCTCAGAACTATTACATCAACAAATTCAATCAAACAACAAAATCATCAACTATAACATACTAGATAAATTCGGAACTTACAACTTCAAATTTTAAACCTGATGTTCTTCTTGCCATCCCGCTGGCTGCTGTGGTTGTTACTGCTGCTTCTGTTAAAGTTGAACATTATCGCTTCTCAATGTATTTTGTTACTTCTACTGATGATGAAACCTTGATTCGAAGCTTCAGTCTCACTGGTTTTATGAGTTTATATCTGACCTGGTTGACTTTGCTTGAATCAAGTGTTTCTATCGTTAAGTGAACAAATTATTTTGTGCTTGTATTGTCAAATAACTTACCAGCGTGAAGTAAAAAATAAATCATTTGTAGTTTGCTTTCTTTGAATCAACACAAAAGAAAATTATTGCAATTCATAATTATTGCGTCAAACTTCACATTAACAACTTTTATAAACTTCAAATTTAAAGAATTCAATACAATTTTTGAAAATAAAACGTACTATTCCGATTCTATAACGTGTTATTACATCATAAGCCTCAAGTGGTATTAATCTGGTTCTTCGGCTGTGTGTATAGAGATATTTCTTTAGATGTTTTGTATCTGTTGTATATGAATTTATTTAAAAAGATGTTTCAGTTTGACGACGTACACGTCATAGAATATCCAATTTAGGTTTAAAATGACGAGCAAAAATAAATAATGCTGTAATAAATAAATAATTCTGTCCAACGTTTTAAATTCTAAGATTATTCTTTCATGATCCGTTTAAATCTAATTATCATTATGCTTAAATTATTCGCTTATAAGAATGTTGATTTTTTTAAATGAAATTCTTTTGCTTTAATGTCAAGTATCTTTTATATTGATCTTTGATTTAAGAATGTTCACCACAGAGCTTTTTATCAAAAGATAAAATTCTAATTTTCTTTTGACGTTCAGTGACAAAGCAAACTAGTAATTATTTTGAGTAAAACTGTAAATGCTATGTACATTCATATTCTTACTGAGATATTAAATGAATAGAAAATTAAATACAGTCCAAATAGCGAGGTTTTAGCTATAAGATATAAGTAAACTAGATTTTTTATTAATTCGACAAATTATCTCCTAACGTAATCCTCTAACTTGAGGGGCCTCCGGACTCAGTGCCAACATTACATTAAAAAAAAAATAAAGACGCCAGTGCCACTAACATTTTAACATTATGTGGGACAATGTCATTAGATTTATATAGGTTTGCCTTTGAGATCATTTATTAAGTGTTTAATATAAAATATATAAATAGGTAATAAGATAAAAACGTTGGTTAGATCTAGTGACTTCAGCCAAAGATTTGTGAGTTCAGTACCTGTCTAAAGCAAAGGTGAACAAAAAGAGAGTTTAGTTTTAGATAACTGATACTGACATGTGGGAGGAGAATGACTGACTGAACTAGATCAACATACCCTGGTAAACGAAATAATGGGTTCAGTTCGAAATTCAAATTGCCTGAAGAAGGTCGTAGCGTACAACAGTCAAAATCTCGTGAATATGGCAACCAAGATCAAGACAACAATCGAACAATCTGAACAATGTAAATAATTTTATACATTTTTATTTAATTTTTTGTTTGCTTCTCTCAGCTGGAATCTTTTCCTCTTATACTCATCATGAATCAGTTGTGGACAGAATATTCCAGTAATCTACATTTGAAATAATTTTCTTTATCGTGAAAAAACTTTCTAATGTTATGTTTTTTTTTTTTTTTTTTTTTTGCATTGTTAAATAACAGCTTTACACTGGTAAACGAAATAAAGCGTTCAGGTCGAAATTCCAATCACCTGAAGAAGATTGGATACTACAACGGCCGAAATGTCATGAATCTGACAACAAAGATGATGAAAAAAGTCCGAACAATGTAAATAGCGTAAATACTGTTAACAATGGATGTGGTGTTCATCTCATAAAATTTGTGTCTATAGATAAAAGTTTATTCAGGGTCATGTTGTGTTATATTAATATTTATTTAGAATTATGGATATACCAGACCATGTAGGAATATCTATATATTTGTATTGGTAGGAACAGATCAATATGTCAGACATTTGTAATTTTATAATTTCAACCTGCGACTTACATTGTAAAATATTCGGCTTATATGATTAATATTTATTACTGAATTAAGTGTATTTATCAGGATGGACATTTACTTAAATATTTCAAAATAAACATAAATGATTATACATATATATATATATTTGTGAGTATGTTTCCTCATTTACATTAGTGTAGGAAGAAGTATGATTGCATATCCAACTCATGTATAACATTCATTGAATATTTCTTTAATATTTTACATAAATTTGCAATGTCAATCGTTATCAACAGTTCTCCTGGTGACTCTTTTCCCTACCCGCTCTTTATTAGTGTTTCTGTTCCTAATTCTTCCTCACCCAGTAACTCCGTGTGTCTTTATCACCACCACCATCATCATCATCTGACTAAATTATCGATTATCCCATCCCACATAACACGGTCAGGAATGGCTGATCTCAGATCTCTCCTATCAAGCCCAGAGTCTCAGGTAATTGTGCGTATATACCTCGGTTTCCTTGATACAACAATGTTAGAGGGATGCCAAAGGAGCAAGGATGATGTCATTTCATTATGCGCTCGATAACAGTGGCCATTAAATTGCAGCCGTTTTTGCTTAGGCATAAGAAATAATTGTGTGATATCTTCGTAGTTGTAAGCCAATATTTTCAACTGATATGTAGATCATTTTCATCATGTTTGTATATATTCCATCAATCGTTTCTCCAAATGAGCAGGAAAAGACCATGACTCCGCATTATCGACAAGGCCCGGCTCAATCAATACTGGGAAAGTTCTAACTTATAGGAACGTGAAAGATTAGAGATACATTGTGTCTCAGTGGATTTACTGCTACGCATAGGGTGAAACCTATTAAAAAGATTTATGCTTTTGTTTCCATTCTTCTTGATATGAAGAAATTTAAACACTACTAACATTTTTGAAAACACATAATCGATAATTGAATTGATACTTACTAAAATCTTCTGTATTTTGGTTCAAAGATGTGGTTATCTCCACAATGTTCTAGATAATTGCTCTCAAGTCGGAGAATCCATAATCCATTACGATTTTGATTTACAGATATAGTATCTGGTTCCCATATATAATCATCTTTGTATAGTTTCAGGTAGCTGGCTTTTGAATTTAGAGATGCCCTTCTTTTCCGTTTATCAAACTCGTGTAGAGAATTCAGTATTCTATACTATTTAACCGATTGCTGGAAACATGGAGAAATGAATTCTCTCTTCACAGGAGTTTTTGAGCGAAAGTGCGAGTAGCGGAAATCTAAGTCATCATGCCGATAACCGTAATGCTACCGGCACCGCCTTTCTTTGTGGGAATGCTAGGTTAAAAAGAAATAAACTGAAATATAGAATGTATCTCTGTTTAGATTTAAATGGGGGTAATTACACTGCTGCGTACAACTTGTGCAGGATATTGAAAACAAACATACGCTGATTTTGTTTGTAATTATAAAGGCCTACATGACACAAAATGTTTGAATTTATTTTTAGGAAAGTTCTTGTCACTACATTGACAGATAAAATAATTGAAATTGTGTAAACTAAAAATTTGTGTGAAATATTCACCGTGATTTAAATGAAAAAAAAATATTTCAAATAGACAATCCGAGTTCAGAATTTGTCAATAACTTTTCTGTTGGCTTTGTGTTGTGCTGGAGGTAAATAACAGATTTTCTATTTTCAAACCTAAGGCAATTTTCTACCAAACATTTATAGACACATTGTAGCTGTTAAAAGCATAAAAGTTTATTTGGTGGTTCACTGCATTTTAAGAAATATTAATGAATAATAGGGTGCTAACAAAACGGATAATATTAATTTTCCTCCATGGAAATAATTTTGAGGTCTCTTTTAGAAACTCACTTTTGTTAATCTACTGCCTTTTTCATTAAACATTGCCATATGTAGCCATTTTTCATCACTTATAAGGTATATAAAGGAAGCATAATACATTTTAAATAATGTTAGTTCCCAAAAATTAAGATTACATAAAAATCAAAAATCATAGTACATAAATGTATTGTAAATCGAGTAAGTAATCATTAAGCCTCGATCGTCGTTTACAAAAATTAAAGCACTCAACGCAAATGTGAATGCGAACATGGTTTTTAAAAAATTATTAATAGATTCTAACTTTATTCATGTTAATCTGAAATCATTCAGTTTCCATGTTCGTTTTCAAGTGCCATGTCTCTTCAAAAATTAGGTGATCATGGTTCTCTAAAACTTCCTGTCCTTTTTATTGCTTAACACATTTTGTCTTGCTTGATCAATTTACTCACGCTTTTTAAGTATATTATGCGCTGAGAAAAGGGAAAGCAGCGTGTATTCTACCTGACGGACAAGAGCCGGTGCTTGCCTGGGAGGTGCTAGGTTCGATAACAGATACATTGGGCAAAAAGCCACCAGAGATAGGAAGAAGTGGAAGGCCATGATCGCTTGTACTGAAATTTCATGGCACATAAAAGAAGAAAACGTTGAAATATTCATATTCGTACTTAATGAGAAAGAGTCCATATTTGGTTTTTACATATGAGAAAATGTAAAAATCCCGAAAAAAACGGATGAAATTCGAGACAACACAAATCTTCATCCCTACCTTAGTATAAGAGTGATCAATCCAGTAAAATTTAAATCTAATTCTGGTTTTACTTTACATTTGGTCAAGATTTTCGGCAAATATCATTTCCAGAATTTGCATGATTTTTATTCTTTTGCATGTTTTCCCAGGTTTTCTGATTTGTCATTCAGGGTTAATTGATTGGATTGAAGCATTTAATGGGATAAACTGGAAAAAAATCTACTGTGACAAGTTTGAATTAATTTAATAAGTAAAATTTAATTAAGATATTTTCGTTATATATATTTTTTTTTTTTTTTTTTTTTTTAATCATCTCACCCCAAGCAAGGCATTCCACTGCCACTATTGCGCATGGGGCTACATAGGGGAAGGTAAAGAGAAGGAGTGGATAGACATAGGGAATGTCAGGAGAAAGGTAATAGATGAGTAAGGATAGCGAGGATGAGTGTCGGGCAGATGGGAAGAGTGTTTGATAGAATGGGAGCAGGTTAGTGTGTTAGGAGGTGTCTATTGACCTTACATTTAAACTCCTGAAGATTGTAGCCGTCGGGGAAGCAATCGTTTGGAAGAGAATTCCACAGTCGGGAAGTGCGAGGAAAGAAACTGTTGGAGTAGAAGTTACGGCTGCATTTTATCGATTTCACTGTAAAAGGGTGGGATCTAGTTGCTAATCTAGTATCTCGTGCAAATTCGTATTTAGGGGGCACCAGTGATCTAAGTTCATCGGAGCAGAAGCCGTGAAAGTATTTATAGAAGAGACACAGCGAAGCCACGTCTCGCCGGTGGGAGAGAGACTGCAGGCGGTCTGCCAAGTCGGTATCTATCACATTACAGACCCTCCTCTGAACCTTATCGAGAAGCCCGAGGAGAACAGCAGGGGCACCCGACCAGATATGGCAGCAGTATTCAATGCACGGGCGGATGGTAGATTTGTAAATGTGCAGGATAGATTTAGACGGAAAAAACTTCCGGGCCCTACACAGAGAACCGACTTTCATAGCAGCGGATTTAGCAATGGATTCGATATAGTCATTAAATATATATTAAATATTAAATATATATATATATATATATGTGTGTGTGTGTGTGAGAGAGAGAGAGAGGGGGGGGTAAGTACGCATTCCACCTTTAGAGGGACGGTGCTCAAACTGGCTTCTCACTTTCAATTTTTTGTTGTTAGCAAAATCCTATAAAAGGGGAAGACAACTCTTGAGTCATCCGTCAGCTAACTAGATGTTATGTCTCAATAAGTCACCATGGAGAAGTCACTCCAGTATTAATCACAAGTAAAAACCATAGCATTTAAGAAAAAAAAATATGAAATCTAACAGCGGGAAGCAAGTTATGGTTATTGGAATTATCTCTTCGCCCGGTAAAGAGCAACATGCTCTACAGGTGTCAGCTGATTGTCATCCAACGACTGTTAAAATGAAACTCGTACAAGGTTTCAAACTCCTTGGAATTGATCCCTCGCCCGGTTAGGAAACATACGAGCGACAGGTATCATCTGAGCATCATCCATCGATTCTTTGCATAAAAATATAATTATCGGGACATGTAATTTGGGACAGTAAGAAAATATAATACGAAATATGGATATTTTAGCGGTATGAGTAACTGAGTGGCCAATGGACATTTTTCAGTGAGCAAACAAATGATCATAGACGCAGAAAGAGAGAAAAGACATAAAAAATGCGTTCTGGGATACTGTAAGAACTCTTGTCGATAAACTGAATATAAAACCTTTAAACATACCCATCATAATTGTTTATGCACCGACTGCACAAGTTACAGAAAAAGAAATTGAAAAGTTGCAATCTACACTAACAGTTGGCAAAGAGTATTTATAGAAAGCTCAGGAATGATAATATTACTAGTTTTTCTTTAGATTTTTCACGAATCTCTAGATATATGGTGGGACATTCAGATCATACATGGCAGCAATATTCTAAGGAGGGACGAATAGTAGGTCTATAGATATATAAAATCAATTCAGGAGGGAAAAATTGTCAAGCACGACTCAGTAAACTAACTTTTATAGCATTTAACCTAGCTATGAATTCAATATAATCTTTCTCATGTCAGTTGAGGAGGTGCAATGTGTTACTTTCCTAGAGATTACTATCAGTAATGCTGACGAAAAACAGAAAGCGTTTCCTTAGATAATTAAGTGAGGGCAGTTTTATTTTAGAGTATTTTAAATTAAGATGCCATCTTTTGAAGCAGTCAGCAACAGAATGTAATATATTTTTTATATCATCTACCAATATGACGTTATCTGACCGATCCGACTTAGAATCAGGCAGGAGTAAAGGGTTATTTAATCAGCATAGATAACAAGTCAAAGCTAATGGCATTGGTAAGGTCATTAATGAAAATTAAAAACATAATAGGACCAGAGATAGAGTCCTGGAAACATGTATTATTGTAAAAATAATACATGCGTTCAACATAACTTTCGTTTTACGATTTCATAAGAAAGATAGGGTTAGTTCAAAAATAGCAAGTCCTAATTCCGAAATGGTATGTATAAGTTCTAATTACAAAATAGCATAGATGAGTGCTTATCTTGAAATGGTATTATGAGTCCTAATTACGAAATGGCATAGATGAGTATTAATTCCAAAATGGTATATGTGAGTCCTAATTACAAAATAGGAATGTGAGTTTCCAAATTTAGGCTGACAATTTTACGTTCATTTTTGCATAGATGTATTTAGACTTTATGTATTTAAGTTATGAGTCCATCTCTTCTCATACATATGACTAAAGTTACAGTATATACTTTAGTCTTTATTAATAGCCAACCTAGGAGAAATTTAGATTTAATTTAAGAGCCGTTAGGAATATAACGTTTACAGAACAAGAATTGTTGAATAGCTATTCATAAAACCTCCAAATATTATGGATGATTTATATTATGTGCAGTCAGCGCGATTGTAAATTAGATATGTAAATTCCATCCCCGTCTAAAAGCAAGGTAGGTATCATTTTACTTCATTGTTTCTAAATTAGAATTATTGTTATATTTTCGTGTTAATTTTCTATCGGGAATATCGAAATTCTTCAGAAATATTTAAACATTCAGCTGTATACAACTGCTTTCTAATACCACTAGATGAAAACAGTTCTCAACGAATAAAGCTTGTGGTTTATTGCAAATACTATCTTTTCCTGAACATTATAGACTGGCGTTACAGCATCAGCAAAAAGAACAGCACCGAAAAATGGAAACAATATCACCTGAGGACTACCAACAGCAGCAGCAAAGTATTTAGAACGGGAAAAATTGACACAATATGCCGATATTATATACTAAAGATAAAACATTAAAAGAAAGCACTTGTCAATACTGGAAAGAGTGATATCACCTACTGGACTTGGAAACCTATTTTCCTGAAAATTATTTTACAAGAATGATATTTTAAAGTAAAATATTGCGTATTGAGAGACAAGAAATTTATATACCAACCAAAAACAATGCTGGACTCTGGTCAATGAATCGTAAATGATTCCTTATGGATAACCGGCTAATATTTAAATTGCCAAATCTATGGTAAAAAGCTGTAAACTTATACCACGAGACAATTCTGTGAAAATAAGAAGTCATGTCAGAATTCGTCATTGGCCGCCACAATTTGAAAATATAAGATATATAGATGATAGAGTGCTGATAGCAGAATCGGAAAGGAAACCACAAAACCTCCGTCAGAAGGTAGCTAAAGGAAGCGGAAAGAAAAGACTTCAGAGGAACTACAGGAAAACTGAATGCTTGGTAATCAGTAAAAAGAGGAGCCCAAAATGCCAATTACAGACCGGAAATAATGAAATGAAGCAGGTACAGAAATTTAAATACCTGGCAAGTGTTCTAGCAGAGAAAGGAATTTGTGTAACTGAGAACCGATGGTGTATTAGTAAGGCCAAAGATTCATTCCAAAAGCTGAATAGAGCAATGAGAGACAGGAAAAGTTTGTAGAAGACAAAAAAGACAGTGAGTGCTAGACAATCTCATCGAAGATAAAAAGGCTTGAGGCAACCGAAAAGTGGTTCTACAGAATGATACTGAGGATATGATAGATCAAATATCTTACCAATGTCAATGTTTTTGAAGAGGATGGAAATAAAAAAGGACAGTGATACTTATCATTAGGAAAAGACAGCTGTGTTTTCTGGGATATGTACCGAAGTAAGATTCCTCGGAGAAACTGATACTCAGAGTACAAATAGAAGGAAAGAGATTTAGGGGAAATCAACGCATGGCAGACTTGATGGGTTTGAACAATTAAGTTGCAGAACAAGAATTACGAGTCGTAGCAAGTGTATAGGTGTTAAGATTTACAAGAGATAGAAAGCTGTGGTGGGCAATGATTGGCTACGTTTTGAAGGAACATGAAACATAAAATAGAGGAAAATTTATTTAACTTCTATATCAGGACGACGTGAAAAGATCACATTGGCAGATTTATTAATGTTGTACATTCATATAACAACAGGTTCTAGAATGATTTAACAAGATGATAAGATTAATCCATGTTTGTTGAAAAATTAAATGACTTCTAAGATGAATACTGTAAAAGAAATTAATATAAAAGAACAAACTATTGAGTCGAAAGACACTCAATGTATAGCTGTTAGCAAAAGAAAAGGCTAAAGTTGTGAACTGCATATATATGTGAACCGGATTAATATGAAGAAAGACCGTCAGCTATTCCAATGATGAGGTCCCTCCTAATCCACATTCTCAGTAGAGGAACATAGAATAATGTTAAATTAAACGATTTGAGCAAAACCGAGGATAATGATGGCCGGACTTAGATGAAAAGCGGTTCAAGTGTATTCTACTTGAGCGGTTTTTTGAAATCCCCATTCTTATGAGTCGAGGAAAATGGAAGAATGTTAAATTAAATGAGCTGAGTAAAGCCGAACATTTTGTCAGGTAGTTAAAATTTCTGAAGTTTGTGTTTAGATTCTACACTGTGTTATAAAAGAGTGCGTAAGAAAAGTATATGATAGTTTAAAAAATATTATGTATCTTGGCTGTGACGCGCACTAAATTATTAGGCCCTAGGCTTCAACATCATGTTGTTTGGGTCTGCTTATGAAATCTATGCGTAAGCTACGTCATTACTATTATGTTTTGATTCAATAACGTCGAAATAATATTTTCATTTAAATGGATAGTAAAAGCAAAGTTCATTTGTCAGCAATAAATCTAAAAAATTATCCATGTGTTTAACCTAAGAGATGCATTATTTTACTCATTGACTAGTAGCCAGCACTGTTTTTGGTTGAAATAAAAATTTCCTGTCACTCAATATTCAATACTCTACTTGATAATATCATTCTTTTAAATTCCTGGTTAAACCCAGATTTGGTTACATATGGCTAAAATCAATCGGATGTAAAAATGTAAGTATTTTTAGTGTAGTTATGAAAAACGGAATGTTGAATAAACATATCATATGATACATAAGAACAGAGAAATATGCTTTTGAAAAAGTTAGTTACAGTATGAAGATATATGAAATTTTATTTGTAACAAAGTACTGAAAGGTTAAAACAATATCCGATCTGTTCTATGACAATAGATACTGGAAGACCTTTTGCAAAGATAAGACACTAAAGATGGATGCTAAAGACAAAATGAACTGGAACATGTGAGGCATGAAGAAGTCTTTACAAATACAGAGAGAATATAGAAATTTATGTCTACATTTTAATATTTACTTTTTTTTAACTTTCTAGGAAATTATAATAATGAAAGCACGCATGATATTACGAAGCTCTATGAATAGAATCTGGTTTAATTTGAAAGAGATCTACGGTTTTGAATCATAGCTCCCCAAGCAAGGCAATAAAGCTACTAAGACAAAAGTGCTTATCAAGTATTAAAAGACACTATTAAGAAGAGAAGACAATAAAAGAACACAATTTAAGAAAACAGAAGGTAGCGATTAACATTGCATTTCAATTTTTAATGATCAAATTTGACTGAGAAAGAAGAAGCTCGAAAAGTGAACTACAATCGCGAAGTATGATAGTAGAAACTCTTAGCATAGATGAAAAACAATTAAACAAATTTTAGCACAACAATTGAACCAATTTTGCTTGCAGCAGACCTAATCTTTCCACTTTAGGTCAACGGAAAACTTTAGTCCGGTAAGTCCGAGATATTCACACTTGTGAAATGTATCAGCCTTGTTTAATGGGTTTCTGGGAATGAATAAGAATAGATCAAAATAAAATTGCCCCCAAACGCACATCTAAGTAAAGCCCCATCTATACAAAACTATTTAGAACTAAAATTGAAAAGTAGCTCTGGATAACTATTATCACGCCTGTCAATAACAGACTTGGCACTTGAAGAATCTCCTATATGAACAACTGATAACTTTTTAGTTACACTTTCATGTGATGCATCAGAATCTTTGTAATGTTCTAGGTTTTAATAATAAAGACCGATGTATTTTGTACTATTAAAAATATGTGGAAAACAATTTTATTAGAAGGGAGAATGTTTTGCCAATTTAATTTAACTAAATGATAATTTCTTAATATACTGGTTCATGGTTATGTAGAAAGGAACATATTATCCCCGAAGATAAGGATTTGAAAATTTTTAATCATACTCGTCTCTATAAATATAGCGAATTCTGAATATTATTACAACTATAAATATTACATAAACATAGTGGATACGTTGGAAGTCTGGCGAGTATCAGTGCGTGCCAGTTTTGCTCTACTCTTTGGCGTTTATTTTTGCATTAATTCCATCGGGAAATATATGAAGCCGCCTCTTTTTTGACCAACTATTTGCTAAATAGTAGGCTATAAGATGTTATCTTGAGTGAAATGATGATCAGTAGAAGATAAATTCTGAATTGAGAACCGTGTAGAACGTGAAGGAAATGGACACTTCTTTACTAATAATGCTTGCCTATTCACAGTTAAGAAAGAGAGAAGAGTAATGCTTGCTTATTTTCTGAATTAACACATGTTAGAAAAAATGAATTAATTTTTCAAAAATTCAATCCTCTCTTCAATAGCTCGATCAATACTATTTAGGATTTTAGATTAATATTCGCGGAAGCAAAGTAAATATTAAATATAAAATAAAATAACAGTAAATAAAGTTTTTTATGTAAACACAATATTCTAATGGAAACACTGCTATGGCTTATATATATTAAAATTATGTGAATAATTAACAACACAGAATTATAAAGACCAAGAGGCGACAGGAAAAACCAAATAGACAGCATAACCATATGCAAAAGATTCAGAAACGCAGTGATTCAATGCAAAACCTATCGAAGCGCCGATTGTGGAAGAAACCACGTCTCAGTCATCTGCATACTAAGGGTGAAACTCCAGAGAATACAGAGCCTAGTGTAGCACTAAGACTAAAATACAACACGCACGTAAATAACCTCAACCTACAGAAAGAATACACTAACAGCGTGAAAACCAAATACGAAGAACAAATTGGAAAAGGACACTCGAAATGGGACTCAATAAAGGAAGCGATAGTAACAGCATTGCCAAAAGGAAAGCAGACGCACAAAAAAAACAATTGGATAACTGAAGAGATTATGGAATAGAATACAGGAACCTATACAAGAAAATAAGGAACAAATGCAGACAGGCTAACGAAGAATGGCTCAACGACAGTTATGCAGAAGTAGAGAGAGAGTGAGCAGGACTAATAAAGCAGACATGCATAAAGAAATAAGAGAACTGACAGGACAAAAAAATCTGCTTCTCAACAGGATATAAAATCATTAGAATGGAATGATCATATTGAAGAAAGAGCAAATAATCCACCGATAGGAACAATATATAAAAGAACTTTTCCACGACAAGACAGAGCAACCAATAATACACAAAGATGAGTTCAGTCCGGAGTAGAACCTGAAATGGCTAAACGAATAGAAATAATTGAGCTTGACCAGACGGCATTGTAATAGAGCTGCTGATAGCCCAAGGAGAATTGGGCACAGAGAAAATTACAGAAATATTAAATGAAATTTATAATTGTGGTGTAATACCAGACGACCAAGCAAGTCGATTTTCATAACACTGCCTAAGAAGCCTGGTACAAACAAGGCGAACGTAACCTAACAATCATTTTAATGAGTCATATTACAACATCCATCGTGCGAACCCAAATAAATAGAACGAGAAGTAGAATCAGGCTAGAGATAGGACAATAACATTGCGAGTTTGTTAAAGCCACTGGAAAGCCATATTTCTCATTAGGATGCTCTCCGAAAAAACGATGAAGATGGAACTGCACCTATGTTTTATCGATTATGCAAAGACGTTCGACATAATATGCCACAACAATTGATGAAGATGTTCAGCTGCCTCGACATATTTGGGAAAGACATAAGTGTAATCAAGAATATTTACAGGCAGCAAACAGCCGGCATACGGACAGGTAACGAATTCAGCAGATATACAAAGATAAAAACGGGCGTAAGACAAAGATATGTCTTTTCATTGGATCTAATCCAACTTGTACAGTAAGATTATTTTGATGACGCTAGATGTTATGCCAAGATTTGTCATTGGAGGCCAAAATTTGAGCAATGTAAGGTACGCAGATGATACAGTGCTGAAAGGAAACCCCAAGACTTGTCACGGAAGGTAGCTGAAGAGAGTGATAGAAAAGGAACTACAGATAAACTGCAAGAAAAAACCAATGCATATTCATCAGCAAAATGTGTACCCCAAATGCCAAATACAGGTGGGGGATACAAAGATGAAGCAGGTACAAAAATTTAAATAACTGAGAACTGTTCTAACAGAAGACGGAAAGTGTAACACAGAGATCCAAATGCAAATTGGCATGTTGAAGTATGCATTCCAGAATCTGAGTAAAGTATTAAGAGATGGAAAACTTTTACTAGAGAGGACTGGATTGCTATGCGATGTCAGTTCAATATGGCAGCGAATGCTGGACAATATCATCAGAGATGAAGGAAAAACTTGAAGCAACTGAAATTTGTATCTGCAGAAGGATACTGCGGATGTGAGGAATGATGAGGTTTTAGAAAGGATAGAAACGAAAAGGAAATTAATACAGAGCATCAGAGATAACTAAAGGCCTTGGGACATGCATTAAGGAAAGAGGGCTTGGACAACCTGATACTAACAAGACACATAGATGGTAAACGAGACAGGGGAAAGCAGCAGATAACATATTTGAAGGGCCTAAGTAGATGGATAACAGAACGACGTTGCGTGGTGTTATAGGAGAAAGCGAGAGTGAGATGTAGAAAGCCATGATCGCCTACGTCCTGAAAGAAAAAGGCACATAGAAGAAGGTATTCATACAAAAAGACTATTGTTTTCCATAGTATTTAAATTACTGTAGGTGTCATTGATTTGCATTTTGGTTTAAGGGATATCGAAACGAGATATCGGAAAGCCGAATCAAATTCCCATCGAGTTCCTTATTTACGCAAATTCATGTGTGTTGAATTTGAGGATAGACTGGGTGCTCTGGCCTTGGTTGGTCTAGATTATAACGGAGAACGAAACGGAAAACTACTCCGGGAAAATATTCTGCCTAGTCAGTCATAAATCGAAAGATACATGATCGCCCAAGCGTGTTTCACGTATGACATTTAACAGAATGTTCCATGGAAATAATCATTTGTGTTTATCCAATTTCTACTTATTAAAAGGTTGTTCAAATTTGATTATTTGTTTTCTCAGAATGTTAATCTTATAGTTCCTTGTTAGCCCACTGTTTGCTAACTCATGATAACGTTATACGACACGGTGAACAAAAAGTAGTTTATAGATACAGACAGTGTATATTTTCAATATACCAAAAACATCTGTTATATTATTTTCAGTCTAAATTACAGGAAAGATTTAAAATGTAAGCTGGAGTCTTTGTTTGTGTCGTATGCATGAGTGTTAGCATGATTCTCGCCTAATGTAGATAATGAAAATAGAACTTAATAATAACAGAGAAACGGTATATATATATATATATATATATATATATATATATATATATATATATATATATATTTGATTGGCCGTCTTCTGTTTTCTCTCTTAAACGACTAAAATCTATTGCACTTATTTCAGGCGGCAAAGACGCTTTCAATGTAATGCAGCTCTTAGGTTAATCAAATGTTTCATTTTCTAGATTTGTTGGTAACAAATGAACTTTGCTTTTACTATCCATTTAAGTGAAGATATTATTTCGACTTTATTGAATCAAAACGTAATAGTAATAACGTATGTTACGCATAAATTTAATAAGCAAACCCAAACAACATGGTGCAATATAACGAATTTGTCTTAATAAAATGACAAGCAGAATACATAAGTAAAATATATATGGAACGACATTCTTTCCGGCGCGTAAACTTAGCTTAAATGCATTTAGATCAGAATATCTATGCTGTTTAATAATAAATCTTATCTGTAATGTTCGTCGTCTTATTCTTTCCTTATGAGTGACTTGATATTTACGATTAAAGCCCATAATTTCTCACTTTGCAACACGATTTTGACGTCTTGAATTAAATCATATGTTGTATGATATCTAATTATTATTATCAATTTCTTTTTATACAAGATTATGACATGACTTACTTTATATGAAATAAAATAGTTTTAATTTTATTATTATTATAAACTTAAATTGAATCTATTACTTGTTCAGCTGCTAAGAACCTTGGTTAACTGTGTCGTACGAGACAATTTTTCTCTCCAGAATCTATCTATGTATGTCTACCATTCATCTATGCTAAGAATATTTCTGTCATATATGATCTGACACCACTGCTAGTTATCTAGAACGCCTTGATATATTAGAATCATCAATATTATTGGTCTTATCTGGCGCCTTCGATTTATTCCCATTACCTCTGTGTTTCTTTTTTACGATTACTTTCATCGTTATTTCGGAGAAGCTCTTTGCCATGATACATATATTTTTTATTTTAAGCGTTTTACTAAACTGGCGTTGAGGTCTCATCAATTTACATTTGAGCTGGCCAGATGCAACCGTAAATTCTATGCTAACAATTACTTGTCTCGCAATTATTGGTTGTGGAACTCCCTTCCGGCTCCATACTTTCCAGACAACTTTATTCTGCAGAAATTTAAATGCAATGTATATCGCTATTTTTGACGTTTCTTCTGAATCTTTTTGCTTCCTACTCATTAATAATGTTTCTGCTCTTAATGCTCAGTAACCCCCTGTGTCTTAGAGGCCTTCTCTGGCTTGCATGGGGTAGAATCGATTAAAAATATATGCTTTAAGCGGGATCGATCATATGTTAAAGAAGAAAAACCAATAGCATTCTGCGAGTAAAAAGGAAATAAAATTAAGTCATACCCCGAATCCTGTGACCTCTTTAGTATAGTTACGTCCCAAAGCAGCAATAACATATGTGCAGCAGGATAAACTGCCAAAGCGTATTACATTTCATAGTTTTTTGCCATCTCCAAACTTCGCTCCTACCTCATGATCACAGATGATATTTAATGCGCTCTCCGAAAATCTCTTTTTGAGTTTCTAACATAATAGTTGTATACACACATCAAGGTAACGAATATAATAATATCGTTTTTGAAACTAAATGATTTTAATATAGTTATTTATTATTCTTAGACCAGTGATCTTCTTTCTTATTTAATAATGTTGAAACCTTAGATTTATTTTGATAAATAATTTCCCTTCTTATTCGAAATGTTTCGAAGACAATGAGAAAAACTAGTGGTGACATTTCTTCTTCAGTCACATATGGAAGTAACTTTATTCAAAACCCTTCGATTGCAATAGAGATTGATAAGAATGACTATCGATTTCCAACCTAAGTTTACACTTAGTTGAGCTTAACATTGGTTAGCTGGTCGTATTATTCTTTTTCATAATAAAACCTATGTAATAACATGTAATTGTAAATCATTAGACCTGTTCACATGCTGTTTCATCCGATAGTTCATTAAATACCCAATTTTATCGCACAAGAGAAAGATAGACATAAGTTTCACATGTAGAAGAGTAACCAATGTTTGCAGAGTTTTGGTTTACAAGAGAATCCAAAAGATGGACACCATTATAGTAAAGAAGGGTTTAATTTATTAGCATATGAGAAGAAAGACGAAGGTATGTGCCATTATATTAAATGGTTTAACTAGCTACGTAGCCCCCTGTACAGTAGTGGCAGTGACATGCCTTGCTCGGGATGAAACGCTTATTAAAAAAAACAAAAAAAAAACAGAACATACCATGATATATAAAAGTCTAAAAAACTTGATAGAACCAATAAATAAATGAATATTTGTCATTATATATATTACAGAAATAGCATATAAGAGGAAGACCAAAGTGTGTGCGATTTTATTAAATGTTTATTCCTTAACAACTTGTTCGAAATTTTGGTTAAAAAATTGTTTTTCAGCGTATAAGGGATTTTATGGGTCTTTTTGCTTTAAAACACATTGTTTTGGAAATTCTTGCAAAAGTTTAATAGTTGTCGGATTTTAATGAAATGTTCAGGATTTATTCAAAAAGGAAATAAAATATATTTTAATGCTTTTAGAAAATCTTGATAAAAATATCTTTTACATCTGTTACCCATAATTCTTACATTTTATGAAATTTCATGTACACATGTTTGTTGCCCTATCATAAATAACTTACTGACAAAAGGAATACGCAACAAATAAGTATATAAATCGTGGCCTCCGGGATAATTTACTAGTGCGGTTCTAGGCTTGACAAAATGTAGTAATAATTCTATATGCCTGTGGTGAATATGTGTGAAAATTCAGTGAGTTTAGAAAAATCCATATTTTTTTATTTTTTTGTAGTACATAATTGTTTGCATTTCTCCAAAACAAATTTTGGAAAAAATCAATTCTTTTTTGTTTTCTTTTTATAAAGAAAACTTCTGGAAAATGAATTAACTGACAGCCAAATTTCCATCTGCTTTCAAGCACTCCATCTTCGGATGACTCAATTTTTTTTTCAAAATTACAAAAATGGATATGAAAGAAATTCAAAGCAAATTCTAACACGACTTCAAGTGAATTTAGATTAAATTTTAACTCGCGAATCCTTAATTACTTTATACTGCCTTTTTTCTCTGTTACGTTGATCATCAAAACAGTGCTTGAAATGACAAGCTAATTCATGTGCGGTTTTAATTTGATCCTGGTTTTCCACCAGATATAAGCTCCTAACTAAACTAGGTATTGATCTTCTAGTCAAATTCTAGATTTGGTTGATATGTGCATCAAATTTAAAACTACTATGTAAAGCTATCACTATATTCTTTCAAAAATTAAGCGAGCGTCTATGCAAGGGATGGGTTTATAGTGTTAGCGGTATCAGATTGCGTGTCGCGTAAAAGTTACTGTCAAAATTAGTTTATATTTTACGGCTTATCCTTTTTTTACAGGTTATTTAAAGTCAGACAATATTTTAGATTGGAAGAATTTAAATGATTTACTGATACAACTTTTACTACTTAACCCACAGATGGGGAGTTGAAGATTTGGATTCGTACATTTCCAAAGGGTATTTGCGTGTAATTGAATATTACAAACTCGACTGGAATTGAAATTTCTCTATTCTAATTCTAATTCTGAGTGTTATCCATAACACCACACGCATATCCAAGCTTGCAACACCTGGCATTTCCAAGCAAACCCCTATCAAGATATTGACCATGCTCGACGTTGTGTAACTTCGGTGATTGCATGATAGCCAACGAGATATGTTCGTAAGCCGGTTATTGTCGAATAAAAGAAAATCACTGTACTGATTTCAAAAGCTGAGCAAGGCTGTTTAGTTCGTATCGTGTTAATGTTCTGGGAAAAGGCATGCATCTAAATTTTCATAGTTTAAGGATAAATATCAAAACTGATTTGTGTTTGTTGCGATTATTGGTAAATAGTTTCATGGAAGGAAATCTCTATCTTTAATTTAGTCAGATGAGGGATGTGTTTTCACACTATCATTTCCTAGATACATAGTGTGTGTCTAAAGTAAGATAGTTGCAGATTATGACGCTACGAGTGCAGTTTTTGACGTAATTATATAATCCTAATTAGTTATAGAAATCATGATCATTATTTGCCAGGAATAACTAACTTTAGTCTCTGTTCAAGTATGCGTACATTCATGACTGGGGAAAAGCTTACGTTAATCAGATTAACTAACCTATGTGTAGACAAAAACTTTAAGGAACGAATTAAGAATGGTTAATTTTTTGTGTGTTATTTAATGTGGCAATATTGCATTCTAAGTATAATTCTTTGTTTTATTTTGCTTTAAATGTTTTAGATAAATATTTGCATTCAGAATTTTTGGGAGAATAACACTGCTTTATAAGTGCTGTAGTGAATGGTATGTATATGGCTATATTGTTTAAAACATGCTATATTTATCAGGGATGGATGCTCAGTACCGAAGAATAAAAGATAGATAACGAATATGCCGACTTAGGCATCAAATCTGAACTGTGATACCTCTTCAGTAAATAGTTTAAATTCTTATAAATACATTATATTATTTGTCTGATGTTCTTTAGAATTTTATTTAATGAGAATGCATTTAAAAAAGAAATCCACACTCAGAAGATCGTAAATACCCTAATTGGCTTATTAAAAATATTAGGCATGCTAATCCCAGTAAAGATATGTATCAGAATGCAACATATAATCAAGTCTATTATATGAGTTTGCTTGGATAATGTGACGATATAATAATGCTAAAATATAAAAGTTAAATGTATTTTAATCAACAATTTCTATTATGTAGTTTTATATATTAAAATCTATTCATATATAAAATTATGTGACTTCTGTCAATCCGTCCGTCTTTCTGTCACACCCTGTAAAATGAATCTACATTGTTCGACCGAAACCAAATTTTAGGTCAAAGTTTAAAGGTAAGAGTGTACACAGTAGTTAGTTAACTAGGGCGCGTAAAAATTACGAAGTAGGGTTTTTGTAAATGTATTTTAAACAATAAATCACCTTATTCAATTTTCATCGATTGATTGGCGAAATTTAACGAAATGTATAGTTTGTAAAGCTCGACAAAATGTTAGTAATAGCTTCAACAATAAGTGAAGATTTTAACACTCGTCGGTGTGTTGCAAAAGAATTTAATACTTATTAAATTGTCAATTTTATTATACATTATATGTTACAGGTTTCTATGCATGTCACACTTTCAGTATGAAGACATTTTAATTATTTAGACAAAAATGGCAAGAAAAGGAAAATTGTTATATATAAAACTGACCATACCCCGGAAAAGCATGCAGAAAAGAAAAGAAGGGGCTTTGTTGAGCGAACAGGGAAGATATCCACTAGACTGTGCACCTTTAACTCAACCACATTTTATCCTTACTTTGTTAGCTTATATCCGTAAATTACACCCCAAGAATAAAATCTGGTTTGCTGCTAAAATTGTTTCGTTTTTCATTCGTGGGTAACGATTAGGCCGAAGGAAAATGTTTATGCCACAAACAGTTCAGTAGAAAAAATTGAACCCTGTCAATGAACATGGTGTCTGGTCTGTGCTGCATCGCAACCGATGTTTTGACTTTTGATCTAATTAAGAACAGTATTTGTCTGAATCCATTGTTTGAATTTTCTCGTTATACCCCTTCACAGACACAGAGTTTTAACTTCTGATGCAGAATCGGCTAGCTCATTTTAGGTTCTTTAGTGACAGAGCAGCTTCCATATTGTTGCAAAAATTACATTTTTATCACTTGTTTCCAAAATGACACTGCATTTGTTGGATTTGGGCATTTTATGGAAATGTAGATATTAATTGTTTCAGCGTTTTTCCATGTATCTGAATATCATAAAGATTTGCGTCATCATTACCGACTGCAGATTTGTTAAAAACTTCTTAGTATCTTCCCTTTAGAACATAACAAACCACATAAGAATAGAAGTATTCGCTGTAGAAGTCTTAAAAATAGAAATGTGCCATTTATAGTTATAAATGGCACATTTTAATTTTTGATTTATCTACAGATATTTTCTGGAAATGAAATGAATGCAAAATGACGAAAACGCATATCACTTTTCGCGACTTTTACTTCACACAAATCTTACAGAATGAGGATTCTTTCAGAATACGTATTTATGCAATAACTCAATCACATGTGAAGAATGATCGCTTGTTTGAATGCCATTCATTGAAAAATACTACAAAAACATGTTTCCGTATTTTATTTTTTTATTCAATTGAGTTAGTTCGAGTTTATCATTCTGATCATCACAATCCTTCATCACGGTTAGAAGGTCATTAAGGAAACATTTTTTATCATATCATAACTGGCCAATATAAGTGGTTGTTTGGCGACTAACTCGCCTGGTTCTACGTCCAGAACAGTACATCACTCGCATGTTCTTGTCTCCAGTAAAGTTCTGCAAAGCGCTTTCTGCTTTCGCGTACGATTGTAGAAATATCAGAATGAGTCCATAGAACTGTGATTAAGTTGGATGTTTACTTTACATGTTTAAGTATAGCTCTCAGCATTCGATTGTAGTTTACATCGAGCTCAGAGTGCATGGTTTACTTAATGCCCATTGACACTGCCGCTACAGTGACTCAAGATAATTTCTGCTTGAGTTTGTCTAGTATATTACATTTCCAGATTACATCCATTTATATTTATGGTGACCTAGGCTCTAGCTCTGCCAATTTCCATATTCTTTTCAGTAACATTTGTCTTGCTTCCTCGGTAGTTGACAGATTTTGTTGATGCACATGAAGCAGGTTATATTGAAACTTGCTGGTTGAGACTATGAATTCCGTTTTAGAAGCCTTGACATTGAATCCAGCTTTACTGGAAGCATTTTCTAGATGATGTATAAATACTGTGACTTAGGTAATGGTGGCTGCAGCGATAGTCTTCTGTATAGTCAATATCTGGTAACTTATTTTCAGGATATCGACTTGGGAGTCTTTGTGATAAAGTCAAACCTAGAAGATTATATTTGTCGGGGGATGTTCTCAGTACAAAGTCAAGGTGATAATGATTGTGCAAAAGTGACACCCTGGAAAACTTCTGCTTTAAGTGAGAATCTATAGATCGCTGAATAAAATTTATTCGATGGAAGGTAATAGACATGTATATGTGGCTGATTTTCTTCGGCTGCAATCAGAAGTAGTTGTTTCTTTTGTCGTTTTCCATTAATTTATGCTTAGCGTGATTCTTAATTTTGCATATATTTTTCCCATGTTGGTTTCTCTGTGAAATTTTTAGTGTATATGTTAGTGAGTTTAAGAGGTTATCCTTGTGCTCTTTTAATTTGATGAATGGATCTACTTTCGATAATTATTTAATTTTGTTGGCTACTTTTAATTTGGCGGCTATGTATCTTGTTTCTTTTTTATGATGCTCTATTTTATGCTAATTTTCATATCAATTATCATATTTTCTGCCAGTTTTCATATTTATTTTTTATGATGCTTTATTTTGTTGTTGGTGATTTTGTAAGACTTGGTGATCGCTTAATTAATTAGTTTTCTAGCAATCGTTGTTTTCAATTTGTCTAAAAGCTTTAGATTTGTCAGCCTGTATTTTTTATTTATTTACTTATGTTTTTATTTATCTATCGTTTTTAAGCCTCTTTCTAGTTGTTTGGGGAATTTGTTGTGAGGATGTTTTGTGTCTTGTTTAGATATTATGTTTATTCCATTGTTTATTGCATAAAAGTAATGCATTCGGAAATATAAATATTAAAAATTCAAATAAAACTAACGATATTTTTCTTTTGTTTAAAAATAATTGTTGCAAAATAAAATCGTAATATTGGTTGACTCTGTTTGATGTGAATTGAGATACATCCAACTGCTGGCTAAACAGTGAGAGATAGTCGGAAGAGTTTCTCGAACCAACAGGAGAAGGAGAACCACATTCAAAAGCCCACCTTTGCCAAACGGCCATTGGCTATTTGCAAACCTTGAGCGTAGTAGCTGCCTCTCTGAGGTCAACGAGTTTACCAAAGTGAAGATGAACATTTGAGAATATAGACGGGCAAACCTCAACATCCCCGAGGTAAAAGGAACCGAATAACTATTGATCTATTTTGCTAAATGAATATATATATATGTATATATATATGTGTGTGTGTGTGTTTGTTGGTGTGTGTGTGCGTTTGTGTGTGTGTGTGATGCACGTTTAAAGAAAGGATAAATATAGACACGTAGTGAGATGAAAATTTGCACATGAAATACATTTTTCATAAAAATGTATGCAAAATTTTGAGTAAAGTTTCTTCTCTCTCTCTCTCTCTCTCTCTCTCTATATATATATATATATATATATATATGTATATATGTGTGTGCGTTTAAAGAAAGGATAAATATAGAAACTTAGTGAGATGAAAATTTGCACATGAAATACATTTTTCATAAAAATGTATGTAAAATTTTGAGTAAAGTTTCTTCTCTCTCCTCCTCTCTCTCTCTCTCTCTATATATATATATATATATATATATATATATATATGTCTTTGTGTGTGTGTGTGTGTGTGCGTGTGTGTGTATAACTCAACTCACACGAAGCTCATAGAACACTTTCGCTACTGAATATATTTACACACAAACACACCATAAATATTAGTCACTGTAGCATGTAATACTTATTCTACCCTATCAATTTAACATGCAAATATATACCAAATTTCAACCAATATATACAGAAATATGTTTATGTAATTAAACTAACAATTAATTAACTTATTTTAGAGAGTTAACAACAGAAACATTACTTAAGTTTGAAGCCAATTATTTCTTATTATTTACATAATCTAAATTTGAAACTTCTAGAAAATGTATTTTTTTCAAAATAAGATTAATTTTAAAATTCAAAGAAATATTGATTATCATTCTAAATTTCTTTTTCATAATTGATTTAAGAGACTGAAAAAGAAATTTGACATCTAGAAAATTTGGCGATTTTGCAAGTTAAATTTAGCTCCTCTGCTGAAAACTGATAATGCACTTTTAAATGTAAACATATTTCGTTACTTGGTTTTACTTCAGCCTATTAAAAGCTACATCCATCAATATTTAAGAGCTTGCATGATTTGGTTTTAAGAGGTAAAAATTACGTCTTTTTTTTTTCTTATCAAAGAATCTCTTATATCATAAGAAGCATAACAAGAAAAATATAGTTACAACAGAAATAAGGCGATGCATTTTACTCTTAGAATTACTTTAATCTTTTAGAAACATTTATAATTTATTAAGAATTCTTTAGCTTGGTTCTCTTTTGAGACACGTATGTCTGATGATCAAACTAAATACTCGGTTGTCCTAATGTATCATGCCAAAACATGGCTTTCCTCGAGCTGCTCAATATTGTGTCAGTAAAATATGAATTTATTGCTATAATGGTCATTTGAATTTAATTTCATTATTCAGTAATCTATTCAAGCATGCACCTCTTTGATAGGATTTAAGTCAGAAGTCTTAGTGTATAACAACGCATGGATTACAAAACTGTTTTTTCTGAGTTCAATAAAGATTAGAATTCAACTTCCGATTAATATTTAGAAAATAAGAAACACGACCTCATGTTTACTTTGGATTTAGTTATATTTTCAGTTGCCCATTATGCTGTTTAAATAGCTGATATCTGCAACGGTCTCAGCAGACAAGTAAAACCCAAATCATAACAATCACTAATCCGCTTAATTTATGGAAAACACTGGAAATTATATCACCTTCCTTTTCTCCACTTAACACGCAATCTTTGAATTATAAGCAGAACATTTAAATTCTGGATTTGTTTATCCATTGGAACGTGTCCCGCGAACAAACCGTGCATTAACTGCTTCTTTTTCTAGCAAAATTGAGAAAATATATGTTTATCAGCTATGATCATTTCGCAAACTGGGTGATGATCAATTTCTACAATTTTGTTCTTTGTTATTCTAAATTCCATTCGAATATTTACTGTCTCTGTTTGGACAGAAAAGCACTAAACGCTTGAAATAGGTTGGATTATTTATCCGTTATAAAGAAAAATTCGTTAAGAAAAGGAGGAAATTGAAAACGAAATAGACTAAGCTGGAGTAAGTTTACACAATAGAGCAAGTTCTACAAAACTAAGACATTGAGATGAGAACCAGAGTCACGAACGTATGTATCCCCGTCAGATCAAGACTTTTATATGTGGGTTATGCGTGACCCAGAAACTAATGTAAAATATGTAAACTGCGAGCAGTATACAGCCATTTCTTCAAATCATTGATTAAAAATGGCTTTAGGTTAACTTTAGTCTAATGGCATCAGAAACGATCCTGATACGAAAGTCGAGAAACCACATTAAAGAAATGTAAATAAATTTACGTAATAGCATCACATCAAGTGAAGACTTTGCATAGCAGCAGCAACTAAATCAGATAGACACATGTAACTCAAAGAGAAGATATTCACATAACCAAGAAGTTGACATTGTAAGCTCATTCGAAATAAAAGCTAGAAAAGAAGTTATATATATTTGGGAAAGTGCAATAACAGGTAGTAGAGTTCAGAATTCTATTTTACCGACAAAAATATATTATAACTTCCGACCGGTAGTAACATTGGCTGCCAGGCGAATGAATGCCGAATATTTCGATATACGAAAGCATCTACTATCATATTTATCATTGGTAAATATTCAAACAAATTCATTTAATAATAAACTATTTGCTTTATTCTTTTAAAGTTTTAATCTAAGAAGTCGCTTTTGCGTTTCATGGCACCCAAGGATAAGGGTACATCGCCTTCACCCCAAAAGAAAGCAGCAACAGCAGAGTCACCTCCGTCGCTGCCTGCCAGGTAGGATGTTCCACAGGGAAAGCCTAAGAAATCCCTGCGGAAAAAGCAAGAGGAGATGGAAATCGACTCAGCTGAACCAAGAGCTTCACCCCTGAAGAGGGACAGAGAGGAAGAAGAGGAGGAAGAAGAATGCAGCGTCAAGGTGCAGACAAAGAGTCGCAGCAGCGAGAAACGAAGCCAAGCAGCCGTCTCCTTGCTTGGGTCTCCGGAGAGACCGAAGGACTCTTATGTCAAGAAGGCAAGTAGCCTTCCAGCTTCCCCCCTTAAATCTACCCAGCAACTTTCCCAATCCCCGGCATTCAAGCTGACCCCCTCTCACCAAAGAAATCACTTACTCCCACCCCTTCTCCTACTGTTTCCCAGTGCAAAAAAAAGAAATCCCTTCCGAAGGGGGAAGCCCTTATGAAGGTGAACAAGACTGAGGTGACAAAAGAGTGGAACGCACAAAGGCATGCGCTCCTAAAGCCACTCTTAAAGTTAACCAATGTAGACGGCAAATCATCAGAAGACCCGTACAATTTCCCTGAGGCTCCAGACCACAGGGGACAACCTTCGCGTGTGGGATCACGTGAAGGCGGTGGACAAGCTCTATCCATCCATACAAATGGTCAGGAGAGGTACTCCGGACTTACGTAAGATGGCTAAGAACTGTGCCGGGAGGCTACCAGTTTTACTCCACCCCTGTTTATATAGGGTCGTAAAACTAACATATCCCACGGACGTCGGCGGTATTGTCCATGACGGACGGGTTACGTCCGATATAGGAACGGTATTCCCTTGGACAGTCCGTCGGGGTCCTTTCCCCCAATGATTTCTACCCGGTATGTGCCCAAATATAAGTTGATACCTGTCTTTCTTGTTTTTTTTTCGTTCCAGTTTTAAAAGATGTCTATTAAGATAGCCAGCTTGAATGCGAGGGGCCTGAGGGATCGAGGTAAGACGGCCCGCCTGCTTCGTGACCTCTCGTCCTTCGGCGTGGATGTGGCCGCGATCCAAGAGACTCACTTTGTTTGCGAATCCGACTCTTGTGTGCTGTCTAACGACTTTGTCGTCTATTCAGCATATGGGAGCCGGCATGCCAGAGGTGTTTCTTTGCTGGTCAAGCGTACCCTGGATGCAAGGATTGACCTTGTCCATGTCGGTGCCGAGGGCCGGATGATCGTGGCCGATATTGCAGTGAAAAGCAAGTCGTTCCGGCTGATTGCGGTGTATGCGCCCAACGATCAAGGTGAGCGAGTCTCTTTCTTTCGGCTGTTGGAGCCCTTCCTGGTGGATTCAACACGGCTAATCTTAGTTGGGACTGGAATGCCATCCTGACCTTCAAATGGGATGGAGGGAGGGGCGCTAGCGGGTGGAGTGGTGATCGCAGCTTGGTTGATCTGATCGGCGAATTTGGTCTCGTCGATAGATACCGGGTCGATCATCCGGAAGGGAGCATGTGGACGTGGACGCTTAATTGGCCTTCTACCCGGGTATCCTCGTACCTGGATAGAATGTTAGTGAGAGAGGCCGATGTAGACTTCTTAGAATGTCCGACGTTCCACTAGTTAGGCTACACTGACCACAAACTCGTTTGTGCCCGTGTGGTGTTAGATTTTAAGCCTAGGTTGGCTGGTTATTGGAAGTTCAATCAGTCCTTACTGGACAGGTGCGACTTTCGTGACCAGCTGAATAGACTAGTTCAGCGGGCGTTAACTGGGCGAGCCATTGGGAATAAGTGGTGGGATGGCCTTAAGGATAGCATTAGGTATTTCGCCACCCAATACAGCCAACGGTTCAACCTAGATAAGGCTGCGAAGGCAAAGACACTTAGATCTAATTACTCCCGGGCGGAGGCTGGTGGGGATCCCCTAGAGGTAGCCGTAGCTAGGGAGGCCCTGGAGCGTTCGACTAGCGAGCGCTACATGGGTCAGATAATTAGACATAAGTTAAGCAAGATGTCTTCCGAAGCTGTGAACATGGGCGCAGAACTGCACAAAGGATGAAATTCGCCGGGCCGACGATCGGTACATTCTAGAGGTGCGCGACCCGGAAGGGCATCTCCTAAGGTTCACCGACGACATGTGCGAGGCGTTCCGGCAGCATTTCGAACACCGGTTTACCAAGGAGCCTGGTCTCCGCGACGAGGAGTTTCGCAGCTATTTGGCTGACTTTCTCCGGCTCTTGCCGACTGAAGCGGCTAGCTGCGAGGGAGAGGGTAGTGAGGGACATGTTCCCTAGCCTCACTATCACTCCCCCGGTCTCGAGGCGCAGCCACAAGCCCCGGGGGCGGCCGAAATTCCTCCTCGAATGTCTGAAGGCCCTGCGGGCCATTCCACGGTCCAGTGACCTTTTACAGCCTAGAAAAATCTTCTATCGGGGATTAGTAATGGGCGCCGTGAAGGATAAACTGCGGAGGAAGCTCGGCATGTCAAGAGATGAGTATCGCTCTCATTGGTCTTTGGCGCCAGGCTCGGATTGGCTCAGCAACTTTGAAGTTTTCTCTGACCTGACGATTGGCTCGGAACGACTTGTCTCTCAACAACAAGCGTTTTGCAATGGGTCTGGCGGATTTGCCAGATTGTGAGCGTTGCAACCTTGGTATAAAGAAGACATCGGCGCACGCCTTCTACCATTGTTCGCGCGTTCGCCCGTTGTGGGACCGTGTCGGCGAGAATGGTGATTTGGATGACGCGTCTGGAGGAAGTCTTGCGGGGTGGCCGTCTTTCGCATCAGGATCTGATCCGATATTTTGAGCACCAGCTCAAAATGAAGATTAGAACTGAACGGAAGCGGTTGACTCCGACAGACTTTGGCGAAAGGTAGATATATGCAGCGAGCCTGGTTCGCGTGACCGGAGCTAGCCTTGATTTTCTCTTTTAGATCTGCTGGGCACATCGGTGTGGATTCCGTTGGAACCCCTCCCTTGGTTAAGGTAAGATGTTTTTGTGTACCTAGTTAATGTGAGTGAATGTGTTTATCCCGGCCTGTTCCCGGCACAATTGCTTTTGTTATGATCCAGTTCGAGATTCCCGGTATCCGTTTTTATTTTGTCCCATTTTTCACTCTCATCTGGATCAGTATTATTTATTCTCCAGTCCCATTAATTTTGTACCTTTTTTCTCCATTCCCCGTAGAAAGAGAGCTCCTTGATTTTGTCTTTTAGGCAAAATACAGTGGCCTCTTTGTTTTTGAGGGTGTGTTTGGGTCCAACTAACATCATGTATACAATATTTTGTTGAAATTGTTTTTTTTTTTGGGGGGGGGGGGGTTGTTTCTTCATCACCCTCCCCCTCATGCCATTTCATGTAAGAAAAATTTTAAATATATTTTTGTAACTATTGTACATTTACCAAAATTTTTATGTACATTTGGGGTGATTTTTTAGGTCCCCGGTATGCTTTGTGGTATTTTAGTGCACGATAAGTATGAGTGTTGAGGGACAAATTTTTATGGTGAGTAAGAAACATTGTAACGTATGTGTGGGTCGCGAATCTGATTAACTAGGTATAGGATAGAGTACCTGAAAACCAACCCAAGTTTTTGTTTCCCCTCACCTTCTTCGGCCTTGTGCCATAATTTTGTATTTTTACAAAATAAATAGACGCTTTTGCGTTTCATGTACACACATATATTTTAAATGTCTCTTTCGCATTATGAGTATCAGTTTCTAGTAAATGTAGAAATTTCTATAGAAACAATTCTATAGAAATTTCTACATTGTTCGAATGTTCTCGCCAACATTCCTCTGCTGTAGTTTGTCCTGGGTATGACGATAAACTATATCCGCCAGCAATATCTCTAAACAAGAAGTTTTGGGGAGCGTGGAATCACCTCTTAATTGCAGTTGTTATCAGGCCCACCTTGACCAGAGATGGTAGCACCTGTTAGGGTACGAGCTATCACCAAATAGTTAACACTCCAAACTGGTGTCAAAACATTATGTAAGTATAAAGATGCATTTTTGTAGTAAAAATGCCAGCAATGTATTTTCATAGCAAAAAAGATAAAAATAAAAAATAAGTGGTCCTGCACATGACAGTAAACTGCATCTGGCAGCAAGGCCTCTGATTGGCAGATTGTGTGGAGCATGGAACCACCACTAAATTGCTGTTATTCTCACTCCAACCTGACCCGGAGTGATAGGACCTTTTAGGGTCCGAAATATGATCAAATAGTTAACCAGCAAACTGGGGTCAAAACACTATGAAAGTATAAAAATACACTTTTATAAAAATATATACATAAAAATAGACTTTTATAGAAAAATATATATTTTTGAAGAAAATATTATTGCCATAACTCATTTCTGAAGAAAAAAAAATATTCTCAGCAAAACATTTTTGAATACAAAACTAAAAAACATTTTCACTTTTCTAAAATAAAGAAAAAAAAAACACTTTTCTTTAATATCTGACTAAATCAACCTTCTGACTATGGCCGAATATAAAAAATACCTTAAAACCCCACCTTTTTTGGCATTAAATAACGCAGAAGTGTTAAACAAAACTCAAATTCAGACACTGTAAAAAAAGGACTAGCAATGTATGTAAAAGAAAAATTGCCAGGAATATTTTTTATAAAAACAAAAAAAATTACCAGCAATTCAATTTTGTAAAAAAATATTAATGTCTTAAGAAAATTAAATTTCGGCGTTAATAAGGTGATTATATACCGCTAAACAAAAAATACTATATCATCTCAAGTCTCTTTGTAAGAAGATTGTATTGCACTCATTTATATATTAACTAGATACATATTAGTTCAGTACTTTTTTATTTTTTGTTTCTTGAGAAATCTTCATTTCTCCTCAAATTTGCCTTAGATTTTAAAAAGCATATTTCGATTTTCCTATGCACTGTTAGTATATAATTGTAACTAGACTACCCAGATATCTATATCTAATTATCTCTAGCATACTGCGTTAATTGTTTGCTAACGATCATTCATTCTGTCTTCTTTTAATTAATAGTGTAATTTTCTTTCCATTTAATACCTTTTGTAAGAGATTTTACACATTTTTTATGTGTCATCCATCAACAGTGTCATGCGCATATATAATTATTTTAAGATTATGTCCAGAAATAATAAATCCTATATTTTTTGATTCTCTTATAATTGTCAAGAATTATTGTAAATAAATCTGGAGAGAAAACGCTTCTTTTACCTTTCTTTATATTTTTGTTTACTCACAGAACTCAATTTGTATTCGCCTCTTCTCAATAGACGTTATAGATCAATAAAATATATTTCCTTTACAAATCAAGCTTTTTAATTAGATTTGTGCTCGAACTACATGAACGGCTTTCGTGTAATCTGTTAAGCATTAATATAGAGCTTTTTTAATCGTATTGATCACTCTTATATATTTATGGTCATAAATATAGCAGCACTTGTTTCAGTGTCTTTCAGAATCAAAAATTCCTTGACCAATTTCCGGTTAAATTATACTACATTCCCTGTTCATAAAAGCATGATGATGATTTTAGTTATGTCCGTTCTGATAGAGTTTTTTGCCTTCAGTTTTATGAAGATAGATCAATTTAATCACTGTAATGTAATACAATATAGTAGAACACATTACATAAAATAGCTTCCATATTTGCTACAGTAATCTACGTTATCGAGTGCAGAAATCTAGCATACATTGCAGTGCAAAATATTGATATGTGTTTATATTTGCAGCTAAAAGAATTCTGAAATTGTCAATTGTTTTTGATAGAAATGAATACGAATTAATATTTGTTTCATATTGTCTGCCATTAGAAAAAATATTTGAAACAAAAGTTTTGGCAAATTCTTGAGAAAATCAATTTTAATAACCGTTGTTTATAGATATGCGAATACTTAACTATTTCTGTAGTTAGGAAATCAGTAGACTAGAAATACACATTTCTCTTGTTTTTTCAATTTAAGTGTGAAAGGAGGACGTACATTGGCTTCAGAAAAACTGTCGAAAGAGAAAATACATAGACAGGTTAATTCTTAACATATAATCTTGCATAGTGATAAGGATTGGTGACGTCAGTTGTTTTATATTGCTACTGCCTCATATTAAGCTTTGACTGATATCGAAGATTATTTAAGCCTTATCTATATGTGGTATTTGTTTACGCTTTTGTGTTAAAATGTTTCTAGATTGTCTGGAGCTAAATTAAAAGTGGGCGTACATACTGTCACTGCTATTAAAATAATACTTTCTGTCAACCATTACAGGCAACCTCTCCTGCCTCCCATAAGTATGGACCAAGCGATTCTTCCGGAGAGTAATACACTACGCCTCCTCGGACTTACTCTGTTCTCACACCTCAAATGGAACCACTATATTGAATCCATAGCAAAATCTACTGCTAAGAAGGTTGGGTCACTATGTCGATCCAGGATGTTTTCTCCACCTGAATCCATCCTGCTTATATACAAGTCAACCATCCGTCCGTGCATGGAGTACTGCTGCCATTTATGGTCAGGTGCCCCTGCCGTTCTCCTCAGTGTTATTGACAAGCTCCAAAGGAGAGTCTGTAATGTGATAGGTACTGATCTGGCGACTCGACTGCAGCCACTTCCCCATCGTCGACATGTGGCCTCCCTTTGTCTGTTCTATAAATACTTACATGGCTTCTGCTCAGACGAACTTAAGTCACTGATGCCTCCTCAACAGGTGTTTACTCGTGCAACCAGACTGGCAACTGGGTCCCACCCATTCACAGTCAGGTTAGCCAAATGCAGACTACAATTCTACTCCTGCAGCTTCTTCTCTCGCACTCCCGCTTGTGGAACTCGCTCCCGTATTCTTGCTTTCCTGACGGTTACAACCTCCAGAAAATTAAATACAAAGTCAATACCCATCTACTAACCACTGGACTCTAGCTCTCTCCCCACCCCCGTATAACCTTCCCTTTTTCTCCACCTATGTATCTGTCATCGCACCTGCTTTCTCAGCTTTCTATTGTTCCTTTCTAAGTAGTTTGTACTCCTCACTCTTTTCTAATTAATCTGTTTACATTTATGTAGCCCCCTGCACATGAGTGGCGTTTCCGCCTTGCTCTGGGTAAAATGATTAAAAAAAAAATTCTGCTATAGAATTTGAGGATGCAAGGAACGAAATATGTAGAAACGATTACTTACCAAAGATTTGAAGGATAAAGCTAACTGGTTAAATATGTTATCTCTTTGCTTCTAACCATAGTATCTATCTGTCTTTCTCTGTTAGCCTGTCTTTACACAGACATTCACACACACATATACACACACGCGCATGTACACCCGAATTTCGCGTTGACGTCTGGAAACGGTTCCTTGTTCCGTCTTGGTAATCTGGACTTATGTCACATTAATAAATAGGTAGGTGTGTGTCTTTTGTTGTTTTTTTTTATTTTTTTATTTTCTTGTTCGGGATTTCTTGTCTGAGGTGTTAGGTACTCTGGCAAATTTTCTGTTTGTTCCATTAACATAGTTAATTTTTAATTCATATATATATATATATATATATATATATATATATATATATATAGCATAATGATAATCCACGTAGACTGTCTTAATATTTATAGGAAAAACTACAAAATTGTATCAGTTAAAAATGTTTCTTTGACAGTATTTATTTATTTCTATTATATATATATATATATATATATATATAATAGAAATAAATAAATACTGTAAAATCATTTTAACTTACAACTTTTTAGTAGTTTTATATATATATATATATATATATATATGAAAATATTATTTGTGGTACAAACCTTTATTACCGCTATGAATAAACACAAATTATTTTTTATTAACACCTATGATGTTAACAGTTAAAAAATAAAACTAGCTA
Organism: Ascarosepion bandense; assembly: GCA_037127315.1. NCBI lineage: Eukaryota > Metazoa > Mollusca > Cephalopoda > Sepiida > Sepiidae > Ascarosepion > Ascarosepion bandense. The sequence continues at coordinate 247,695 of JBBBDQ010000777.1, forward strand.
ACCGGTTTCGCACCTCGCTCAACAGAGATAAATAATAAGTGAATAAATAATTATTTAAGAAACAAAAAAAGATTTAAGGGGGAGAGAAAATTAACTAAATGGATTTAAGGCGAAGTATATGTTCCTTGTGTTTACACAGATGTGGTTTGAACGATTGAATATAGATGGTCTCCAATACTTTAAGGTGTTAACCTTAGTGGAATATACTAAAAATGGAGAATGCGTCCACACTAAAGGTAGCGAGACAACTGTTTTTTATAAGATGTTCTGCAATAGGAGACCCGTATGTACTGGTCAATCTATCTGACAATGAATATTTCAAATGACAGATTTTTGAGGTACGTGTTCTTTAATTCTGGCAAATAATCTTTAGGTAGTTCTCCCAATGTAGTGCAATTCATAACTACATTAAGCATACAAATTAAAGCACTATTATGATGTAGGGCAAGTAAATTATTCCTTATGGAAAAAAGACATATTTAGCAGAAAAACAACACGAGTAAAAAGCCGCAAAGTAATTATGTCGAACTGCAACGGATATACGCTTCGGAAATTTATTACTGATAAAAACGAGCCAAAGGAGGCGCTGTTATGCAAGATATCTTTGCACAGTAGTTGCTTTAACTTTGTTAAACTTCAATACGTTATTCCTAATCATGGATTGGACAGCGTCCAATGGAGATGCGTCATTACAGAGAGTAGTTATAATAAACCTAAGTTCTTCTTTAATCCTACTTTTAGAGCAACTGTAAGGCTTTATGAGCAAGAGTCTTAATTAAATTAACTTTAAGTTCTGGGGGACATAATCTGACTTTTGAACTATTTAAGTAGGCGTTTTTGTGTCCCCTCCTCGCATATTAAACGAGAGCAGATTTATTCGGAGGTTTGGTTTCCCAGTTGGCCAGACATTACCCTGATTCACCGAGAAATGGCAGTGATCTAAAGGCTAAATTGAATGATATTGCATATTGCTACGCAGGTACTCCTGTTTCCTTTAATGAATCAAAGTGGAACAGAGAGCAATATGAAAATATTAATTCCCTTTCGGCGTAATAAGTCTTTAGTTATTACGAAACCGGATAAAGGATCAGGTGTCATTATTCATGACTATCAAAACAATGTTAACAAGGTGATGACTATTATTACAGATAATTCTAAATTTGTTCGATTATGTCCAGTAGACAAATACGACTCTACATTGTCTAGTGTAGCCAACTTCAAACAACGCATAGTTAAATGATTTAAAAGTAAGATTTTACCGACTGAAATGTCTAATGAAAAAAGACACATTGGCTCTATTCATCTCTGTCTCTATAGTGTGGCCAAAACAGATAAGAATAGCATTCCATTGATACCTATTTTATCTATGATTGCTTTTTCCCAACGTGACGTGTTTAAATCGTTTATACCACATTACAGCCTGTTTTGGAACGGTATAACACATTCTGTATTAAAGATTAATTTGATTATTCTGACCTCATACAGCGTTATTTGTTAACCAGCAAATTATGTGTTCTTATAATACTTCTAGCCTTTTTTATCTTCGTTTCTTAATAAAAAATATTTGTATTGATGGCGGTAATATATATATATATATATATATATATATATATATATATATATATATATATATATATATAAACCTCCAGTAAATATTCTACGGCTAGAACTAAAATAAAAATTTTTACGCGTTCTAACGCAATGCTCAGGAGGTAGGTATTAGTACTTTGTGAAAAGTTAAGGGTAGTTGATACATATATACCATACACACGCTAACCAGATTCACTGAGGGATAAAATTCCCATAAGAGCAACATAAAATATACCTTGAATTTAGCATTTTTTTAAAATATATCATGAGAAGCAGTAAAAAATCAAGAAGAGAGCACGATGGTCAATGAAGAATAGTATAATTTAAATAAAGTAAACAGCATGACAGAGAATATAATCTGAAAATAAGAATAACAATAATGATAATATATATATATATATATATATATATATATATATATATATATATATATATTAATAAGGATACATATCATCCTACATGTACAGCACAACTCAGAGTTTCATGTCACTTTCGCTTATTTATTTTCTATGATCGAAGGCACTGAAAAATACTAAAAAAATAACATATATATATATATAGAGAGAGAGAGAGAAAGAAAGAAAGAGGGAGTGGGAGAGAGAAATATAAAATAATATGTATGTGCGATAATAAATAAATAGATAAATAAATAAATAAAAATAATTGAAAATTTCGATGTAAATTATTTATGGTGTAAGAATTTAAGCAGTTTTATTTTCATTTTTGTATCTGTATTGTCATTAAATCACACATTTTGTTTAAAAAAGTAGAGTTATTTTGATGGTTTAAGATGAAAAGTTCTTCTAAAAGCACATGCTACAGCTACTTTCTATTCAATGACAAAATTTGTTTTTTGCGATGATGTCCCAGGGCTTTAGTTATATTTTTTTTATTTACCAAAAATATTTAAAGAAGGCAGCGCTGTATTTTATTTATTATTATTTAAGTTTAATTTCTGACTGGGAAGACGGTATTTCCATTGATTTTCGTTTAAATCAAAATAATATTTAACAACGTCAGCAGAATGAATGCTAGCTTTGTAAATTATACGTTTGGTCTTGCTTGACAGTTAAGTGGGCAGATCGTATTTTGTCGACAGTTACAATTATTTTTGGTAATGTTACTGTTAGTGATAATAGAATTACTATTATTTTGCATGTTGAACATATTCTTATTTAATATCTTATTGTCATGCAGTGAGATATATTTATCTGTGCCTATTTACATTCATATATATATATATATATATATATATATATATATATATATATATAAAATCTTATATAAAGTTTTCTTTATTACCATATTTAAAATTTATAAAGAGGCTCAGAGAATTATATTCATAATTTGAAATAATTTTATATTCAAAATTTATTTACAAAATTTAGTTCAAATATTAACATTTCATTGCATATATCATATTATATATATATTAAACTATAATGGTATGAAAATATGTTAACTTTGTGTTCGTAACTGTATGAGAAATCTGTGCTGACAATTGAAAAAAATAATTTTGCAACCGTGTGTAGTTGATGAAATATGCATCCAGTATATAAGAATACGTGTTCTAGGGTGAAAATGTTAATTATAAATAGTCTAGAAACCATCAATCTGGCGCAAGGCAATCTTCCAACCCTGTGATTTTCTCTCATAGTACTTGTTATAACTTTGTAAATAGAAAAAGCTAATGATTGACAATAAGAATACAGAATAAATAAATAAAATATGCTTATCTTTCCCTCTAACATGACAAAAATAAAAAATTAAGAGAAGAAAGCAGTGTAATGATCGAACATTTAAACAAAATTCAATCGTACATAAAATAGAATCAGACAGATAACGACTAGTGATTGATTGTATTTACAATCACGTTTCAGCTGATTCCTCGTTTATTCAGATATTTCAACAAGTTTGATCGATTATTTAACCTCATAACACTGACAGACGATCATTAATACATATGCCTGGCCAGTATTTAGATGGGTGATCACTTGGAAACGCCGTGGGCTGTAAGTTCCTACAATTTGAGATATGTTTTATAACTTAGGCATTGTTATTGTATTTTCAGTGTCATTATTTATTTATAATTATGCTTATTTATCTATTTTATTTCTGTTAACGTTATATTTTAGTGATTATATATATATATATATATATATATATATATATACATATACACATATATATATATATATATATATATATATATATATATATATATATATATATAATCGTTTCACCCCAAGGTGAATAGGTCGGAGAATAGTTAAAAGAAGGATGGAAACACTGCTATGAAAAGAGTTGCGTGAGGGTAGAATGGAATATAAGAATAGAATGATACATTGGGTGTCAGGGAAATGATGGGAGTCAAGGTGATAAGAGATTAAAATTTACTTTGCATTTAAACTCTTGGAGATTGTAGCTGTCATGGAAACAAGTATAGGGAAGGAATTTCTACGGCGGAAAGTACGAGAAACGAAGCTGTAGAGTTGAAGTCGCGGTTACATTTGATCGTTTTTACTGTAAAGAGTCTAGTAGATTGAGTAAATTTATGCAGAGGGTGCATTAGGAAGTTAAGCTCGTCGGAACAGAAGCTTTAAAAACAGATGTATGTTACATTTCGTCGGTGAGAAGTTCATTGGAGTCAAGTTGCCAGATCGGGATCGATTACATTGGTGATTCTTCTTTGGATTTTGTCGAGAACTCAGAGATGAATAGCAGGGGCCCCCGACCAGATGCGACAGCAGTATTTGATGTACGGGCGAATGATAGATTTGTATAGATTCAAACGAGAAAAACTTCCTAGATCGACACAGCGACCATACCTTCCTAGCAATAGGTTTAGCTACTGATTCGATGTAGTAATTCTACTTGAAGTCGGCTGTGAAAGTCAAGCCGAGAAGGTACAATGTATTGCTATCAGGGAGACTTGCCTGATCCATGTTCATGGTGGGTATGAAAAGACTGTCTATGGTGGTTAATGGACAACAGTTTTGTTTTGGAAGCATTCAAATTTGCGAGCCATTTCTTACCCCAGTCCACCTCAGATTGAGATCATTTTGAAGGTCAGTAAAGAGATTTGCTTTTTCAGCCGGCAGATTTTCTATTGGGGCGGAAATAAGCTGTGGTGTCATCAGCACAGATGCTTACTTGGGATCTGATTACATCAGAGAGATTGGTGATGAAGATCAGAAAAAGCCAGGAATTCGGACAGAGCCTTGAGGAACACTCACATTCGTTATACCATAGACGTGTATCTCGCGCAGAAGGCCAGCGTATCACACACTTTCAGATTCTTTGGAGATACCCAGGTCAACAGCTATAGCTTCATCGTTCTTATCGTGAACCTGCTATATGTACTCTGTGATGGTTGTTAGGATATCAGCGGTAGACCTGGCGAAGCGGAGGCTATACAGTTTGTCGGAGAATAGGCTGTGGGTTGTATGATGTTGAACGAATTCAGCATTGATAATAGTCTCTAACATTTGGCCAAAAACGGAGAGGAGGCTGATAGGGGGATACTTAGAGTAGACTGGGGCTTCCAGAGTTCTTAATAACTGAAACCACATGGGAAGACATCCAAATGGCAGGAAACAAGAAGCAGAGTGGAAGTTTATGTAGACTTAGGAAAAAACAGAGAGGAGTTCGGAGGGACGTTTCTTCATGAGAATGACTGATTTTCCGTCACCTCCGCTCAACTTATGTGGGTCAAACTTTGAAATTATGTTAGAAAGTATAGAGAGGGTATTGTTAACGTCACTTAGTTGAGCCTTATTTCTAGGTTGGAAATCGTATGCAGATACCCCAGATGAATTCAATGTGGAGTTACTAGAGAAGCAGCGAGCAAAGTACTCGGCATTGTCCGATGTATCTGTGAGGTCCTCAAATTTATTGATTAAATGAAGGATAGAATGTTTGCTATTGTTTAGCTCACTTTTGCAGAGACAAAATTAATTCTTAGAGCCAACGCTGCGTCATGCTATACGCTGCTTCATTCTATTAGCAAACAACACTTTAGCATCACAGAGGACTTACTTACATCCAATGCGTGCAGAGACAAAAAGGCGCCTAGTATGATCAAGCTCATTACTGCGGTAAATCCGCAAAGGTGGTTCTGAGTTCAATAGAAGCCCAGCAATTAAGAGAGAACCAAGGAGAATAATGTGGTTTGAGTCGGAACTTTCTCGATTGGATGAAAGCATCAAAGCCGGCTTTCTCAGATGCATTGTTTTAATAAATGAGACTAAAAACTTTGCTCCAAAGAACATTACATAGGAAGTCTCAGACCGTCTCCCAGTTCATTCTTTGATACCACTAAGATGTTCTACAGGAAGGGGATCATGAAAGGAGTAGAAGCAGATATCAACAGAAACCAAAGTTTGATCAGATTTGCCAAGAGAGCAGAGCTACATGGCATGGCAAGTGTCAAGGATAGAAATTCAACACATCTAGCAGTGAGCAGAGTTCATTAGGGTTCTTGAGGAAACGCGTGAAGAAATGTAGCGCTTGCGTGAGAAATTGAAAGGTTCATGATATGGAAACCAGAAAGGTCTGTAATATAAGTTTTTCAGTCACTTGGCGTGGTGACATTAAAGTCACCGAACGCAAATATATTAGCGAACTAATGAGAGGAAATGGCTATGTCTATATTGTTCAACATGCTGTCTAGTACGTAACAGTTAGAAGAGGAAAAGAACAGTAAAGAAAGAAATAGCTGAGCTTAGTAGAGGGAGAGGCGGGGATACATGTAGGAATGGTCTTGAGATTCAAGAGAAATCATCTGGCTAGAGGGAGATCTTTGCTGACATAAACGTTAAAATTATGCACATGGAAATTGGAGTCCTTCCTAAAAAGGGAAATATAACCAGGGATATAGAAACCAGAAGAAGAGATAGAAAGGTCAAAGTTAGTTTTAGGCCAGAGATAGGGCAGGAACAGTGCGGGTTCGTCAAAGACACTGGAACAAGGAACGCCATATTCATGATTAGGATGCTCTCTGAAAGGGCATTACAAATGAAGAAAGACTTGTACCTATGCTTCATTGATTACGCGAAAGCATTCGACAAAATACGACACAAAGAATTGATGGAAATGCTAGGCAACCTCGACATTTTCGGCAAAGATATAAGAATAATCAAGAATCTCTACTGGCAGCAAACGGCCTGCATACGGACAGGTAACGACCTCAGTAGATACACAAAGATAGAAAAAGGCGTAAGACAAGGATGTGTCTTTTCACCGGATTTGTTCAACCTATACAGCGAGAATATTTTGAGGACCCTAGATGACACACCAGGATTTATTATTGGAGGCCACAACCTGAACAACATAAGATACGCGGACGATACAGTACTGATTGCGGACACGGAAAGGAAACTGCAAGATCTCATACAGAAAGTAGCAGTGGAGAGTGACAAGAAGGGACTACAAATAAACTTTAAGAAAACTGAGTGCATGGTCATCAGCAAAAGATACAACCCAAAATGCCAAATACAGGTGGGGGATAACAGAATCAAACAAGTCCAAGAATTTAAGTACCTAGGAAGTGTTCTAACAGGAGATGGAAAGTGCGACACGGAGATCCGAAGGCGAATTGGCATGGCAAAGGACGCGTTCCAGAAGATGAGCAAAATACTAACACACAGGAAGATCTCAATAGAAACGAAGAAAAGAGTGCTGGACTGCTACGTGATGTCAGTTCTTCAGTACGGCTGTGAATGCTGGACAATATCATCGAAAATGAGGACAAAACTGGAAGCGGCCGAAATGTGGTTCTACAGAAGGATGCTACGGATATCGTGGACTGAGCATACAAGCAACGACGAAGTGTTAGAAAGAATGGCAACAAAAGGAAATTGATGCTGAGCATCAGGAAGAGACAACTGAAGTTCCTGGGACACGCAATGAGGAAGGAGAGCCTGGAGAACCTGATACTGACTGGACAGATAGAAGGAAGGAGAGACAGAGGAAGGCAGCGGATAACATATCTGCAGAGTCTGATCAGGTTGATGACGGAACGGGGGTTGCCAGGAGCAACAGGAGCAAACATACTAAGAGCCACAAGGGATAGAGAGACGTGGAGATCCATGATCGCCTACGTCCTGAAGGGACAGGGCACATAGAAGAAGAAGAAGAAGATTTCAGGGAAGTTTTCGTGGCGGGGGTGGGGGTCAACGCTACAAAGTTGGTACGGATACCACAGATTTTCGAGTAAGAGATATTGACGGGTTTAGGCGTTTTTTCTTATTTAGTTATGTAGATTTAGTTATATTTCTTTGAATGTACATCGTCAAGATTAAAGATTTTTTTGTTAACGAGAGGTCTAGATTAGTGGTATCAGTCGTTCATCAAACGCAATATATAGTCTGCAGCATAATGTAACATCAGGGTTGCCCACCGCAGGTACTAGCAGAACGATCTATTCATGCGAGACATAACACTACAAGAACTCCGATATTATTCAACTGTTGATCAGAGCGGCCTCTCAAGACGCTACGCAAGATTTCGGGCTCATAATTACTAGTCGGAAGCAGCAACCAGCAAACTCCTAACCTTGTACCCTTACAATGAAGAGACATTGCCACCATCAACACACATGACAAAAACCTGAGGCAGAAACATTATTAAGACCTGAGGCGAGGAAAGAAACGCGAGAAGCATTTCCTAAACAGGGAACAATGGATAAGCCTCTACTCCTGTTCAGAAGAACTGGAGGAGTATGAAGTTGGCGATCGTAGTGTCTATCTACTTAATTAAAAAAGCAATTAAGGAAAATGAATTTAGTAAATTTTAACTAGTTAAAATCAGGAAACCCCTACATAAGAAGTTTTAGATAATTTTCCACGTCAGGATAAACATTCACTTAAGAATGTCTTTAAAAATGTTTTGCTGTCAGAATGACAACAATCAAAACATCAAACACTGAGTACGAAATATTGTCAAAATTTACACAAACGTTTTACAGAATATATCTTAAAATTTACGTTCAGAAAAAAAAGTTTTATTATAGCTTACCAGAGAAGAAATCGTCTTCCATCAGTATATTAACTGAGTTGTGTGAAACTCAAAATTCATCACGGTGAATTTTATTTCACTTATTTTTGTTCAGTTGCTTCTAGTCCCGTCGCCAAGAAGCTTTCTTGATCCTAAAATATTATTTCCAATATATATATATATTCTTGTATACAAATAAAAGAGAGACAGAGAGGGTACACGTATCTTAATAGAAGTTCCGTGTTTTTAAAAGCTTTAGGAACCACATCTGCCATCTTATGCATTCGAGAGTTAAATAAAGATAATGTGCCATCCAATAGAGCTGGAACCCATGACTTTTTTGTGTAATTCAAATGGCTAAAACAAAACAAACAGAAAAAAAACAGCGTATACTCAAACACAACTATGCACAAACACATAATATCTAAATTAACAAAAAATAATGTCCGATTAAAAAAAAGTTCAAACACTCACACACACACACACATATGGGTATATGAATTTTATATATGAAGAACAGTTTGGAAGGAAAGATGTAAAAGAGAAAAAAATTTCGCGCGTCGCCTTAGGACTTCATTGGACCAGGCTTATTTATATTGATGAAACTGCACATGCGCATAAACAAATGTCGCGGTAAATTTTAAATTTCCAGCATTTTTTTAATTATGTATTTTGGGTTTTGATAATGTATTTTGAGATTTAATAATGTGTTTTGGGTCCTTGATTATTCTGGGTAGATATATAATCTAGAAAATTTGATTTATATTAATTAGCTTTTTTCTTGTATCTATCATCTTATTAAATATCTGACGATGAATATCTCACAAGAACTGTGAAAACGTCGTAGGTTCCTTGGTTCCTACAATGTTTAAACATTCATGGCAGATCTATTATCATAATTTGGGATAATTAACAACAAAAATGAAGGAAAGAGGAGGAAAAATGAATCTAAATAAAATTGGCTAAATTGAATACATTTATCATTAAAAAAATATATACCTATTTTCTGTGAGGTATGTTACGAATTGATTCATAAATCTGTATTTTTTCGTTTTTTTTTTCCTCAGTTTTGGCGTTCATGCTTCATGTGGAAAAAAAGTTTGGGATTTTTATTTATTTATTTATTCTATTATGCGAAGTTATCCTGGCTAAGGTATCAGCAGCCAACTTGTTACCCTCTCCGCTATGGTCTGTTCTTTGAATTCAAATTTACCAAGCAGCTTAACTCGATGTTGATATTTGTGAAAAGCAAGAATTGAAGAGTGAAACTTTCTTAATTCAAATTTCCTGTGTTAAACTGAGAGGTATGTTACGAATTTATTCTTAAATCTGTATTTTTTCGTTTTTTTTTTTTTCATCATTTTTGGCGTCATTTCTTCATTGGGAAAAAAAGTTTGGGATTTTTATTTATTTATTTATTCTGTTATGCAAAGCTAACCTGGCCAAGGTATCTGCAGCCACTTGTTACCACTCCCCGCTATGGTCTGTTCTTTGAATTCAAATTTACCAAGCAGCTAAACTCGATGTTGATTTTTGGGAAAATCAAGAGTTGAAGAGTGAAACTTTCTTAATTCAAATTTCCTGTGTTAAACTGTGAGGTATGTTACGAATGATTCTTAAATCTGTATTTTTTCGTCTTTTTTTTTTCCTCACCTTCATTTGGACTTTAACTAAGTTAAAACTGAGTGAACTCTCCTCTTTTGGAAGTTTGTGTTTTGTGTTTTTTTCTTTCTTCTTTTTTTTCTTTTCTTTTTTTTAATAGGAGTAGATAGGTCACACTATCGCCCGGTCCATACTCCTCCCACGTCTATTGAACTGGAGTAGAGGCTTGCCCCTTTTTTCCTGTTTAGGATGTGGTTTCCGGCTTTCTCTTCTCTGTTTTCAGACCTTGGTATTGGTGCTTCCGTGAGTTTTCTGCGATCTGGCCGGTTGCTGGCAACGGCTCATCAATGTGAGGGTACCGGATTGGCAGTTTCCTGGTTGCTGCTTCCAACTGGTAGTTAGGAGCCCTAACTCTTGTGTAGCGTCAAGAGTGGCTGCTCTGATCAACAGTTGTATAATATCTGGGTTCTTGTAGTACCATGTCGCGCATGGATAGGTGTCCCTACAAGCGCTTTCGGTGGGCAACCCCGAGGCCACACCTTGTTGCAGCCCTAGCTAGTTACCCTCCCAGCACAAATATCGTGGATAATGACCGCCTTTATGCTCTACCCTAGGTCCCTTTCTACAAACAGTATCATGACTAAACAAATCAGAAATGACCCTAAACCAGTTAAATCCAAACCACCTAAACCCATTAACCTCTCCTTTCACTAATATCCGAAGGCATTTGTATTAACTTTCCTAGTGTAGAAGCGTTCCTGCATGAAAAGTTCCCTGACATCCTTGCGCTCTGCGAAACTAACCTCAACTCAGCTATTCCCTCCTCTGACCTCTTCATTCCTGGTTATCTTCCCCTTTTAAGGAAGGATTCAACTGTCCACATGTATGGGCTGGGTGTCTATGTCAGCGAACACCTCCCCATAGCTAGGGTGACTTCACTCGAATCTACTGACCATCAATACATGTCTCCGCCTGTCTCTCCTCAGTTCGGTTAGTTATCTATTCTTTCTTTACCGTTCTCCCTCATCTCCTGACTGCTCCCTACTAGATAGCATTGCTGATGACATAGATAAGGCTATTTCCTATCACCCATTCGCACACATAATTGTATTTTGAGACCTCAATGTTCAACACTCTGAGTGGCTTGACAACGCCGTTACTGATCTAGCGGGCATTCACTCCATGAACTATGCTATTTCCCAATCCCTTACGCAAGTGGTGGAGTTCCCCACTCGCTTCCCAAGCACTACTAGATATATGTTTCACCTCTGCGCCTGACGCCTGTCAAGTCTCGCAGCTTTGCCCTCTCGGCAACTCCGACCATGCTGCAGTCTCTCTCAGTATTTCTTTCCAATCTCACTCCCCCCAGGAGCCCCCTACATATAGAACCTCCTACCTCTACCAAAAAGCTGACTGGGACGCCTTTCGCGATTTTCTCTGCGACGTCCCTTGGGGAAAAGTGTTTGACCTATCAGTTGATGACTGTGCCTCTGAGGTCTCGTCATGGGTGAAAGCTGGCATTGATACCTTCATACCCACCAGGAAGTATAGCTTAAAACCTCATTCCTCTCCGTGGTTCTTTCCTGCCTGCTCAGCCGCCATTGCCCACAGGAACCATTACTTCCGTCTATTCCGGAGACAGCCAACTGATCACAATAGGCACCTATTCATATCTGCTCGCAATGAGTGCAAGAGAACCCTAAATGACGCCAAACAGTTGTTTGCTGAGAGAATGCGATAGGACTACTGGAGGATTTGTAAACGAGTGCTCAACAATAGGAAATCCTCAATACCTACTTTAATCCATGGATTTGAGGTTCTCACGTCATCTGCGGACAAAGCTGAGTGCTTTGCCCACAGATTCTCATCCAACTCCACATTCGACTCGTCCGGAGTACACCCACACGACTTCCCTATTACAACTGAGGCTAAATTGCACGATGTATATATTACCCCGACAGTAGTATCCAGAGTAATTTCAAAACTCGACCCCCATAAGGCGTGTGGAGACGATGGAATCCCGGTGATAGTCCTTAAGAGGTGTGCTCCTGAACTTTCCCCTGTCCTCTCTAAACTATTTAACTACTGCCTTTCTGCTTCCTGCTTTCCTGCATGCTGGACATTCTCTTCAGTCGTTCCTGTATTTAAGAATTGTGGTGAACCCTCGGACCCATCCAACTATCGCCCTATCAGTCTTCTACGGATATTCGGGAAAGTATTCGAGGCTATAATCAATGCTGAAATAGTTCAACATCTCACCGCCCACAAACTGTTCTCCGACAGGCAATATGGATTCCGCTTTGCCAGGTCCACGGCCGACCTGCTAACAACCGTAATGAGTCTGACGAGGCTCGCGCGGTTGCTCTGGACATCTCCAAGGCTTTCGACGGGGTTTGGCACACTGGCCTGCTATGCAAACTACGCAGTTATGGTATTACCAGTCGCCCGCTTGACCTAATCCAATCTTTCTTAAATAACCGCAAAAGAAAGTCGTTCTGAATGGGCGTGCTTCTTCGTCCTACAGCACGAATGCTGGTGTCCCACAGTGCTCTATCCTGGGTCTGACGCTCTTCCTTATTTTCATCAACGACCTCCCATATGAGATCAAGTCCCAAGTAGGCATCTACGCAGATGACACTACAATATGCACCCGCACCAGTAAGAAACCTGTCGTGGCAGACAGACATAATCTCGCTGCTGATTTTGAACGGGATCTATACTCTGTGGTCAACTGGGGCAAGAAGTGGCTTGTCAAATTCAATTCATCTAAGACCAAGCTGTTGTCTGTCAACCATTACAGGCAACCTCTCCTGCCTCCCATAAGTATGGACCAAGCGATTCTCCCGGAGAGTAATACACTACGCCTCCTCGGACTTACCCTGTCCTCAGACCTCAAATGGAACCACTATATTGAATCCATAGCAAAATCTACTGCTAAGAAGGTTGGGTCACTATGTCGATCCAGGATGTTTTTTCCACCTGAATCCATCCTGCTTATATACAAGTCAACCATTCCGTCCGTGCATGGAGTACTGCTGCCATTTATGGTCAGGTGCCCCTGCCGTTCTTCTCAGTGTTCTTGACAGGCTCCAAAGGAGAGTCTGTAATGTGATAGGTACTGATCTGGCGGCTCGACTGCAGCCACTTCCCCATCGTCGACATGTGGCCTCTCTTTGTGTGTTCTATAAATACTTACATGGCTTCTGCTCAGACGAACTTAAGTCACTGATGCCTCCTCAACAGGTGTTTACACGCGCAACCAGACTGGCAACTGGGTCCCACCCATTCACAGTCAGGTTAGCCAAATGCAGACAACAATTCTACTCCTGCAGCTTCTTCTATCGCACTTCCCGCTTGTGGAACTCGCTCCCGTATTCTTGCTTTCCTGACGGCTACAACCTCCAGAAATTTAAATGCAAAGTCAATACCCATCTAATAACCACTGGACTTTAGCTCTCTCCCCACCCCCCGTATAACCTTCTCTTTCTCTCCACCTATGTATCAGTCATCGCCCCTGCTTTCTCAGCTTTCTATTGTTCCTTTCTAACTAGTTTGTACTCCTCACTCTTTTCTAATTAATCTTTTTACAGTTATGTAGCCCCCACCTGCACATGAGTGGGGTTTTCCGCCTTGCTCGGGGTGAAACGATTAAAAAAAAAAATTTCATTTTCATGTGTAGGTGTGTAACATATATATATATATATATATATATATATATATATATATATATATATATATATATAAATTGCAAGAAACCGTTTAAAGTGTGGATTTATTGTTGTCGCTATAAATATTACTTGCTTTTTGTATAATATATTAAGTGTCCATAATGGCATTTCTGTCGCTACACGTGTTTCGAGTCTAAAGTTGTCTCTCTTCAGGCGAATCTCGATATCCAACGTCACAAATTATTTCACTTTCAGATAATAATTAGAGCATAAATATTGCATTTCTTGTTCCGATGTGTTTAACAAACACATGACATGCAACCAACAGGCACCAACCAGAATATAACTAATACTAAGACATAGTACTAATGTACTATATAGCTCTTAATGCAAAAAAGAGCAAAAATAGCAGAAATCATTATTATATCAATAAAACAAGCCATATTAACTAAAATATTTCACCATGCATTGATGTAAAGTGAATATAAAATATTTCATATGCGTAGAATTAATCCCAGTAAAATATTTAATAATTTTTTTTCCAATGCGTACTTAATCGGATAAACATTTTTAGATTTTATAATATTAGCAGAATATATATAAATATTTCATATTTTTGAAATTACCAAGAATGGCAACATGTAGCCACCAAAATCTAGTCTGGAATATTCACATCATCCTATTCATGGAAATAAGATTCGAGTTCAAATTGTGGCCGCGTTCTTTATATTCACTTACGCGCAAATACCTTTGAGAAAAACGTATGAATCTACTACGTCTTCTTCAATAATGGGTTAATTAGTATGACTTGTATCTGTTATAATCATTATTATATCCACAAAATTATTGTTTTTTTTCTCGGTTTAAATATGCTGCAAAAGATTGATAAGCCGTAAGTCAATCAATAAACCTCACTTCTCTCTCCCATGATGATTCTGATTTGGTTCATAACTTGATATTTTTCCTTATAAAATAACACTGGATTATTATGTTACATCAGTCCTTTTATGTGACAGTTAATTCTGGATAATCTCGCGTTTAAGGCAGCAGAAATGTGATTCTGCAGACAGATGCTCTGAATAATATGGACAGAATATGCAAATAATAACGAAGTTTTGGAGAAAACGAACAATTGTACATAAAATTTGGAACAAACAATTGAGGCTTCTTTCGGCACATACCGACAAAACTCGGATTGAAGAATCTTTTTACTCAGGTCATAGTAAAGTCAAGATAAAGTCTTGATAGACAAGCAGTGCATAACTTACCTGTCGAGCTTGTGTAATAGGTTAACAGAACAGGGTGTAAGAGAAATCGAAAAATAGTTAAAACTTACTAAGATCTACAAACAACAGGAACTTGTGGAAAGCCATTATAGCCAATATTTTGAATGAACACAGTGCATAGAAGAAGGTTAAAACCAGAGATTCGATTGAAGCTAATATCTATGCTGCCCAGTAATCTATAATGAATCCAATTTTCTCCATGCATTGAATATCCATCAGTTTCGTGCATCTTTTTTCTTTCAATCAAACCTGTATTGAATTGATTTATTACTTACGTTTCTTTAACTGACTCAATGCGTCGAGAACAAACACCAGCTGAATAACGACAATGCAATAAAGGCTCTTGAAGATAACGAGAAGCAGCTGAATGATGTGAGACAAAATGGTAACATATTTTGTTATAAATATTATTTATTCCGCTGCTTGGATTCATCATTTTTATCGCATTTTATATAATCAAAGTATGGTGATGCTCGTCGGGTAATTTGTTTGATGTTCAATATCCACACGCGCATATGTACATTAAACCCAATCGTTAAATAGAAAGCTCTTACATTAGTGATATTTATTTTACAAAAGATATTTAATATGACATTAGAAACAGTGGCGCGTTTATCTTTTATTATTTGAAGGCATCTCCTCATCAGTCATTTGCGACTGCCCTAAAGTAGCCACACTGTACCTTTTCTATATATATTTTCATGGTTCTTCTGATTTTCTTGCTACTCTTTATAAATTCATAAAACTTTATAAATTTAAGTACAGTACTAGATTGCAGACAAGATACCAGCAATTTACAGTTGAAATGGTTAGTCGTACTTTCTATGTTAATTTACTTCTCTCTCACTTGTAGAATTCTCTTCAGTTTTTTGCTTTCGAGTCAACTTTGATTTTCAAAAATTTAAATTCAATATTAGCGGTTATCTTCTGTTTTCTTAATGCCTGTGTTCCCTCTCTGATGTTTCCATTTTTCACGTATTTTCTAACGCTGTTCTATTTTAGGGGCTTTATTGTCTTGCTTGAGAGGAAAAAAATTATTTACACGATTAGTATTAAAATTAGGGCCAATTTGAGGGTAGGAGCCCTGCTCTGGTTGGCGACCTCTCAAGGAAATGAACAACAAGCCGGTTGTGAGTGGGATTCGCAATCCTATCTCGTTATAAACCACCTTCATACGAAAACCAGCATCATCTAATGAGGCTACAGACATAGACTCCATAATGAAGTCTGTCTGATAACATACTGTTATAAAATCAATTCTATCAGCGCCCACTGCTTGAAATATCGTAGCCCCGTATGTCATTGTAAGTTTAAAGTGAGCGTACAAACCAAAGTGCTGCATTCAAGTCTTGTTGCAATAGTTTTGTTGTATTTCTGGAGTATTTTACTTATTCATCAGCCGGATGATAAAGATAAAAAGCACTTGAGCTATGCAGCCTTTATGTATATTATAACCATATTAAGCCTGTTCAGAAATAAACATCAGACAGCATTTGAGCTTCCGCTCTTGCTAATATCAGGATCTTTATATCACAGCATTTCTCTCTATCAGTAAGCAGTTCGAATTAAGACCCCGGTGATTTATCAATTATTTTCCTTAGGGAATTCTGGTCTGATAGCGCAGCTGACTTTGTGATTAAACCACGAGGTCATATATAATAATAGTGTTTTCATTCCCTATTTTCTTCGAAAGCCTGATTCGCTATCATAGTTAATTGTTTATATACACTAACAAAAGTACATTTAACTATATTATCTTAAATTTTTTTTTATTAAATCGGACAATGTTAATAATGGCAAATTTATCCGACATAATGTCCGTCGACAGACGTAAAATTATATTGCGATAAAATGTTAAGTTGAGTGAGGATTTAAGAAATAAAATATGCTGTGCTACTTGTAAGAAAATAAGAATAATAATGCCAGTTATTCTTATGTAGATATTAATCCATTTTTACACTTAAATTCTTATTATTACGATTCAAATCATTTTTCAAGAAAATAGAATCGTATGCGATAATCCTTGTTTAACTTAGAAATTTCTTTTTGGAATTTTGTTTAGTAGTGTGTGTTGTGGTGCAATGGATATCGGCAGGAATAACAAATAAAGGAGCAAAGTTCGAATTCAAGTTACGTTCCTTGCATTCACTTAGGCACAAATACCCTTAGGAAAGGTAACAATCCGTCTCTTCCCTCCAGTTAGGTGTTAAATTATAGGACAGCTTACATTATGTAGCCTTGGCTAGCAACCAGTCTACTGCAGAAATCAATGGCAGCCTACTGCTGGGTAATCTTCTGCCCGGTCAATCATATCTTTTTCAAAACATGATTGCCCAAAGCGTGTACCACTTATGGCACTTAACTGACTGAGTGTGCTAAAGAACATACTGTTAACGCCAATGGACAAAAAGTTATTAACTTCAGGAAAATCCATATATTCAGATCAAAAACAAAAGTTAGTCTAAATTAAAAAAGAAAACAGCTTGATTTTATTATATTGTTTAAAATCTGCGTTCTAATATTTTATCATGAATTTTTTTAGAGCAGACAGTATCAGTAAATAATATATATTGTGTGTGTGGTAATGCGCAATAATTAACAAGGATGAATTCAAATTATCAGGATATCAAACCATAATATCAACGTAAGTCAAATGTTAGCTTGTAGAATTCTCCCACTAAACCATTCTATGAAAATGAAGCCCTTTATCAAATCAGAGAAACGGTGAAATTCGAGATTGTTACAGATTTTGAAACACTTTTAAATTTATAGAAGGTTGGGATGGATATTTGGATGATGTATTGGATAGCTGAGAAATCAGAGAGAGACGAGTTTAAGTTCCATTCGAGTCCGATGCATCCAATATTACCCCTGTGTCTATATCCATCCGGATGTGCGCTGTGGTGCAGTGATTATCGACTCAAAACGACAATTCGCGGAGCCGAGTTCGAATTCATGTTAAATTCTTAGCATTCACTTGTGCACAAATACATTTTTACAGTTATTAATCCGTCTCTTCCATCCAAGTATGGAATAAATAATAGAACAGATTGGGTTCTATAGCCTTGTTCGGCAACTAGTCTACCGCAGAAAGTAATGGTAACCTCCTGTCCAGTCAGTCATGTCTCGAAAGAGACGCGTTCGCCCAAAGCGTGTATCACGTATGACACGTAATTGACTGACCATATCCATCAATTCTCACCACCAGACATGATTGAATATCAGAACAGACTTAGTTTATGAGGTAAAGTCTGAAATCTTCTTTAGCCCTTCTGAAAAAATCGCAGGTTGATTCTCTGGCAAGTTATAACGCCGCACGTCACGGTGAAAAAATCGGTCGTATAATGATGCATCTGGTCTATGGCAGGATCGAAAAGAGAAAATTTGTTGCATTGAACTGCATTGTTGTCATGCATAATATACTTCAGACTGGACGCAGGATGAAACCTAATTATTTCAAGTCAGAAATAGTCAGAATAGAATAACTCCTTATGTCTCCCAATATAAACACAACCAAAACTCCCATAATGAGCAATAAAGCTGTTCTAAAGGCCGGTGTATTTAGTTTATATTTAATTGAATAATTAAATTTTTTCATTAATTGTAAATTTTCTTTTTTCATCATCGTATTCCTGCATATTTTGTCTCTGATATTATTCTTTAGTAATTTAAAAGCCGCATCAAGGTAGCTTCCGTATAAAGCAAAGTAGGCCTCTAGCTAAAAATTAAAAGGACCTCTGGCCAGCTTAGAAAATGCAATGACAATTTTGAAGAAATAATTCTATTTCCTCAATTCACTCCATAGAACTTCAAAACATCACTTTAACTCTGATTCGGACAATTACTCCAATTCCAGACAAAAACAATTTGTGTCAAAAGATCGATTTGGACCAAAATTTCAATTTAGGCTAAAAAGTAAGTTATTTAAATAACAAACTAATTATACTTTAATTGAGTTGAGTTCTTTAAATCTCAAACACCAAAGAAGCTTGCATCATGAAAACCTCTCATTTTACCACTGATTGCTTGGCATTTAAAACAAAGTAAAATTGATTTCTTCAGTTCACAATGTTTTACATATATTTTAAACAACTTAAAACAAAAACAAAATTAAATAAATTCCCTAAATTTTTGTATTACTTTAAATAAATATAGATTAAAACTTTTTCATATCAGTTATTAATTTTAAAATTTTAAGTTTTCATTGTTCTCTCTCAATATATAACTACTCTTAATAAAAGTGAATATAATAATAATAATAATAATAATAATAATAATAATAATAATAATAATAATAATAAGGCATTCGATAGTGTGCCACATGAATGGATTTTAAAGACTTTAAATATATACAAGATATCGCCCGTCATCATCAATTTCATCAAACAGTGCATGTCTATATGGAAAACAACCCTTTACCTCAATCATATAAATGGAACCTATAAGTCTGATGAAATAAACATCAAAAGAGGTATATTTCAAGGTGATTCTTTATCTCCCTTACTATTCTGCATATCATTAATAGCACTAACCAGTCAACTTAATAAGACAGAATGTGGTTATAAAATAGGCCAAAAGAAAATAAGCCATCTATTTTACATGGATGACTTAAAGTTATATGCTAAGAATGATAATGGGCTGGAAGGTCTTCTGCAAACTGTAAAATGCTTCAACGAAGACATTGGAATGAAATTTAATTTGAATAAATGTGCTAAAGCTACAGTTTTACGTGGATCAATACAAGAAACATCCTCAATTAGCCTAGACCCTGCTGTAACAATAAAAGAATTGAAACCAGAAGAAGCTTATAAATACCTAGGTGTAAATGAGAGCGAAAACATTCACCATAAAAAATGAATGAAATAGTGCGTAAAGAGTACTATAGTAGGCTACGAATGATATTAAAAACTGAATTAAATTCACAGAATAGAGTTATGGCCATTAATAGCCTTGCAATCCCAGTTGTCCAATATAGCTTCAACATCTTAAACTGGACTCTAAACGACATCAGGCGAATGGATGCTAAAACAAGAAAGCTTCTTTCTAAGCATAGGATGCATCACCCAAAGGCTGATGTAGACCGTCTATACATACCCCGTAAAGAAGGTGGAAGGGGTCTTATTCAGCTGGAATTGTCATACAAGACAACAACTATTGGCTTACTAACATACATAGAAACAACAAAGGATTGGATGATACAATTAGTAAGGCAACATGAAGAAAGAAAGAAAAAATATTCAATAATAAAAGAAGGCAGTAAATACAAACAAGAATTACAGTCAGTAGATTCTGTAGAAAAGCAAAACAGTAGCCAAGAACCAACTATTGCAGCAGAAAATATGAAAATGAAAGCCAAAGATAAAGCTCTTGAAAAGATGAAACAGCGCTGGCAAGACAAACCTCTGCATGGCCAATATCCAGTACGTGCCAATAAATCCAATGTTGACAAAGTTAATACTCATCGATGGTTACGTGCATCTGGATTAAAGTCTGAAACTGAAGGATTTATACTTGCAGCACAAGACCAAAGTCTTTTCACGAGAAACTTTCAGGCAAATATTATGCATAATAATATGGATCCAAAATGCAGGTTTTGTGATAAACACCAAGAAACAATAGACCACCTAATCTCAGGCTGTTCTGTGCTTGCCCCAAACGAATATAAAAATCGCCACGATAGAGTTGGGACAATATTTACATTGGACAATGTGCAAACATTATGGAAAAGCTGTAAACAAACACTGGTATGAACATCATCCAGCACCGGTTACAGAAATAGAAGATGTAACCATTCTATGGGATTACACCATCTACACAGACAGAAAAATTGAAGCAAACAGGCCAGACATTATTGTTAAAAACCAGAAGGAGAAAACTTGTCTATTAATTGATATGGCTTGTCCAGCGGATTGTAACATAGCAACCAAGGAATTTGAAAAACTGTCAAAATATAAAGACCTGGAAATTGAAATAGAAAAAGTGTGGAAATTGAAAACAAGAGTTGTACCAGTGATAGTAGGTGCACTTGGAATGATAAAAAATGGAACAAAACAACACATTGAAAGAATCCCTGGAAACCCCAGCTTAAGAGATATACAAAAAATTGTCTTATTAAGTACAGCCCACACACTAAGGAAAACGTTATCTATGTAATGCTGGGGATGATAGGGAAGATAGAAAAACATGAAATGGAGTCATAACAACACGCCACTACCTGCCTTAGGTCTCCCCGCAGACTTGGTTGGTAGTGAGACCAAAGCAGAAATCGAAATATGATGAAAAATGACATAATAATAATAACAACATAGTAGGAGTAGCGTATGATAGCAATAATGATATAAAACTTTTTGGACAGTATAAAGTCTTAAACGAGACATTCTAGATTATTTTCAAAACAAACGTTTAACTTTAATTTTGATCTTGTGAAATTGATACTATACCTATTTTTATGTCTACATTTAAAAATCAGTTAATTTCTCTGGTTCAAAAGTTCGTTTGGATCTCTATATTTGACAATAGCTTTTTTCTCCTCCAAGCATAGATTGCATGTGTCGCTGAAGTTGCTGAGCATTACGAACATATATATGCTTATCCATTTAACCTGTGGGGTGATTCCTTTGTCCTTCAATTTCCAGTAGTATTCTGATAGGACTGTTTGGTGTTTCAAGGGGCGTTAGAAAATGAGTGTTTGTGTTTATAAAATCTTTGTTTCCAACTAACTGCGGATATCCCAATGTTTATTCTTTTTTTGTTGGAGTCTATTTCCAAACAAATGGTGGCTTCATAAAATGCTTTGACAGAATTATATCTGACATACATACATACATATATATATATATGAAAATATGTTTAGTGATACAAAACTTAATTACCTCCATAAACAGACAAAAGTTTTTTGTTACCACCTTTAATGATGGTATTTTCTTTTCAATTAAAATTGAAAAACCGACTGGCTAATCGGTTTCGCACCTCAACAGAGCCAACTGGAGGCGAGTAAATAATTTAGCGTTTTTCTATTTAAGAGATGATGTAGAGAGGGGGAGTAAGGAAAAAACTTCAATCGATATGAGTTGGGGGCCAAACATATGCTCTCTTTCTCTCTCTCTTTCTCTCTCACTCTCTCTTTCTCTTGCACAGAGATATCTGTAAAAATTGAATGTAGATGTTCTCCAACACTTTGAGGTGGTAACTGGAGTGGTACCTAATTAAGATTGAAAATGTGTCCACACTGAATATAGTGGCACAATTATGCTTAATAATAAGATGCTCTGCAATAGAAGGCCCGTATATATTGGTCAACCTATAGACAAGGAACAGTCCAATTTCCGGATTTTTTGGGGGACATGCTGTTCAATTCCATAATCTAGTCTTTGTGTAGTTCTCCCTTTGTAGTTTAATCCACTACTACATTTAAACATATAAATCAATAAACTATTGATTTAGAAGCAGAACATCTTTTAGTATATAAGAAAAGGCAGATGTAGAAGAAGAAAAAACACACAAGTATTGGCAGAAAAAGTAACATTGTCGAACTGCAACAGAAGCACACTTAGCAAATCTATCAGTAACAGAACCAAGCCAAAGAAAGCGTAGTTACATAGGACATCTTGATACTTTTGCTGGTTTACCGCTATTGAATTCCAATACATTATTTCTAATCAGCGATTGGACAACATCCAGTCGAGAGGCACACTGCTCAACAGCTGCATAGCCTGAATTATGAAGTTTTACTCATCAATATTCACTTGATATCTCTTCTACTGATTATCAGTTATCTAAGCATTCCTTCAAAGGTGGTTCAACATTTCGCAGACATCATTTCCGAGTGATACTGAGACACCTGGAAAAAGCATGACTCACGGAATCATATAACCCGGTAAACGAAATCAAATTTTCAGTTTGAAATTCTAATCGTCTGCAAAAGGTCGGTTACTACGATGGCCGAAACCTTGTGAATATGATAACAAAGATGAAGACAACTGTGTGAACAAAGTAAATAATATGAAAATTTTATGATGTTTGAAATGTTCAACATTTGAGTGACTGGCCAGCAAAAACACACGATCTCAATATAACTGAACCATTTTGATAGCAACTAAAGAAACAAGTGTTTCAACGCAAACCACGCAAGCTCTAAATATCTTTGATTCCTGTCAAAAATTCCCAATGAGAAAATCAGGACCTTGTTCTATTTAACGTCATATCGAATTGAAACTGTTATTTGAGCCAAAGGCATTGGCACGTTTTATTAACTTTATTCTTTAACTTTATGTAATTTTTGTAATTATAAAGATCACGTTTTGAATAAATAAATTAACTTTTTAACTAAAAAAAGAAAAATGTGAAATTTTTGCTGGTGGGCTAGCGCTCTTGCATTTCTTTTTTTTTTCTGATTTTGCTTCAGACTCACTATTCTTTATATACTTTATCATCCACCATACGGTATTAATGAAAACGCAGTATCTTTTTATCTGGTCATCAAACATCACAAAATCTAGTGAGAAAAGCATACTGCTAATTAATCAATTTTAGGTAAAATAAATTTTAAAAATTGTTTAAAGTTGGACAATAATGTTTGCACTCCAGTGTATCATTAATAAAATTGGATAATGATTTTTTAATTTTTTTTCCCGATTTCACGAGCGTGATGTGCCCAACTAAAATGAAAAAAATACTCTGTGTATTTTGAGGCTTTTGATAAACAGCAAGTGAAACATTTATTAGTAAAAGTGATTCGTTCAAACTGAGATCGCAGCGATAAAATGCAATCTCAGCTACTCCATAATACATGATGTGTACTTTAACTGTTTACAGTTTTTGGGAGCGACTCTCTTCGTTCATTGAATGCAGTTATTCACTTGGTTTGTCTTAGATAAAAGGTCAAATATTTGTAAGAGAACTTCCTTTTGAATCAAACCCCCGCTCAGCACAATATTAAATAATAATAATAAAGAATGAATGCTTCATATAATAAACTATGAAAGAATGATATCTTTTCTTAGAAGGATTTTAATTCATTCATGCATATTTGTTAGTACTCTTTTTAATGTTACTTAAAATATTTAACAAATCAGTTGCCATATGAGAAATGGAATCTGAAAATTCAAATGTTATCTTGAGATTGCTTACTGAAGAAACATTATGCTAATTAAAATGTGCTAACTCAGTATAACGTATGTATGTATTTAATAGAACAAATACTGATTGACACTCAATCGAAACTTAATTACGAACACATGAACAAATTTCTATCATGCAATTTTTTATCAGCAAATTAATATATGTATATTATAGAATTAAACATGGACACGGAACCCTGTCAATTGCATTTCCGGTATAACTTTGGCAAAGAAAAATTATCTAAATCATTTTAATTCGACGGGTCTGGATACTTCAGGAAGTACTGTATTTTAACAAGCTACCATCTCTAGGCTATACTGAGAATTTTCAGAAAAAGGAAAATAACTAGAGCGATATATCAGAAACGTTTGTTGATAAAAGATTTCGATGAAATAACTTGTCATCTTTCTAACGAAAGATAACAAGTTATCAGTCTTTACAATGCATATAGAAAAAGATCATCTCTGGAAGTACGCCACGTCGGGAGTGGAATCAGAGGGAGAACAGCAGCAAAAGAAAGCAACTTGTATCCGATGAGGACGAAAAAGGGACACAACAATTACTTAATGATAACTAATATGAACAACACAACATTTTCTGGGCTTATACATATCAATTTCTGCTAAAACCAATAGCCAGAAAAAGATAGCTGAAGTTTCTGGGACATGTAATAAACAAAGATGGCTTGGAGAATCTAATACTCACAGAGAAAAAAGACAGGGGAATCCAACACGTGATATATTTAATGGACTTGAGCAAATGGAGAGCTGAGCAGGGTTTTGAAGCAGTAACAACATGATCGGCTACGTCCTGAGGGGACACGGCGCATTAAAAAGTAATATTTGAATGGTAGAATGGGAATTTGGCGCCAATAACATAAAATTATTGATTCATGCTGCTTTGAATCATGGGTTCAAGCTAATGCTGATGGCATAGGGTAGGCGGAATTTTCTGATGGCATAATATGAAACGTTTGGTAAAAGTCACTTTAAATGCCGAGGCCTACGTGTTTCAATTCATGGCTATATTGAACCTAACTTCTGGCAGTAACTTCTATCAGGATAACCAATCGTGTAACAGGAGGCGGTTCCAAGCGGAAAAGAAGTAAAATGTGTTGCAGATTGATATGATGGAAATACATTTAAAAAAGTGACATTTCCAAATGAAATATACATATGCATATATTGAAAGATATTTTTGTAGGTACAGAACCTGATTATAGATCAAAATGTATAAATCTGAAAACTATAAGACGTTTTAAAAGAAGGAAGCAACCGGTCTCGTTCACGCTTTTCAGGCCGGCCTCATCACACTTTATATTTAATTTAAGAGCGCTAGAATCTATGCATATCAGGTTTCGCAAAACTTCTCTCTGTAAACAGCGTTAAAAATATCTTGAAATACTAATGAGAAAATTCATTCAATGAAATTGCCATTGACTTCAACCATGGGCTTCGAACAACTTCAGAAAATTTTGTAACACTTCTGACAGTCTCATTGTTTAAGTTGGCAAATGTTGCCATAATCCTTGATTTCATTACACCGTTGCTGTTTTGATTGTCTCTCACATATATGCACGTCACACATAAAAAACAAACTCAAAGAGGTTGCACTGGATTCACCTGTTTGTGAGTTATCCTGCAAGATTCTGTTGCCAGACATAAGATTTTCCATAATGACTCAAGGCAGCACTACCTCCTCAGGGTACTAAAAGTAGATTTTTGTGTTGAGTCTAATGCCCTGTGGGAAGATGATGGAAGCATAGATTTACAATCACTAACGATTACTTCAAAAAACCTTCGTAGTTATGATTAAACCCATTCAATCCCCTCCAATGTCCTAAGACTGACAGCCAAACACTTGAAAATGTTCAAAATGGGACACACACACACACACACACACACACACACACACATATATATATATATATATATATATATATATATATAAAGTTGTTTTCAAATGTACGTTTTTATGTATATGTGGATGTATATACATGTAAGCATTTATGTAGTTACAAACAAGTAGGTATTGAAGTAAATATTTATATGCATATAAATATATGATGTAGGTCTAATGTTTTTTCTATAATACTCATGTAATTCCACATTAAAGACATTATATTTATATTATTTCTTTTGCTATTTAATTTTTTAAAAATGTTTTTTTGTTTAAATGATAATTATTGTTATTGTTATTATTGTCATTAATAATAATGATAATAATAATATAATTAGTTATTAAATCATTTTTAAACTATATATTTTGTTATTTTGTTATTATTTTTATCATCATTAATATTGCTATCATACTTGAAAGTAATATTATTGTCAAGAAATCGAAAGATTATATTTACAAGATTAAGGTATTATTAATTTCATTGTAATTAAATCTAATCTAAAAAATTTGTTCTTCTAATTAAAATACGGCCAATTTACTGTCTTGTAGTTATAAATGTAAAAGTTAAAGTTCAATCCAAGGTCATCTTATGGTAAGGGATGAAAATGTAACATTCTAAACATGACATCCGAATTTTCAAATTAACATTGTATATCCGACTCCCTCTGCCATCAATTAAATATTTTCCTTCTTCCCTTTTCCCTCACTACAGGGGCCCGACAATATTTTTCGGACACTTTAGTATTCAACTTTCCGAGTACCATAGAGTGGCGAAATTCCTTCAATAGAATAGCATAAACATATAAAGACAATACCTGTAATAAAAATGGAAGAAAATCGATTAGGTAAGGAAAATTATTTATTTTTCATCATTTTTACAAAACACACACGACATTATTTTTCGGACATCGTTGAAAAACTGTTAATAATCTTTAATATCACCTTTCTTCTCAATAACTTTTATCAATCTCTCTTCATAATGATCAAACATATGCACAATAACATCTCTACGTGTTTCTATTAGTTGTTTTTTGGCATCTAGTATCCGTAGTTGAGCCTCTTTCGTTATTTCAGGTCCATCATAGACAAGTTGCGCAAGCATTTCCCAAACATTTTCTATTAAATTTAGATCTGGGCATTTTGCAGGCCATTCCATAGTAGTCATATTCACTTTAGCCAGCCATTCTTTCATGCGTTTTGACACATGGATGCTGCAATTGTCTTGCTGTAGAACGAAATCATTCCCTATCTCTCTTCTTATCCTTGGTAGGGCTTTCTCGTCGAGCAACTGTTTGCAGCTTTCGCTGTTCTGTCGTCCTTTCAGCCACTCCAACCATATATTTCCATTAGCAAAGATCATACCCCAGACCACAACTCCTCCTACTACCATCTGTTGTTTGTTCAGTACAGCAGGCTCACCGTTTCTCGAGCAAGTACACCATCCATCGGGCCCATCAAACTTGAAACGCTTCTCATCAGTAAATATAACCTTCTTAAAGTCAACAAGCTTTGTTAACCACCTTTTAGCACACTCCAGTCTTGCTCCTTTTTGTTTCTTTGTTAGTGTAATTTTTTCTTAGCCTTTGCATACTTCAAACCAATCCTATGCAGCGTTCTTTGTACTGTTCGGACGTTTATATCTTATTCACATTTCTCCTTCACTTTACTTGCTGTAACTTTTCCTCCAGATATTCAAAAGCCGTGTCACAGTCCTCTTCATTCTCCTTTCAGTCCTCTTGCCAATTGATCTTTTCCGTCCTCTCTTCTTTTCCGCTCGAAGTTTGTCTTCAGCATGTATTCGACCGTTGATTTTGACAGCTTCAAATCCATGGCGATCCTTCAGATGCTGAGGCCATCATCCCGCTTCTTCAGTATAAACAAACGACTTATTTGATTGAATTTTACCTCATTAAATTTAATTGTTTTGCCAGTAAAATAGAACAGATAATTGATTCTAATGATGACAGCTAAGTGTACAAGCAGAAAATTTGCATACAGCAACATATACATGAACTTAGCTCTTAATAAAATAGGATTTTTTGTCATGTCCGAAAAATAGTGTCGCGCAAGTTTTCGCAAAGATCACAAAAAACTAAAATTATCAAAGCCAAACTAAAAAAAATGATTACACTAGTAGTGGATTTTCACTCCTCAACTACGTACTTACAATCTTAAAAGTTTTTGGCACTAGTAACCACCTTGAAGTACTTTTTTCAAAGTGTCCGAAAAATATTGTCGGGCCCCTGTATTACTTCCGTCTGGAT
This sequence comes from Ascarosepion bandense, assembly GCA_037127315.1. Taxonomy (NCBI): domain Eukaryota; kingdom Metazoa; phylum Mollusca; class Cephalopoda; order Sepiida; family Sepiidae; genus Ascarosepion; species Ascarosepion bandense. The sequence continues at coordinate 276,120 of JBBBDQ010000777.1, forward strand.
AAATCTAACCCATTAGTTTTTGTAACAAAATTCGGTCTGAGGAATGGAATATTTTTTAAAAAAAACATTTACGAAATAAATTACCTCCAATGGATTTGTAAATTCGTCCAATTTATTTTCATTATTTATATGTATATATATTTGTGAATCTATATATATGAGTATGTGCAAATAAGGAAAACTGTTAACCTTTTTAAAACTCAATAATGGTTTATAAAATTTTCCTGTCCATTTTATTTGTATATATATATATATATATATATATATATATATATGTGTGTGTGTGTGTGTGTGTGTGTGTGTGTGTGTGTGGTGTGTATTTACGCTCTCACACCCCGATTGAGCACTTTGGAAGAGTGGGAGACTTTGAAAACAGTAGCTACTCCGGCATATACGAATCGCACATTCAATAATGAATTAGAGCACTTTAGCTATTGGGGGTGCATAATGACATACTCGCTAAAAAGTCTGCCGTCTTCTAACAGACGCTTGAGACCTAGAGGTAGAATCGCCGACTGACACCAATTCGGTCAGGTTTCAATCCTAGGTTAGGAGTCGATCGGAGTCTAACCGAACTGATGAGCTGTGATACAGCAAAACAGATCTGTCTGCGGATGACTATATATATATATATATATATATATATATATATATATATATATAAAACAAGAATTTCGATATTTAAGTCCGTTGAATAGGCATTTCTACGAGGAAATCCTCGCTTCTTTAACGACGACGAAACGAAAAATTTATTTACTCGAGAAGTTCCAAAAATAAATCCATCCACAGGAAATAAAATATAGTGGGATAAACAATTTTTGAATTCAATGGAGTAAAAATAAAATATTTGGCTCTGTAAATAGAATATAATATTTGCATCGAGCTCACCACTTTGATCAATTTTAATATTAATGAAATTAATACTAATTAGGAACGGGATTTTGAGATTTACCTATCTGATCATCCTTTTGTATTTATATATATATATATATATATATATATATATATATATATGTGTGTGTGTGTGTGTGTGTGTGTGTGTGTGCGTGTGTGTGTGTGGCTAAACGTTTATCACACGAACTATAATTAAGTCATTCTCATCCTCTATGTGTATAGTGAGTTTACAGCGACATTATTTTCAAACACCGGTAACCTTACGATCAACGAAGTTTAGCAAAGTTGAGCCCTGTCAGTATATTGAAGTTTAACCACTTGGGAATGCCAGTGCTTTAAGTTTAGTTTTTAGGGTACTTTAATGGATAATATATCGGAGATTTTAATCGTAGAGCAGAGATCTGATTCCAGTTTGTTCGTTACATTCACTGACGCGCAAATACACTTGAGAAAAGTATGAAGTCACCTCTTGTCTCCCAACTTTGGATTAATTACTAACAATTATATTGCTAGAAATTATTCTCTCCTAAATAAAATTTTCTTACAATCTATTTTTTCTACCGTTAAAGTATTTTCAAAGTGTTGATAAGTCGTATAAAACGAATCAATAGATAAAAACATCATAGGATTAATTGTCAAATTCCACAATATGAACAAAAAAAAATTATGGAATAAGCAGAACAACATGGGTAAATGTATACCTACATCCCCAGAAGTTTTTATAAGAGTAAACTAAACATATAGTAAGGAAAGCGTGTGGAAATTAAATCTTCATATGACAAGTAGGATTCTTTTTTTAAAACACAACGTGTTGGTTTGAGATGATGCTAATTGCCAGGATAGTTGTGTATTTTTCAGTAAATAAAGAGATATTTTGGTAAGCAGAGTTTTGTTGGAAAGTTCTCGATATCCAGGCAGAGATAGAGCGTTAGTTGAATTAATGTGTATAAGTTTCTATTTCAAGGAAGTAGAATCATGCGGCTCTGATGTTTCACGAAAGAAATTATGATGTTCTCACCTCTCAGGTATTTTATGAGTTTGTTTTTCCAATCTACACGTAAAAAAAACCCTGTATAGATAAGACATTGTAATAGTGCCTTCACGAATCTTTGAAGTCGACCTGACTTTGCTTAGTTAAGCGACAGACTTCTCTGTATTTTATATATACATCAATGGGATCCAACAGAATGACCTAGAAAATAATTTTTTTAATGTTCGGGCTGTAAAAAGTAAAGGGGTGAGATGTGAACTGTTCATAATTTGAATGTGGTGATTAGGCAGGAAGTGTTACCACAACGTCAAGATATATATATGTATACACACACACATGCACACATATACGTACGCACATATATGTATACATATATACATAAAATATACATACACACATACACCAATTATAGGCATACATATATGACACACAGCTTATGGATATATTCACAATCATACTCACGCATCCATGCTCAGGCACCTATGAAAACCATTAATACACACGTATACACAAAATAATGCATACACATATGTACACAATATACAAACAAACTTCACACATAAACACAAAAACTGCATTCATTTACTTGCATAGAATAAAGTAATCACACATATATAGAGGTATATGTAGACATAGACTAAATTCAATCTCAGTTCCCTCAATATGCAAAGAATAGTCTAAGAATAATCAGCACAAAATAAAATTGAACCTGCAAAGGAAATAGAGTCTGGTAACTTAAATATGCTATTTAACATGTAATTTTAAACTATTTATATAACGACATTTAAAAGTAATTTCATTTATCCGGTTTAATACTTTGCTTGTTTTTCTAAATTACATTACTTTATGTTTTTCATATAAGCATAAAATACATCTATTTCTTTAACTATTTTGGTTTGGGATTTTCATATAATATTTCATTCTATCTGTGAGCAGAAATAATGTGGGGGGCTTTAATCATTCGGGTAGAGAGAAATTGTATGCCACTTTGCTTGATAATGGGATAAATATGTATGACCTTTTTTAATGGTTTCACCCTAAGCAATGCAGTAATACAAATGGTGCACTGGGGGCTACATAAGAGGAGATAGAATAGTAAGAGAAGGATGAAAATACTGGTGTGAAGAGAGTTAGGTTGGGAGTAAAGTGAGAGGAGCAAGTTTCAAGGTCTGTCAGGTAAAGGGATAAGAAATTATGGAAATCAAGGCGATAAGAGATGGCGATTGAAGTTGCATTTAAATCTTTGGAGGGTAAGTGTATGGGAGGAAGTTCCACAAACGAGAAGTGCGAGAAAAAGTTTCATAAAATAACATCAATTTAGTTTCCGAGACTGATTTTATTACATAGAGTGAAGAACCAAGGTGCTTCGTCCGTCATTATCATATCATATATATATAGTACTATCGTTTATCTAAATGGTGAGTGCGATTGAAATACGTCTCACACATACTTCCCAGAGAAATATCGCTCACATGTTACTGTTAACACATTGGTTTATTCCTCCAACTAAAGTCTTGGCCATTACGTAGGGAGCATTTCTCTAAAGCATATGTGGACAGCATTTCTGTCACAGTCTGTATAAGGTAAATCATTCACACCGTAAACTTTAATTAGATTAGAACAAGTTTATTTTTTAATCATTTATATTGATGTTTTTTGGCGCTTATAATGCTTTTTAATGATACAGATTCTACGAATTGTCCCATAGCTTAATAGAGAAGTGGATTGTTCAAGAATATTTGCGTGTAGGTTAGAATAATGGACCCGACTGGAATCAGGAATCAGAGAGACTATTTTCATTTCTAAATCATTATATATGACACACCCGGGCATTCTAATATACAGCACTTGGTATTTTGAAGCATACTTCCATTTAGTTACCGACTAGCCTCGACGTTGCTTAACTTTGCTTCGTACGAGATTTTTTTTTAATAGGACAAACATTTATATAATTTTAAAATCACTGAGTAGTTTTCTTTAAACATTGGTCGTTCCGAAACCTTCGACAACTGCAGTTATGTGGCATTGCAAAAGTTATATTAAAGTTAGGTATAAATTACCTAAGACAAAACTATACATCAAGACAACTACCGAATACTTGTTATTCAACTGTTACACATGATAGCTAACACTAATAAATGATGTCATACACATTTTAGATTCTGATTGTACAATTTATATTTACTGAATATTTCCGCAAAAGTAGGGAAATCTCTTTAAAATAAGTACGCGAAGTGAAAATCGGTAAATCCTAAATGCATAAACGCTGAACGTTTCCACGAAATATAAATGCTTTGTCATATCCTAATGAAAAATGTTGAAAAGAGCATTATTAGTGATCTGTTGGTTAAATGTTGAGTTTCGCTAAATGAGTGAATTTCTATTTTTTATTATCTCTTCGACAGGAGATATAACCACGGTCTGTCAATTTTCTCTTAAGCTATTGCCATAGGAATCACGTCTCAACTGTTAATTTATACCGAATAAGTCTGTGTTTAGGTTCAAATTATTCACTGTTATATGACATCGAGATAAAAACTGGTATCCTCGATAGAAGAAGAAAGAAGTAAAAGAAGCAAATTAATGAACGACGAAAATATCTATCACTCTTCCTAAGCAAATATGTCGGACGCAAGTTCGCAAATGACGTAATATTTTGTGTAGTGCCTAGACAGTTTTAGAAATATTTGTCTTATGTTTGACATTTCGATGCTCTAAATAGATTTTTAAATTCAAATCGCAAACAAATTTAAGAATTACTAACGAAAACGTGCAGATTTCTAACGGTGAAATGTGAGCTTTCAAAATATTTGTAAAATTCGCTTTGAAATGTCTAATCATAATACAAGTATACATTTTTCATAACTAAAATATTTGTTATTCACTTCTAACAGCAATCGCTTTTAATCCCGCTCCCTTATTCACAGTAGTCGATAATATAGCAAATTCACACTTGAAAAAGGAATCAGCTTTTAGTTTCTTTCGTACGAGCGAATTTTTTTCTTTCACTGACAATCATTAACTAGATGTACAAAGTTCTTTTGTCAGCTTTAGAAAGACATTTGGACAAAAATGCCATCAACGATGCAAACGAAGAGCCAAAATTATACGAAAATGAAGAAAGCTTTAAATGTACGTTGGTACAAAATATATTTCATTTAATGCTAAGATTTTCTTTGAAGTAATATTACATAATTCCATTGATCTATCACGAAACACGTTACGGACATGTTTTGTATGGTTGTCCAAAATGTTAGGAGATTAAGATATTTTCATTCACAAGAGCAGTATAGAGATGAAAGTGTTTTTTATCATATACATCCTTATTATGGCCATTCTGATATAAACATACTTGTGTGGTCTGGAAGGCTTTTCAAAGATTAATAGATTTTAAGTGCAAGTCTCGTTCATAGATAAACATATTTATTATGATATAAGTATACGCTCAGATATTAGCACATTCATTGTTCAAAGATTGAGACAATGTCAAGGGGAAAACCGAATAAATGCATGTTGGTTGAGGGTGAGCAAGCATTTCTGTTTAGCAGTATCACCTTTCGTAATTGAATTACGACCTTTCACAAGTCATTTCAAAAAGTTTTTTTTTCTTATCCGGGCATTTGATAAAACTGCTATTCTGAGTTCTTTGAAGACATGAATGTTAATTTTGTTCGTGAATATTTATTTGATCTTCGAGTGAATGACCTGTTAATATGATACGCCACATTTCTCTTTATAGTTGTACTTATAAAGGGTTCAGAGTGCTGGAGCATGTCGCTGTTTCTATAACATGGTGGAAAATATATTTCCACTCAAACGTTCCACAAGTTAGAATCAAATGTCGGTTTCAATCGCAAAAGATGGTACCTGCTCTTATGGATAAAATATCGTTCAAATACGCTTCATATAAAATATGGTCGAACTCTATTTTAGAAAACTGCTCACAGTTACAAGGCCTAAGAGCCACTTTACCTAGGGGGTTAAACTACGAGGTACAGTTTATAAGAGTACGTATGGAATATAACGATTAAATCTATTCTTGAAGAAATTAAGATTGTACTTATCGAGGAAGCAACCATTTGAGAGTAAGTCGAATAAGGCTTATATATCGTGGAAAGAAGCTACTTGCGTGGAACTTACATCTCCCCGAAAGGATACGTCGGAAAGAAGAGTGATTTGCTACGATGTATGTGGCACGTTTGGTTTTTAGCCTTTAATGTTAAGACTAGTCGGACTAAAGAGCGTAGTTCATCGGAACACTATCCATGGAAATAGTGATAGATTAATGAGTGGCCTTCGACTTTTCGTCAGTGAGCAAAGGGGTTGTCAGATGGAAAGTATTTATATAACGAACCCGACTGAAATCACGAATCAGAAAGCCTATTTATCATTCTAAACCTTTATATATGACACTACTCGCGCATTCAACTCTACAGCAATTGGTGTTTTGTAGCATTCTCCCATCTAGTTACTGACTAGCCACGATGTTGCTTAACTTTGCTTCGTACGAGAATCTTTTTTTTCAATAAAACAAACATTTATATAATTTTAAAATCACTGAGTAGTTTTCTTTAAACATTGGTCGTTCTGAAAACTTTCAGAAGTGAAGTTATGTGACATTTTGAATGTCATATTAAAGTTAGGTATAAATTACCTAAGACAAAACTATACATCAAGACAACTACAGAATACTTGTTGCTATACATCAAGACAACTACGGAATACTTGTTATTCAACTGTTACACATGATAGCTAACACTAATAAATGATGTCATACACATTTTAGATTCTGATTGTACAATTTATATTTACTGAATATTTCCGCAAAAGTAGGGAAATCTCTTTAAAATAAGTACGCGAAGTGAAAATCGGTAAATCCTAAATGCATAAACGCTGAACGTTTCCACGAAATATAAATGCTTTGTCATATCCTAATGAAAAGTGTTGAAAAGAGCATTATTAGTGATCTGTTGGCTAAATTTTGACTTTCGCTAAATGAGTGAATTTCTATTTTTTATTATCTCTTCGACAGGAGATATAACCACGGTCTGTCAATTTTCTCTTAAGCTATTGCCGTAGAAATCACATCTCAGCTGTTAATTTATACCGAATAAATCTATGTTTAGGTTCAAATTATTTACTGTTATATGATATCAAGATAAAAACTGGTATCCTCGACAGAAGAAGAAAGAAGTAAGAGAAGCAAATTAATGAACGACGAAAATATCTATCACTCTTCCTAAGCAAATATGTCGGACGCAAGTTCGCAAATGACGTAATGCTTTGTGTAGTGTCTAGACAGTTTTAGAAATATTTGTCTTATGTTTGAGGTTTCGATACTCTAACTCAATTTTCAAATTCTAATCAGTTTTTGCAAACTAATTTAAGCATTACCAACGAAAACGTGCAGATCTCTTACGGTGAAATGTGAGCTTTCAAAATATTTGTAATATTCGGGTTGTAATGTCTAATCATAATACAAGAGTACATTTTTCATAACTAAAATATTTCGTATTCACTCCTGGATTTCAAGATTTATGAGATTTTTCTGGTAACAGGTGACCTATCCTCGAGACCTTGTTTGTGTTCCGATTTGCGCCGAGTCTTCAGTACGTGTTTTATCATGACTTTTCTCAATTTTTTGTTTTGACGGTTCTCAGTATAAATTGTGGTTAAGCTATCTCTCCAAGTAGTTTTGGGAAGGGTATAAATATTTTTATCTCAGCTGTGGATTAATTAGTAAACAGTGTATCAATACACTGTTATGTTTTAGAAAAAACATTACAATCTAAATATATATCCTAGTTTTAATAATTTGCAGCAGTTTGATAAACTGTAAAAATTTAATCAACCAATCAAATCAATTTCTCTACCACTCCTAATCCATGTTTTGTCAACAAATTTTACAACCTCGTTAGGCAGATTATCCACTCGATTTCTTTCCCCTGATTGTCTACATTATATCCCTTGTGTGTCAAATTTCTAATCTATCTTTTCTAATTATGTGCACTAGAAATTTCCACTAACTCTTTCCGATGATATGTATATGTGCCCTTTGTGTTTCTCTTTTCTCTAAAACTTCGTCATAGCTCACATGTTCAGTCTATGGTATTCATCCTTTTTAGAACCAAATATTTGCTGTCTCTTTTCTTCATCTGCCTTAATAACTTAGTCTACATAAATTAAACTAACTTATTTATTAATGATGCGTGTTAAATTCGTAAACGTTTATTCAGCACATGGGTTTTATTAGGATGTATTACCGATGGAAGACGACATAAGTGATATAAGAAATTCTTGGGTTGAAAATGGAAAGTTCAATGGTGGGTGAAAGTTTTGATATTTTAATATATATCCTTAATTGTTACAATTGTGTGAGTACACTCTGCAAACAGCAACGTAGGAACGCGTATAGCTGCTGTTCCATGCTAGACAAAGTGTTTCAGAATTTAAATTACAGTCTGAATACAACATTGTTATAACTCGCTCCAAGTGACTATAATGTTATATCTCGCTTAGGCTACTTGCTGTGACGTCACTACAAAGTAACTTCGACTGACTCAAACATACTTTTTTTATTCACTTAGTGTTCTTTATTTAAGGGCTTTTGATATTTTATGTGTGTTACCGAGGGTGACTTAATGACTCAAAAGTAATATCCTAAAGTAAAGCGTTGGGAAAATGAGGAAACACGGCCTTACGTTTAAAAACTTCATCATCAAAAATTATTTTCCTTATGTTTTTGAGATGTGATTTTTCTAAACGCATTGGCTTGTGTTTTGTGGCTACATATATTATGGGAAAGTACCTAACTCTATTATTGACAACGTCTTTGTAGGTGCGCTGACAATTTGAGTGTTGCAGATTTGTAAAGATGTATTTGCTGAGAACGACAGCAACTCTAACAGCAATCGCTTCTAATCCCTTTCCTTTATTCACAGTAGTCGATAATATACCAAATTCACACGTGAAAAAGAAATCAGCTTCAAGATTCTTTCGTACGAGCGACTTTTTTTCTTTCACTGACAATCATTAACTAGATGTACAAAGTTCTTTTGTCAGCTTTAAAAAGACATTTGGACAAAAAATGCCATCAACGATGCGAACGAAGAGCCAAAATTATATGAAAATGAAGAAAGCTTTCAAATGTACGTTGGTACAAAATATATTTCATTTAATGCTAAGATTTTCTTTGAAGTAATATTACATAATTCCATTAATCTATCACGAAACACGTTATGGACATGTTTTGTATGGTTGTCCAAAATGTTAGGAGATTAAGATATTTTCATTCACAAGAGCAGTATAGAGATGAAAGTGTTTTTTTATCATATACATCCTTATTATAGCCATTCTGATGAACAGATTGTATGGTCTGGAAGGCTCTTCTAAGATTAATAGATTTTAAGTGCAAGGTTTGTTCATAGATAAACATATTTATTATAATATAAGTATACGCTCAGATATTAGCACATTCATTGTTCAAAGACTGAGACAATGCCAAGGGGAAAACCGAATAAATGCATGTTGGTTGAGGGTGAGCAAGCATTTCTGTTTAGCAGTATCACCTTTCGTAATTGAATTACGACCTTTCACAAGTCATTTCAAAAAGTTTTTTTTTCTTATCCGGGCATTTGATAAAACTGCTATTCTGAGTTCTTTGAATACATGAATGTTAATTTTGTTCGTGAATATTTATTTGATCTTCGAGTGAATGACCTGTTAATATGATACGCCACATTTCTCTTTATAGTTGTACTTATAAAGGGTTCATAGTGCTAGAGCATGTCACTGTTTCTATAACACGGTGGAAAATATGTTTCTACTCAAACGTTCCATAAGTCAGAATCAAATGTCGGTTTCAATCGCAAAACATGATTCCTGCACTTATGGATGAAATATCGTTCAAATAGGCTTCATTTTAATATGCTCGAACATTGTTTTAGAAAAATGTTCACATTTATAAGTCCTAAAGGGACACTCAAGCTAAAGGTTTGGACTACGAGGTACAGTTTATAAGAGTACGTATGGAATATAACGATTAACTCTAGTCTTGCAGAAATTAAGATTGTACTTATCGAGGAAACAACCTTTTGGAATTCAGTTAAATAAGGCAGTCTATCGTGGAAAGAAGCTCCTTGCGTGGAACTTATATCTTCCCGAAAGAATACGTCGGAAAGAAGAGTGATTTGCTACGGTGTATGTGGCACGGTTGGATTTTAGCCTGTAATTTTAGAATTATTGTAACTAAAGATCGTAGTTCATCTGAATATTATCCATGGAAATAGCGATAGAGTAATGAGTAGACTGCGACTTTTTGTCAGTACAAAAAAAGGGTTATAGGCTGTAAAGTATTTTGTCGCATACAAGACGGCTTTTTGTCTCTGTCGAGACTGAAATTTGAAAACTAGGCTGATTATACAGTTATAATGCATCAGTATTCCATGATCGGCCTGATGGCTCTTGTAAGAGCAGATGATAGCAGGACGTGTGAGGCACTTACTAGAGTGATGCAGAGAACCGATAGTTTTTCCTGCATATTCTGCGATGGATCGTTCTACTTTGGTTTTTGGCTGAATCCCGATAAGCGCACAAGGCATGAACATCTCTGAGGAAACATTCTTCCATCGCTATTGGTAAAATTTCTTTGTTCAATCGGCGATGGTGGAAGTTTAATTTTTAAGGAATTAAATGTGAGCAGTAAGCTGCTATCTGTTAGAACTAGGTCAGATAAGAGATCACATTCCATGCTCTGATCATGGAAGCTTTTGTAGGTGTTGACTTAGAAAATCAGTTTTAACTGAGAGGCCGAGTACTTTCGTTGCTTACCAAACACTTTCTATTATTTCTCACTTAAATCACTGCAGCGCAGTTTAATCTTGATATATTTAATTGACCACATTTTTTTTTACAAATGTTTTCAGATCAGAGATCAGCAACGTACACTAAGTGGTCGATTTGAATTTGAATTCTCACTTCTTAGATCTTTCCAGATGCCATTTTTGTTTTAGTGATAATTATGTCAAAAGAAATGTGGCAATGCACCTGTTATACCTGTCTACGTTCTACACTACATTATACAAAATGTTCAATACTAGAAAGAGCGATTACAGTTTATGGATATGAAAAGTATATTTTTTTATTACTTTAAGGCATAGTCTACCAGGAATCCCTTAAATGAGTATATCAGACCCATTTCCAATCAATACAAATTAGGACTGGATGCATAGATATCTTCATATGCCACATGTTTGAAATCCACTTCAAGATCCTTGATTTTTTTCATAGTTTTTTAAAGTTCTTCAGCGATATATTTACAATCTGCAGAGACTTCCGTATCAATAAATAAGCCCATTCAGTTTTTGTGGTATATGATCACGATACCTAGTCGATTGATTTCTGTGTGTAAATTTCAGTAAAATGAAACAGGTCATATCTCTGTAATCGTGTCTGGGGGATGTTCATGCCAGTGTCTTCCTTCTCGTAAATTATCATTATTATTTTCATCATCATTATATTTCGATTTCTATTATGAATACACACTACCTACCACGTCTGCAGGAAGATCTAAAGCAAGAAATGGTGTGTTATTATGGCTACATTTCATGGTTTGTTTTTTCTTACTCCCATAAAATCACAAGCGTTACAAAGACAAAGTTCATCTTACTGTGCAGACTGTACTTATTAAGACATTTTTTGTATTTCTCTTAAATTGGGATTTTTATGGATTATTTCATTGTATTGTGTTTTTTTATTTTTTATTTTTTTTCGGATTTTAACAATTATGTTTAGTCTATTTGCTTTAATCTTCCTGTCTGTGAAGTTCATGCATTCCTATAGAATTGTAATGTTTTCTATTTCTGGGAGATATTCATACCAGTGTTTGTTAACATGTTTTTGAACTGTAAATATTGCCGCACTCTATCTTTACGATTTGTATATCGGGGTGCCGAGTTTGAATTCCAATTGGATCCCTTGCATTCACTTACGCACAAATAAATTGGGAAAGCTATTAATCCGTCTCATCTCTCCAGTTATGAGTTAAATAATAGAACAGTTTAGGTTTTATAGCCTTGGCTGGTAACCAGTATTGAGGGTAACCTACTGCGGGATAGTCTTCCCAGTCAGTGATATCTGTTTCGAGATATGATCGCCTAAATCATGCATCCCATATGGCATTTAACTGACTGACTGACTGACTGACTGACTGACTGACAGAATATCCTGAGATTAGATGATCTATGGTTTTATTATATTTGTGAAAGAACTTGAACTTCTGATCCACACTATTATGTATAACATTTGCTTGAAAATTCCTAGTGAAAAGATTTTATCATGCGCTGCAAAAGAAAAAAATACCTTTCTTTAAATTAAAATATTTATGATCTTCTTACTCTAAATCTTTGATTGTTACCGCAGCTTCTAAGCTAAGAGATAAAGATTATTGTAGTGATTCACGTAAGATCGGAATTTCATTTCAATATCTTCACGGTTTTCAGGAGACCTTGCAGTTCACTACCATTCCTAGCATACAACTTTATGCCACCCATTTAAAATAGATGCCTTATTTTCGTTTGAGATATATTTTAACCACATTACTCCGATTAAGTTCGCTCGTTAATACTATTAGAGTTATACAAAATTTTGAGAGAGACAAAGAGTCACCTTGCAATATTGCATTGCTGATGTTTAACTCATCGGACTTATAGATTCTACTTATATGATTGGGATGAATTGTTGTTTTTCATAGCGACATACATTGTTTGATGAAACTGATAAAGACTGGTATATATTTAAAGAATTATTATTATTATTATTATTATATTTTCTGAGTTGTGGTTATGCAGACATTTGTAAAGTTTTCTTTACTTTGCTTTTTTAACTTATTTAATTTGTTAATTTAGCTAATATTGTATTTTTACATTGACTACATCTTCTTCAATGTTTCCTTACCTTTAAATCTTAATAACATTTGTATTTTTCTTATATCTCCCAAACTATGGTCTGTCAGCTTGCTATTTAGGTTATGCTTTGATTCCCTGTGTCTTTCTTCCTTCTGTCTTGTGAGTATCACATTTTCAAATCACTTTTCCTCATCATGTGTCTTAGAAGTTTCAACTGTCTCTTACTGATGTAAATATAACTTTGCTTTTTGTTTTCATTTACTCTAAAACTTTGTCGTTGCTCACAAGTTCTCAGCACCCTTCTGTATAATTGCATTTCAGTTGCTTCAAGTCTCCACTTCATCTGTCAGATTATTGTCCCGCATTCACTTATCAACCAGAGACAAAAACAACAATTATTTTTCTGCAAATGGTTTTTTCCAGCTGAAGTATATTTTGGTGAGAGATGAATGAAAATAAGTTACTTTTTTTATACCATTTTTTCTGAACATAAGCAGCACTAGTTATACGCATATTTCTATTTTATTATGTGTGAACTGCCAAATCCCTTCTATAAAAAAAAGATTGTTTTTTTTCGCGTCAACTTCTCTACTGCTTTAAGTTCAACATTTTCTTTCTAGACAGACTGTCACTTAAAGCTAGACAACTAGGTCTGCTCTAATCATTATCATATGCCTAGAAAGGGAAGAGTTACTTTAATGCCTTTCTCTTTTCTGTGGATTTGTTACCTAAAAGTAAATTTTAATATTAAATATTATATATATATATAATTTGAGCACTCCAAGCTACTGCTGTGTGTGTACACTTTATATAACATGCTAAAGTCAGCTATTTTCAATCGAGCTTCCATAGCTCAAATGTATAATCGCCGACTTACGCCAATTCGGTTGAGTTTTAATCCTGGCAAGAAGCCATCGTATTTCTAACCTTACTGATGAGCTGTCTGATATATATCTATATATTGAATCAGATGCGCAAGGTTTTGTCAGTCAGCCTATTGTCTTTTTTATTTTTATGTCTTGCCAGAAGAATACTTTGACTACTTAATTTATTCGGAATCCATCACCGACAAAATTTGCACAAAGATTAAGTATGAGCGTCTTCCAATGCTGTTACTTTTACTGCTAAATTTCAAAGCATGAAGACATTGCGCCAACAAGAGCCACGTTATACCTCCAGCTCTCACGGTTTGGGCAGAGCGCCAGATTAATCCGCTGGAGATCCTAGCGCACTATGTCCTTACAACAGCTGAATAGTGTGGTGCAAAGTCGTTGCTAGTTTAAAGATAGCCGGTCATTGTAAAACGTAACCGAGTCAGCGAATCCGTCGATGAATGATGGTGCGGAGTATGTTCGGCTGGCCGGTTCTTGCGAGGAGCACCACATTGAAAACAAGATCAAACTAGTACATGGACACAGGAGGCGAATGCATTGCTGTAAGTTTGCGTCTCGGCGCCTTGTGTTAACGCAAAAAGAACTTTATTTTGCAATGCCAATTATGTTAGATATGTTAGATATCGTCAGAAAAGCTTTATTCTCTGCAACATGCTAGGCTACATTCACGGTGAAATTCATTTTAAAAGAATGTACGTACTTAAAACTTGTAAGACGTGAATACTACCAGGAAACTAACATGAGAAAATTATTTGAAATGGCTGAAATTGCCAACATAATGTTTTATCTTAAAAAGCATCAACAATAGATCATCTATAAAACCAAAAGTGTGAAGCACTTAGTGAGGAGCAAACAGTAGTAGTATAGCTAGACAAGCTTGGTAACTACTATATCGCGTTGAACTGATCTTTGCGTTCAAAATATATGTATTAGAAACTATGGAAATGCGTACAAGTTATTTACCTTTCGGCATTGTTGAAATTCTTCTAAGAGAAAACAACCAAACTAAACATTTAATTCTTTTTCTGTTTTTTTTTATTTACCCGGAAAGAAAATGAAATATATTTTGCTAAAGAAAACCAAGATATTCTGTACTCTTCATGGAGAATTTACAAAAATAAGAATGCATGTCCATTCTTTCAGTGTTAGCAGTGTAAATAAAAAAACAATCCTCACAATTTTGCAATGAGCGAAAAGAAAATTGAAGAAATTAAATTTTCTAGTGTCAATCCTGGATTGTAAAATTATATAAGAAGATCTTCTACTTCTTCTTCTTTGTATCGTCTCCCTTCACGACGTAAACAACCATATTCTTCCACATTTCCCTCTCTTTTGTAGCTGTTATTCACGCTTTCTCATGTTACCCCACACAAATGACGCTCTGCTATCCATTCGATCAAACCCGTCAGCTATGTTACACGTTGCTTTTCCTTGTCTAAATTTCCCTCTATCTAACTTGTGCTTATCAGATTTTCAAAGCTCTTTTTCCTCATTACATGCCCCTTGTATTTTCCTGATGTTAAATATTAGTTTCTTTTCTGTTTCCATCCTCTCCAAAACCATATTGCTGCTCACATGTTCGGTTCATCGTTTCCTCAGTATCCTTCTGTAGAACAGCATTTAGGTTGCTCCAAATAACACTTTCCTCTTTGATAAGATTGTCCAGCATTCGCTGCCATATTGAGGAACTCATATCACATAAGAATCTAGTACCCACTTCTATGTTTCCAGCGAATGTTTCTTGTCACTCCATACTCTACTTAGCTTCTGGAATGCATCCTTGTCCATGCCTTCTGATCTTCATATTGAACTATCCGTCCTCTGTTAGAACGATTCCCACATATTTAAATTTATGTACCTGCTTCATTTTTGTATCCCAAGCCTGCAGTTTGGGCTCTTTTTTTTCTGATGACGATGCATTCTTTTTTTCTTGTAGCTTATGTGTTTTCCTTTTTTCCCGCTTTCTTCAGTTACCTTCTGTTGGAGGTCTTTCTGTGTTCGCTATCATCAATATATCACCCTATATCTTATATTGTTCAGAGTGTTGCCACCGACAACGAATCCGGACATAACTTCTAGAGTTTTCAGAATTGTCTCGTTGTATAGGTTGAATAGATCCATACAACCTTCTTTTATACTCCTTTATATTTTTGTATATGTGCTCAACTCGCTTTCTCTCCGTATGCAGGCAGTTTGCTGCGAGTAGAGGTTCTTCATTAGTCTAATGTCTTTCTAGAATATGTCTAGATTGCCGAGCATCTCTATAAATTCTTTGTTGCGTACTTTGCCGAATGCTTTTGCGTAGTCTATGAAAAACGGGTACAGGTCCTTCATTTGTATAGCCCGTTATGATAACCTTCTAAGCATAAATATCGCGTTTATTGTTCCAGTGTCCTTGATAAGAATACACCGCTTTTGTTTCTGGCCTGATTGCGCCGGGGGCTATATTCATTAGGATTCGGATGATTAGTTTTGTTAGTGACTCATTGAGTTGCTTCTTCTGTAGAGTTCGCGTTTCTTTTTTACTTGATTCTCAGGCAGTGCTATGAAAATCGATCTGCTTAGGTCTTCTGGAATATCACCACTGTTGTAGATTTCAGATATTATTTCAGTAATTTTGTCTACACCGAAATTGTCTCAGGTTTTCCACCTGTCTATTAAAATTCTTTTTGGTCCAGCTGCTTTGTTTCTGTTTAGTTTAGCCAGTGTAGCTTCCCTTTCGGTTGTGAATATTTCCGGTCAGTCACTATCTCTGTGTATTATCGGCTGCTCTCTGTTGTCGTGAAATATGATCTTCCTATCACTGAAATATTCTTTCTTTTTTCTCTAACATGAGTGTTCCTTCCTTGTATTTTATACATCCATTTTAGGTGCATGTCTTTTATCCTGTTACTTCCTTTTTATTTATATATGTCTCCTTTATCAGTCATGCTCAGTCTCTCTATTTCTTCAATTCTGTTGTTAAGCCATTCATACTTAACATATCTGTATTTCTCTTTATTTTCTTGTGTAGTTTTCTGTACTCCCTTTCATGTTTTGGTATTTTCTAACTCCTTTGCATTATGTTGAGAGTATCTTCTGTGTTTCACTCATTTTTTCTTTTACGTCTGTTTTCATTAAGGACAGTGTTGTTTAACAGTGTTGTTTAACTTTCTATAGTGTATCCCATTTTGAGTCCTTGTTTCAAATTTGTTCATCGTATTTGTTTTTCACGCTGTCTGCTTAATTTCTCCAGCATTCTGAGGTCGTTTTAAAATCTGTTGTATTGCAGCCTGGGTGCTGCACTAAGCTTCTTTGAAGTTCCATCCTTAGTTTACATATGATATGAAGATATTCCATTTTCCGGTCTGCACTTAGATAAGTTTTGCAATAGACAACATCGTTCCTGAATCTTCTGTTTGTATTTATATAATCGATTTGTTTTCTTCGTCTCACCTCCTCGACAGATTCATCGTGGGTGTTACATGTCTGATGGTGGATCTGTTTATGTTAACATCCGTGTAACCACTCTGAAGATGAGTTATGTGAGCCGAAAGCTTAGAGCCAGCATAATGAAAAAATATCTAAATGTTGAACATTTTTTTTTATCTCACTTGAAATTAAAACCAAACTATGATGCTTAGGACGGTCCATGATTAAAAATAATAGACATTCACTGTGTGTTATATTTAACAATATACGTTTAGACAAAAAATTATATATATATATATATATATATATATATATATATATATATATATATCCCTTTCAGGCATGGGGGGGGATAACCTGTGGCAACAAACTTCCACTTTTCGCTACGGTGTTCCGGTTATTTTTCTCCCTCTATTTATTTCAGGGTTACCGTCTCATTACTTTAAAGCAGTATAGAGATAGGGTGGCAAGACAGACAGAGAGAGAGAGAGAGAGAGAGAGAGAGAGAAGGAGATATTGGTTTTAAAGAAAAGCAAATTCTTGATTTTCTTGTTTATATATTTTATTTTATTTATTTCCATCTATTTTTACTGCAGCCGTACGTAAATAAATGTCATGTTCATTCTGTTTCGTTACTTCTAGAAAATAACGTTACTCTTTAAATTCATTAACAGACTTAGAAAAACATTTTTATGGCAAATATTTGATTTTAAATATCCTTTTTTAATGCCTCGTTTATATTTTTCTACATAATAGTAAATCGATGAGTGGCTTCTACATTTTCTATGTGCCTTGTACTTCCAGGGCGCAGGCAACCATGGCCTTTCACCTCCTTATCCCTGGTGGCTTTTAGTACGTTTTACCCTATTACCCACTCAACCGCTACTCTGGCATCAACCTGCTTAGGCCATTCAAGTATGTTATATTCTGTTTTCTCATGTCTACCTTTCGCTCTTTCTGGCCTGTGAGTATCAGATTCGCCAAGATTTCCTTTCCCATTACATGTCCCAGGAAATTTAGCTAGCTTTTTTCTGATTCTCAGCATTAATTACCTTTTAGCTTCCATTCTTTTCAAATGCAAAAAAAAGTTCATAGAAATCGCGGCCAAGAAAGCTTCGCCGTTTCACTACCGTGTACTTTCTTGTTTTCTTTCTTAGCTAAAGTTTGCTTTCTCATTATTTGATAAAGAAGTATATATATATATATATATATATATATATATATATATATATGCAGAGAGCGAAAGAGAAAGAGAGAGAGAGAAAAGAGAGAGAAAGACAGAATGAAAGAGCGGAAGAGATATTGGTTGTAAAGGGAAGCAAATGTTTAATTTTTGTTGTTTATCTATTTTATTTTCATATTGTTTTCGGCATTCACCATAACCGTACGTGAATAAAACGTAATTTTCATTCTATTAGAAATGGTTGTGAATTAAATTTAAGAAAAAATTTCAATGCTAGTTAAACCATATAATATTTCTTTTGACATAGTTTTTGCTTGTATTTAATATATTATTTTAAACCAATGGTGAATTTTATTTTTTTAATGCATTAATGTATTTGATTTTGGAGTTGTCAAAACTTCCTATTAATATAGTTAGTATTTAAAGAAATTAAATTGATTTAGTCAAGTTCTTAAGTATACTATATTGGTGATTTGATTCTTTGTTGATGTGTTTGTAATGGTTGTAGATGGAATTTCGGCATAAGTATTTTGCCGTCATTTTTTACTACACGGGCAAACTATTATTTAAAATAATACTAGATATGGAAAATTTAAATTGCATCTTTACATTCTTCAAGCAAATAAACCAGGTAGGTTTTCGAGAGAAGCATCCCTCTTCGTACCTCTTGGCCGATGTTGCATCATCGCAAACAAATATATTAAATAATAGAAATCACATCGAGCAAGAAATTTGAACAGCACCAACAACCATAACCACTAACACATGTCGCTCAAAGAGAAAATGATTACAAGATATTGGCGTTCCAACTACATTAAACAAAATATATTGAATACTACAAAGAGTGATAACAGTTTATGGAGTTGAAAAATCTATTTTTTATGAAAAATCTTTTCATAGAAAAAATTGTAAAATTCAGTTGCACTAGCTGTTAGGACAATACTGACTCGTTCTCAATAAAAAAAATGGCTAATATTGCCATTAAAAACTAGGAGTAATCAGTTAACTTAAGAAAAGCATGATGTAATAAAGAGACTGGAACATTTATTTCTCTTAAAATATTTCTCCCGTTAACAGGCATTGCCATATCAGTGGTATAACAACACCGAATCACACGGAGAAGACGGAACGGAATGACTGAAAGAAAAACGGATGACGAACACTCGTTGTCAGAGAGACTTTTGTATACTATGACATACACAGAATTATACATATATACACGTATTTACGCGTGGGGGAATAAATACCATATATAAACCACCGCAAAACAAAGTATAACAATAGGCACTGTCTTACATATAGTTCGAAAATAATTTTATTTGCAAAAGACATTTATGATTTCATATTTAGAGGGCTATATTCATCTTATCTCCTTGCGGACCGTGGCCAGATTCATCTATGCCGGATCACAGCGCAATCAGCCACTATGTTCTTTTAAGCTGTTTGCCTCATGGGAGGTAACAGGATTTATCTATATCTCTGCAAGTTGTTTGAGTAGGCGTTCTTTGCCATAAGTAACAAGGAAACGTCCATTTTCCCAAATAAGGAAAATTCCAAATATGTTTATTTTTTCAATACCAAACGCGTTCTTGTTTTTTTTTAAATAACGAATTTTTTAGAATAAATCCTTATAATTTAACAAATTTCAACCTAAAAATATTTTACAGGTAAAATATTAAAAAATATAATTATTATTTGGTTGAAATATAAAAAATAATTCTTACATATGTAGCTAAGGTGGTACTGTCACCCCTAGTGCCATCAGAAACTTTTGCCAACGGACTGGGCATTGTCTGTGTGTGTGTGTGTGTGTGTGTGTGTGTGTGTGTGTGTGTGTGTGTGTGTGTGTGTGTGTGCGTGCGCTTTTGATTGCTAACAAATTCACAACGGGTTCGTAGTTACCGTTATCAATGACGTATAATGGAAGGTAAAACAAAACGTATGCTTTTATTTCGTTCAAAACTCTGTGGCAGGTGATGTGGTTCATTGAGATTATCTTTAATAAATTAATTTCATTAATTGAAAATGAGCGTGAAAAATAGCGGCATTCGTTTATAATTCGATAAAAGTAAGAATTGCAACCGCTAACTTTAAGACGTTGAATAAGTCATTGAACAAATGACTGTATTGGGCAGAGTACTACAACCTACAAAAATATGATTGCATCTTACCTTCAGTTATTTTGAGATTACATATACAATTACTACATTGACGATTTTTAGTAATATAGTAATATAGTAATACAAAAGCGCTTAAATCTTATCAACACAGGTGCCCAAAGTACTGTCCATTACAATTTACACAGCTTTGGCAAACATTTGTGCACAAGTCAATTTGTGTATAAATTTCTTGAAATGCATTTCATGTAACTTCCTTGAGCTAACCTAAAATATCTTTGGGACCAAGTCAGGTGAACGTGGAAACCATACAGCTGGACCTCTTTTGGTCTATTTCCCAAGAAATGTTTCAGCAAGATACTCACAGACTGCCCTTGATTAATGATAGTATATCACGAATGCTATTGTAATAATGAACACAATTTTAATAGAATAAACTATGTACAAATCTATTCCACCTATTGTCCAGCTACTTTTTGGTTTATTATATATATATATATTGAAAAACAATAACAGTGTTTGTATAACAAACAGATAATTTAGCAAAATACCTAAAACTTGGTAAATATAATCTCGAAGAAGGAAAGAAAAGAAAAGAGAAAAAGAAAATACGTAGCTACGCAATAAATTAAAGATTTCAACGCCTAGATTATCTAGACTGAGCAAAAGAATAAGGCTTCACGACATTAACATTCAATGAAGAACAGCGGTAGTTGCTACTCGAGTTTTTAAATGCAGACACATATGAATAGGGTGTGAAAATGTCTGAGGTCGATCACTTCAAAAAATCCTTAATTCATTGTACAAACAGAATGTTAGATTAAATGAAAAAATATCTATGAAAAATATTGTACTAATTCTTGTCGACTGCAGTAGGGAAATATCAAATATCATCTACGATTATTTGTTGCATGTGAATCTTCATCATCGAACCGAGATCTTTCAGCGCCCCTATGAAGTAGATACTTATGTATAAGTGTAACCTATTAGGTCTTTAGAAAATACAGAAAAGTAGTCTATGCAAGACGTATCCATATTTTCATATAATCTTCAGATGAAAATTAATCAACTAGGTCAAATATTATGCACATAAATATTACATTTAATATTCATGAAAGAAAAATGAAAAGTACTTGTGTTTAACATCCGTTACAGTAAAATGGAAAAAAGTTTTGAATCTTTAAATTTGTACTTCATAACCTCTCAAAATCAAATTCATATTTATGATTGTTATTTCAATATTTTGTTAAAGCTGTTATGTTAAAATATTAACATAATGCAATATGGCTGTTTCAATGGATATTTCTTATTTGTGGAACTAGCCATGAACTTTTAAATTTCTTATAGAAAATCCGCGAATTTGTCACAGTTTAAAACTAGGTTATTAATTTAGTCGGTTAAGAGCCATACTTGATACATACTTGGGCAATCATGTCAAGATTATTCCGCTGTGGGTTGCCATTGCTTTCTATGGAAGACTGGTTGCCGACCAAGGCTATAGAACCCAATCTGTCTTGTTATTTTACCCATAATTAGAGGAAAGAGAGGGACTAATCCCTTTCCCAAGGTTATTTGAGTGTAAGTGAATGCAATGAATTCAACTGGAATTCGAAATAGCCCCCTCCCTCCGATTTCTCGTTCCGAGCCGATATCCACTGCACCACAACGCACATCCCAGCTTATTAATTAATGAGTTACAAAACAATGTTTACTTCTCCGTTGACGTAGTACGTGTCTCGTAAGGAGGATTGAATGAGTGTTGTACTTACAGATGAGAAGAAGTTCTACTTTCCAGGTGGTGATTGTATACTGCGTGAGCAACGCATCCTGGGGATTGACGCTTTGCAAGCTGTGTTTGCCCACAAAGCGCACACCAAACCCATATCAACGTTATGTGCGTAGCCAATATTTTACACTTTAAGCCTACCATTTTTACATGAGAAGGAAATGTTGAAGGGCTTCATATCATTTAATTAATCTAGTACTTCATAAAACAATCTAGTAAAGCTCTCTCATCACTGAGAAAACTATGCATTTTCGTCTCACGCAATGATCGGCTGTTCACTTAAGGAATCCTGTTGATACTCAGTTGGGATTTAAGCTCACTCCAAATGTAATGTGGATCTCGTATATATATATATATATATATATATATATATAATCAATCGCTAAATATGCTGGGAAACGGTTGGTTCCTAGCACAGCTCTCGAAAATACTTGATCCCTCTTACGATCCTCTATGTTTACAAGGCTGAATATGTTGTACTGCTGCCATATCTGTTCTGGAAATTCCCAGTCTTCACTTATTTCTGCGGTTCTTTGAGTACATAATTTTTTTTTCCAAATGACTGCTCGCAGACGAAATTTTACAAGCTTCTCGATACAATCTCACTCTTTCCATGGAGAATATGTGAATTAGCAAAATTCTTTAGTTCTAAAAGTTCTAACTTTGGCAGCCAAAACCCGTCATGCCACTTACACTGTAGGGAACTACTCTCATTTGTTTAGCATTCCATTAGCGATAAGTAATGTTTAATCGAGAATCTTTTTCCCCGCTAGCTGCTGCTTTGGGAAATAGATTCATAAAAAGAAAACTTGCTGTTCCCTACAATCTTAACCTGCTAAACTCTGGAGTTAACCATTACTTTAACAAAAGTGGCAATATAAAAAAATAAGCAGGTATCCCATGTCCTTTGGCTCAGACATTAGAAAAGAAACTGCCATCAGTACATGAAAAGACGATAACATCAGACCTGGAGCATCGATTTATCTGAAAAACAGTTTTGATATATTTTTAGATTTCAGGCGAAAGTCCTACTTGCTTCACAATTAAAAAAAATACTGAATGTTTTCTTAGAACAACATTAATATTAACCATTAATGATAATATTCCAATTTTAAATACATACATAAATATATATATAGTAGTGATTTGGAAGACTGTATGAGGGCGAGATTACTGTCAGCCAGTGGCATACGGATAAAAAGGCTTTTCAAGCAGTCAGATTTTGTAATAAAGCGCTTGATATCAGATTATTATTATTATTATTATTGTTGTTGTTGTTGTTGTTGCTGCTGTTATTGGTTTTGTTGAGTATATTTTTATTGTGTTTGTTATGTTAATAACCAAACACAATAAAAATATACTCAACATTTTATCAAAGTTTTATAAAAAATATACTCATCATTATATCTATGAACTTGCAACTAATTTTGCTTCTACTTTTTTGTGATAATTTAATGTTTTTTTTAAAGAAGTGTATTATATTGAAAAATATTTGTCCAATTTCTGTTTTTAATGTATGTTATTGTGGCAGCGGTTGGAATCGATATTATATTTCTTTAGTTGTCGTTGGAATTATTTTCGTTTTAATATTTTAGTTTGTTTAAATATCCGCTGTTTCTTAGACCTGATTCATATATTTTTGTTTTCATTGAATGATTTAGGCTGCAAAAATATGTTAAGATTCTTTTATCTTTAGATATGGGTATTTGCCTGAAAACATTAGAGAATGGTTTGAGTTTTGTTAATGTATATTTCATTTTTTTTATATGTGATATGTAGCTTCTTTTGTTTAGGCTGAATGCTGTGAATAGGAAATTTACTGTTATTTGATTCGATTTTGCATCTGCTGTAAATCATAGGGTTGTTATGGTTTTATTTTTAGCTTTCTTATATTTTTTATGGAGTTTCTTATCATTGCTAGGCCGTCTTCTCTGTAGCAACCTATAACTTTTTATAAAAATAATATTTGTTAATTTATTGGTAATGTATAAATTTATTTGTTCGCATATTGCTGCGCCAT
Source organism: Ascarosepion bandense (assembly GCA_037127315.1). Taxonomy (NCBI): domain Eukaryota; kingdom Metazoa; phylum Mollusca; class Cephalopoda; order Sepiida; family Sepiidae; genus Ascarosepion; species Ascarosepion bandense. The sequence continues at coordinate 300,319 of JBBBDQ010000777.1, forward strand.
CATAGCTACACAGTGTTACGTCAATGTTATTATTGTTATTTTATTTATCGGTATTATTGTTGTTGCGCATATATATATATATATATATATATATATATATATATATATAGTCATCTGAAGATAGATCTGTTTAGCTGTATCACAGCTCATCATTGCGGTTAGACATCCGATTGCTTTTTACCCAGAATTGAAACCCAACCGATTTGGCATCAGTCGGCTATTCTACCTCTGAGCTATGGGCGCTCAGTAGAAGGAGGCAGATTTTAGCGTGTGATATATCATATATATACACGCCATTAACTGTGAGTGTTCTAATTCATTACTGAATGAACGATATATATATATATATATATATATATATATATATATATATATATATTCAGACATATTTGATTGAATAATTGAAACATATGTAATTTTATAATAACCCTTTCCATTTCCGTAAACAATTTCTTGATTTTAAAAGGAAATTCAACAAAGAAAGCCACCGTAATTTTCTTTTACTTACGTACTTTCGAGTTCTTACGTGATTTTCTCTGGGTGAATTATAAAGATAAAATTATTTTGCCGTGATTGTTGTGAAAGTGATTCATATAAACACGGTGAGCATGGTCTGTTATTATTCTTAAGACAATGATCTTGGAGAAGATCGAAAATAATTGGTAAGAAAAAACTATGTACCTGTCTTCATGCATTTGATGTTAACATGAAGAATCTGATTGGGATCTTGAAAGAATTATTATAAAATTAAATAGACATAATACGTCTATATTATTTAATGAAGAATCTAGAGGGAAAAGTAACAACAGTAGAGACATATTTGAAAATTGCTATAGAAATGAACCAAAGCGCTTCAGACGATAAAAATGTTAACAAGTTTTATGTTTGTTCTCTCCAGAGTTTTGCAGGCGTATCTATCTGTCCACTTATCAGAAGATATCAGCAATTGCCTGCTTATATTTTTCGATATTTTGTTTCAAGCATTTATCATTTGTGTATGAGTTTCCGTATTATTTGTGCGCTTTTGACCCCGTGCGTCCATGCGCAAATGTAGCCGGATACACCTCCACCCGCGTGCACCCGCCTGCGCCTGTCACCGCGGAAGTGCGTACGTGTAGGGGGTCATCACTATTTGTCTATTTTTTACATTTTTTCCGTTTCTTTTTATCTTTCAGTTGTAGTTATTTGTTAATAATTTTCCTCTGTTTTTTTCTCTCTACATGTTTTCATTTGTAATTTTTTAACATTCTAGACTGTTTGTGGAAGATCAAAGTTGTTTTTAGATTTTGATGTGCGTAATTGATATTAATACTTCATAATTATCATTTAGACCTCAAATAATAAACATTTTTAAGCCTTCTCTTGGATATTATTTCATTTTCTAATGTGGTTTGGTTTTATCTTAACCTGGAACACGAACCATCAATTAAAGTTACACCACCACTAACCATATGTATATCATACCCGATTGGAAAATATCAAAAAAATATTAAATAGTACTCTTTATTTGAAATATTTTACATGCAGACACTTCAAAATTTGTACTTCTAGTTAACATCAATAGGAACAGAGAAGCATATTTTTTAAGTAAGAAAATCTGTTACTGAAAAGTATAATTAAATTGTAATTAAAATGGCGACATTTGCGCTGGATACTATATATTTACGCGCAAATACGCAATGTATTAATCCGTCGATTCCTTCCATTTATGGGTTAAATAACAGGACAAATTGGGTTCTGTAGCCATAGCTGGCAACCAGTCTACCGCAGAAAGCAATGGCAACTACTGCGTGATAATCTTCTGCCCAGTCAGTGATGTATATTTCGAGACATAATCGCCCAAAGTGTTTATCACGTATGGCATTTAACTGACTGACTATATACTCATGGTTAATGTTTTCGGGTTAATTGTTGCTTGTCTAAGGTTAGATTTAAAATTAAATTTTTATGTATTGTTGTTTGAATTAATGTGCATATGCCTGCAATTTTAAGCTTGCGCACACGCACACCCGCATATACATGTATGTACGTATATACAGGGTGCGATGTATGAATTGTCTATTTGTTGAAAAAACGAAAAAATATTGACATCTCATAGTAACATATATATTTACCCAAATTAAATAAAAATATCTTGAAATACTAAAGAGTAAATATATCCATTAAAATCGTCAGTGACTAAAACAAAAGTCTCTAGACGGCTTCGAAATCTTCTATATTCTCCTGGGTGTTCTAATGTTTTCATTCTATCTTCTTGTAAATTCTGCTATAATCCTTGTCTCCATATCATCTTTGGTTTTACAGTGAGGTTTGTTTGTCTCTCGCTCAACTGCGCCACAAATGATAATAAATTGTGTTGCAATTTGGGTAGTTAGGTAGCAAGATGTAAAGTTGACAGTCATGACTGGGTTCTCCTGCTAGTGTCAAGATTCAAAGTCTTTTTGCCAGACATATGGTTTTACATCAGTCACCCTGACCGTGGGTAGTACTACCTCCTCAAGGCAATTGATGTAGTCTCAGTGTTGAGTCTGAGGCCCTTTTGGAAGATGAATGCATGCATAACATCGCCATTGCTATTGATCACTAAGAAGACCATGATTTTGACTAGATATAACCAACGTTTTTCGAATATTCTGCACTGTTCTAAGAATTTAATCCCAAATACTCTGAAAATGTTTATATTAGAGCATATTCAGTACAGTATACTGTGCAGCCGACAAAATAAAAAAATCAACGCGCATATGCGAAATTCAAAATAAAAATGGCGACGATTTACCCACACCCTGTACGTATACACATGCAGATAGAGGTAAAACTTAAAAAAAGCTTATATGATGATTTAAAGGATAGTCAAATTATTTGTAACGTGTGTTAATATATCAATAATGATAAAGTTCATTTAACACCATACAGTGGATATTTAGAGCAGATTCAATATTATGCTTATGACAGCTGCAATACTGCGTTGTAGTAATGTTCTTTAAGGCAAAACTGTCTCGAGATACTTAAATCTAATTTAAATTTCAGTTTGCGGTATCTTACAGAAAGATAATAAATTTCTATCGCTCACAGATCTGTGTCAAAAGAAGAACTCTGTACCATAGGGTAACTGATTTCATAACTGGAATATTTTTCAAAATAAAAAGAGAATAAAAAATATAATATAAGAAACAATGAAAGCGATATGCATGAAAATATTCATTTTAAATATTAAATTACAGTTGCTTTACCTGCGGAATGAAAAATATTATTTATTCTAAATCGCCATTTACCGTATTTTAGCTGAGTTTCCCACGGTTAAATACTGTGTGAATAAATGTTTATATTAGAATAATTATTCATTATTGGATATACGTGTGGTGGAAAGTTTAATTTTTCATCAATCGTAAAAATCCTTTTATCTAGCATCGAAATAGTCCATTGGATCCACCTCTTACTGTATTTATGATGATAATGATATTAGTGAGAGGAATACAAAAGCAGAAAGATGCACACATTATTACGCAAAATTATTTGACAAGATGAATCACAAACAACTATGTGTACCGTTAGAAAAATATATTTGGAAAGGATGTTAGAATAATCCAGAACTTATACTGGGAGAGAAGTGTCTGCATTTAGAGAGAAATGAACTGAGTAGGCAAACAAAAACAGAAAGAGGCGTGTGTCTTGTTTTGAAATGACAATGCTGAGTGACGACAGAGAATAAACTGTAGGAACTTTTTAGATCACGAAGGAAATGGAAGCGAAAAAAGACATCGACTCTATTAAAAGAGAAAATATGGTTATCAGCACAAGAATAATGCCCAGGAATGCAAACAATGAAATGAATATGTCAACATCAGTTAAGTACATGAGTTTAGATTTATTGGAAGTGTTTAGAAAATGCGGCTCCGAAATCCGAACGCTTAATAGATTAGCCAAAGATGGATTAAACAAATTATTAAAAAATTAATAATCTTCAGGAACTGATATTTGATATGCATTCCTTTGTATGACAATGAATGATGTGTAATCTCAAGAAAGATGTAGAAAAAAATGGAGACAACAGAAATGTAGTTTGAAAGTGGGATACTGAAAATTCCAAGAATGGAACGACATCGCAACAAGGAATTATGAAGTATAATATTTGTCTATGTTTCTGAGACGAGGTAGTATTTACAGTATTTACATTATTCGGACTATTGTCCTCATCTTTGCTGCCATTTGTACCACGTTTTGGCCGTTGTATTCTCTGTTGTTCTTGTCCTTAAGAATTCACGGCCCAGAGGATATAGAGGTTGGTTAGTTCCTGTGACTTAACCCAAAGCGTTGTGAGTTCAATACCAGGATACAGCAGTGGTGAACTTACAGGTTTAGAAGGAGATAACTCATCACTTTCAAAAGAAGCGTTACTAAGCAAGGGATGGAATTCATATACCCCAGTGATTGTAATGAAAGGTTCGATTCGAAATTCGTAGCGTCTGAAGAAGGCCGTGCAACAGCCGAAACATCGTACAAATGGCAACAAAGATGAGTACGATAGTCATAATAATGTAAATACATTAAATATAATAGTAATGAAAATAAACACTGATACCCAGAACCAAAACATTTTGGGTCACACAATGAGATAAGTGGGCATGAAAAGCTCAGCCCTCACAAGGCATATAGAGTGCCAAAAATGGAGAGCAGCGACACGCTTACCTAAAGAGATTGCGTGAATAGCTAGAGAAAAGTAGATGGTAGACTTGGAAGACAAGGAAACATTGCTAAATGTTAGCAAAACCCACTTCCTGAAGGCATAAATCACAGAAATAGTATTATAAATAAGAGTTAGCTACCATTCCAAATTAAACATGAGTGAGGGTGCATATAGATACTCTACTGTCTTCTCTTTCAAGCCGTCTGTTTAACATCGGCTTCTTTCACCATTTTTTTATAATCATTTCACCCCTAGCAATGTAGTACTGTCATTGGAGCGCAGCTGGTTACATAACAGATGAGTGATGAGAAAGAGGAAATAGGAAATACTTCTTCTTTCCTTCGTTACTTCCTGCAATGTTAGATGCATATAATTTTTTTTCTACGAATTTTGTAATTAACCCATACTTTGTGTTATTAATAATAATAAAATTTAAACAAAATATTACTTTGCTATATATTAAATCTCTCTCTATACAGCATTTTGACTGAAAAAACATAAATTTTTTGGAACTGGAAATTGAACTTTTATGTGTATTATGTTGAGATAAACAATACATTGAGTCTTGCTGGGTTTTCAGAAAAGAAAATGTTTTCTTTTTATCACATTTATCATATTACATTTGATTCTTCATGTGTCAATAGCAAAAATATGATCGATGGAATAGAAAAAAGCAGCTATCGAATATAAAAAGACATATGCACAAGATTGTGCTGAAAATTGTTTTGTCGGTTTTGTCGAGAATATTTTTATGTCTTTCTCGAATATATATATATATATATATATATATATATATGTGTGTGTGTGTGTGCACATATATCGTTTTCATTTAAATGTGGATACTCGTAGCTGCGTAGGCGCTTCGTTTATTTATTAAACATTATATAATATAAATATTACTAAAGGAAAGATTACAGAATTGAACATGTGTCTTTCAGTATTGAACATGTGTCTTTCAGCCGAGGTTTTTACCGTATATCCTGTTGCGCTTTACCGGATGGCCACAATGAAATAGACATTTCATCAAAGACAATTTCATGGTTTCAAGTAAAATTGATCTCGTCACAGAACTCTCTAAGTTTTTGTTCATATCTGCACTTATGTTCATAGGAAAACGTAAGCAAAGTGAAATTTTGGAAATGCTTTTTATCATTTTAAATATTTTATTATTTTGAACGTTATTTTATTGATTTATTTTCGTGAGCATTTACTAAAAATAACCTTTTAGTTTGATAATATATATATAAAATATAATGCAAGTAAATTTTAATAGAGACAGACTCCAAAGAGAACTCAATGTTAAATTCTATTGCTAAATTTAACAGAGTATTATAATTAGGAAACAAAAGTTAGATATTTTTACAAATCCATTGGTAATACTGTATTTCGCTGTCCCAGCCGCTTTTCAAACTAAATTCATATAACCGTGGATGGCTTAAATTTGTCAAGACGAAGTCACGTAGGATAGAACAAAAAAGGGGAAGAGAAGAATAAAGATTAGAAAGAGAAAATATAGAGAAAAGGAAAGATAGAGTAACAGTTCTTTAATTATACTAATTAATGGTCAATTTTATTCTTTTTTATTTTTTTTTTATTTGTTATAGTTTTTTATTTCAAAATTCTTTTAATCTTTAATTATTATTAATTCTAATTCACTAGATTTTAATTTCCTTAGTACCACATTATGACAACAACTAATTGTCCATCGTAAATTCAACCTTCAATTCCAAACTCAAATATCATATATCTATAACGGTCAACGAGCAGCTCGGGTCACAGTTCAATTTTTTCAAGAGCGAAGATGTTTGGATATCGAGGTAAGAGTCGTTGCCCAGAGACTCTTAAGCCTCTACACTCTTATGTTGTTACTCTATCTTTCCTTTTCTCTATCTTTTCTCTTTCTAATCTTTATTCTTCTCTTCCCCATTTTTCTATCTCGCGTGAATTCGTGTGGAGTTTTCCGTCTTCTGTTATAACTTTCATGGTTTCAAGTAAAATTGATCTCGTCACAGAACTCTCTAAGTTTTTGTTCATATCTGCACTTATGTTCATTATGTTTATTAATTATTATTAATAACACAAAGTATGAGTTAATTACAAAATTCGTAGAAAAAAATTATATGCATCTAACATTGCAGGAAGTAACGAAGGAAAGAAGAAGTAAGTATTTCCTATTTCCTCTTTCTCATCACTCACTTTCCGTCTTCTGTTATAACACTACCCAGGTATTTAAATTTTTGTTCCTGCTTGATTCTAATATCCTCGACCTGTATTTGGTATATTGGGCTGGCCTTTTTACTGATGACCATGCATTCGATTTTCTTGCAGTTTATTTGTAGCCCTTTCTTATCACTCTCTTCAGCTAAGGCATCCACTGCTATATGAACTTGGTTTGAAAAGGGGCTTGGACAGCGAAATACAGTATTACCATTCCATTGGATTTGTGAAAATATCTAACTTTTGTTTCCTAATTATATATATATATATATATATATATGTGTGTGTGTGTGTGTGTGTGTGTGTGTGTGTGTGTGTGTGTGTACCATTAATATTATGGACATTAATATTATAGGACATTTAATGGACCTGGTGATATCTTTTTTTAATTGTTTATGAAACAAATTACATATAAATTCCTGTTTAGGATAATATTTATTTTGAATTTCAATGTTCCTAATCAGTTGCTTCAGCTTAGCTCGAGATAAGTGATCCTATTTTCCCAGTGCATTCTCTTTTCAGCCGTCCATTTTATATCGATGTGTTTTATATTTTTCATAATCACTTCACCTCAAGCAAGATAGTACTGCTACTGCGGCGCAGTTAGATGCAGAAGAGGTGAATGATGAGAAAGAAGAACAGGCGGCGTTAGAGAAATATGAGAACATATGTGAAGAGAGCTGCATGAGAGAGTGGAAAAAAGATAAGAACAAGGGTTGTCTGGGAAAGGATGCGATTCAAGAATATAAGAGGTCACATTTAACATTGCATTTAAATTCTCAGAGATTGTAGCTGTCAGAGAAACAACTACACGGAATGGAATTTGGAAGGCTGGAAGTGCGAGAAAAGAAGCTTTAGAATAGAAGTTGAGTAGGCTAAATATAAGCTGAACAGAAGAAACCAATCAACGATATTTACAAAGTAATCAAATTTAGACATTATATAGAAAAATGAAAGAGAGTTCTGATCTCCTCCTTCTTAAAAGGACAGTGAATTTCCTTTCAACATTAAATAAATATATTTTTCTTCCGCAAAATGATCTCCTATACTTACTGGACAATATCAGTTAAACATATATATACGCTTGAATCAAATTTATTACATTTCTTTGTGAGGCAAATAAATAAATAGTAATTTCATTGCACAAAAATTATTTTAAAATTTCAAAACTTCTTCTTCTTCTATGTGCCCTGTCCCTTCAGAACGCAGGCGATCATGGCTTTTCACGCAACCCACTCTCTGGTAGCTCTTAGCACACCTTTTCCTGTTACACCATGCAACACCCGTTCCATCATCCACCTTATTAGGTCCTTCAAATATGTTATCCGTTGCTTTCTCCTGTCTCCTTTTCCCTCTATCTGGCCTGTTAGTCTCAGGTTCTCCAAGCCCTCCTTCCTCATTGCATGTCCCAGGAACTTCAGCTGTCTCTTCCTGATGCTCAGCATTAATTTCTTTTCGTTTCTGTCATTTCTAGGATCTCATCATTACTCACATGCTTAATTCATGATATTCGCAGCATCCTTCTGTAGAACCGCATTTCAGTTGCTTCAAATTTTTCCTTCATCTTTGATGATATTGTCCAGCATTTGCTTCTATATTGAAGAACTGACAACACATAGCAATCGATTACTCTCTTCCTTGTTTATAGCAAAATTGCCCTGCTACTTAATACTTTACTCAACTTCTGGAATGCTTCCACCGTTTTGCCAATTCGCCTTCGGTTCTCTGTGTCGCACTTTCCGTCTTCTGTTATAACACTGCCCAGGTATTTAAATTTTTGTTCCTGCTTGATTCTAATATCCCTGACATGTATTTGGTATATTGGGCTGGCCTTTTTACTGATGACCATGCATTCGATTTTCTTGCAGTTTATTTGTAGCCCTTTCTTATCACTCTCTTCAGCTACTTTCTGTATAAGGGTCTTGTAGTTTCTTTTCTGTGTCTGTTATCATCACTATTATCTGCGTAACTTAGGTAGTTTAAATTGTGGTCTCCGATGACAAATCCAGGCATAACTTCCAGGGTCCTCAAAATTTTCTCGATGTACAAGTTGAACAAATCCGTGATAAGACACATCCCTGTCGTACGCCCCTTTCTAACTTTGTAGATCTGCTGAATTCATTACCTGTCCGTATACAAGATTCTTGATTATTCTTAAGTCTTTCCCAAATATGTCAAGGCTGCCGAGAATCTTCATCAATTCTTTGTGGCGTATTTTGTCAAACGCCTTGGCATAATCAATAAAGCACAGGTATAATTTCTCCTTCATTTGTATTGCCCTTTCAGAGACCATCCTAATCATAAATATGGCATTCCTTGTTCCAGTGTCGTTGACGAAACCGCATTGCTCTTGTCCTATCTTTGGCCTGAGTTTGCTTCTCGCTCTATTCATACGGATTCGGATTATCAGTTTTGTTATATGGGTCATTAAACTGAAGGTTCAATGGAGTTCGTACCCGTTTGCTCCTGGCTTCTTAGGTAGTGCTATGAATATCGACTTGCTGGGGTCGTCTGTTATTACAACACTATTAAAATTTTCATTTATTATTTCTGTAATTTTCGATGCCAAATTCTTCCAGGGCAATCAGCATTCAGTTTGGCTATTGCAGATTCCACTATTGCTTTAGTTACATAGCACATATTGTGCTGTTCTATAATAACATTTGATTCGCCTTTTTTTTTTCAAGCAAAATCATTGTAACAGTAATGTTAACTGTTTATTTATAATATTTGGACTGTTCTACTTATCTTCGTTGCTATATTCCTGACCTTTCAGCGGTTGTTACGTTCCGGCCTCCTTCAGGTGATCAGAATTTCGAACTGAACCTTTTATTTCTTTCCCCAGTGAAGGTTGTTCTAGTTCCATGTACCATGCCTTTTCCGAATGTTTCAGTTTCATTATTCTCCCTTTAATAACTGGACGTTTTTGTTCAACTCTGCTGCAGTCAGATATTGACTCACAATCTTTAGAGTCAAGTCACTGGAACAAACAACTAGGTCAGTACTATGGCCAAAACACCGTCAATATTACAGCTAAGACGAGGAAAACCGTACTAGCAATGTAAAACTCTTCAATTAATTTCAAATCCAAAATCCAAAAAATCCAAAAATTGAGTCAAATTTTTAGCATACTTTTAAATTCTAAGAGTTTAAGTGAGAATAATGATTGTATTTATGAAAGTCTTTCTAATTAATCTATAGTCGGGGAAGATAAGGGTTCATATCTTTACCGAGGGTATTTGGCGTTAACGAATATGGCGTTAACGAATATATCATTGAAGTCAAATCGCTTACCCTTGAGCATTCTTCTGGGGTCTGTAAACAGCCAGTCGTCGCTGGGGACCAGATCTGGAGAATAGGGTAGATGTGGAATGAATTCGAATGTTATTCAAGTAATCTTATCTTCGTTGAGATCGACTCAACACGCTGCGTTGTCTTGATGAAAGCTCACTTTTATCTTCTTCATTCGTGGCCACTTTTTGGTGATTTCTTCTTTCAAACGTACAGAAAATGTTATATATTATTTTCGCTATTGATGATTCTTATTTTTTCAAGGTAATAAATAAACAAAATACATAGCGCATTCCAAAATACGGAGGCTAAAACCTCGCCTGCTGATGTTTGCGTTTTTTGGTAGCTTTGAACGGCTTTCACCGGCTTCTAGCCACTCAGCTGTCTACCGATTTGACTCCGCTGTGAAGTGGTGGATCCGTGTTTTATCCATTGTTACATATTTACGCAAAACTTCCGTGTCACTTTGAAACGGTTGCAAACAACGCTCTGAATCCTCGACTAGTTGTTGTTTTTGATCGACTGTGAGCAAACGCAGTACCAACTTTAAACCAAATGTTCATAGAAAGTGATGAATACACTGCCTTCTGATATGTTCAAATCCTCTGCTGTCTTACGTAACTTCAATTTTCAATCGGCCAAAACGAGTTGACACATTATTTTGGTGTTTTCCAGGAACAGCGTCCCATTTCGGGCGAGTTCAGCGTTCAGCAGCATTTGTGTTTTTACAACCGTGTTTAAAGTCACCATACAACCTATTAAGCGTTTTTTTTTTGTTTTTGTTTTTTTGACGGTACAGCGGCCGAATAACACTTATCAAGCCATTGCTGTGCTTGAACAGTATTTTTCTTATCAGAAAGCAATGCTTTGCCAACGCACGAAATTAAGGTTTTTCCATTGTTTTGAAAAGTTGCAAGAGTAGTTTCACTTAACTGTAATTTGTATAGTAATCATCCGATTGGGCACAAATTGTGTCACATGCGATTGAAGTTTAGTTCTTTAAAAAATCATATCGATTTTTTATTATTAGCTCTATCCATATGTCAGACGTGGGACATTGAGTGATGTGTCATCACTTGCACTTTTAAGTCTGCAGTATCTAGTGTTTTCAAGCGGTCGTCCATCTAATTACTGAGTTTCTTAACTTCACCGTTCGTACGGGATCAGTATTCCAACGTGATGTGACCGTAAGTTTACAGCAGCATGATAATTCCTTAATGACAAAAGGGAAATATAAAATTACTTTAACGTCTCTTCAGAATGGGAATGAGTATGATACTCCAGAATTTAACGTATACTTGATTCAATATTTTTTTTAAAAAAATCTTTTCACCCTAAACAAGACGGTACTGCCAGTGATGCGCAGGGGCTACATAGGAGTAAAAATGTAAGCAGGTTGCGAGCGAATAAAAAAGACGAACCAGTTACAGGGGGTTATCCAAGAAAGAGTAAGAGAAGGATGAGAATACAGTTGTGATGACAGTTGCGAAGTTATAGTGAGAAAGGAAAAGAAAAATATACACGGGATGATGGGGAAAAAACGAGAGAAAGATTGTAGTCAAGTGGGTAGGAGACGGAAAGTAACATTGCATTTAAATTCCTGGAGGTTGTAGCCGTCAGAAACGCAATTATACGGAATATTAGTAGAAGAGACAGAGGTAAGAAAATGGCTGAAGTCGAGCTGCCAAGTCGGGACCGATCACATTACAGATTCTCTTTTAGAGCCTGTCGAGAACCCTGAGATGAACAGCAGGGGGCGCCTGACCAGATATGACAGCAGTATTCTATGCATCGGAAAGGAACAAAGTCTCTAAACCCCCATTCATCAAAAATTGCGTCTCCCAGAAATTTTAATTTTTCTGATTTTAACTACAAATGTTATTGTTTGTTTCCAATTCTCGTCAGACTTCCTAGGTTTTTATATGTCCCGACCATAAGAGCCTCTGTACTATCCTATCGAACTCTATTTCTGCTGCTTTAAGTAAGCTCTTTATCTACCTGTGAATTGTTTATCATTTATTACCATATAGAAGAATTAACGATATGTAGCAGGTGGGCATTGACTTGGTTTTATTATTTTTTGTGTGTCTTAATACATTGTGTAGCTTTTAGAAGACATATTTCACTATTTCAGTATGTCATTTCCGTTTTTCATCTTTCGTCCTCTATTATAACATGACCCAGATAGTTACCTAACGTTTCCAATTTGTATCTCACATCTTAAAATATTTGATGTGCTCTTCATTCAATTAAATGTTAATTCTTTATACACGCTTTCCTTTATTACCTTGCTTTGGAACGGTGGCAGTTTTCTTTTCTTTTTTTTTTTTTACTATCCACACGGTGTCATAAGGTTTCATCCGACGAATAATAAAATTTTGTTTTAAGTATCTCATTTGAAAAAAACATCTACTGAAGCTCAGAGGATAGTATCTGTCGAATCCAATAGAAAAAAAACAGGATTCAGTAAGACAGAAGCTTGCATGTGTCGTTACAGTTAATTTTTGAAGATTGTAAGTAGCATGGAATCAAGTAATCGCAAGGGAGTCCCACAGAGGAAAAAGTGCTAGCAAAGAAACTATTAGGATAGAACATGCGGTTGCGTGTAGCTAGTTTAACAATAAAACGATGAGACCTAGTTGTCAATTGAGTAACACGCTTAAATTTATACGGTTCAGGGACCAATAAAGAATGCTCATAACAACTAATTGTTATGAAATGAAAAAGTATTGTCTCGTAACTTCGAAGGAAATGTGATTAAAGTCGAGGTGCCAGATCATAGTCCATGAAAATGTTTACCTGGAAACTCAAAATATTTAAAAATCCATATAAATCAGAATAACATCTCTTAATACGATTAGTTTAGTTATAGTTCTAAAACCAAATATAATCTGATTCATGAATTCAATTGCTTGTTCTAACTCTCGTATATCAAAAAGCAAGTGTTTATTTGCTTTTGTACTTGTACACGTTAACAGAATCAAATTATATTTTGTAACGATACTTTGTATTAGACATTTTTTAAAATATAAAAGGTTATGATTTAGATATGCACAATTTAATTTTAGGAATTACGATGTCATTTCAATGTAAATGTAATAAAATCAGTAATTTTGTTGAAAAGTTGAAAAGTATTTCGGACATCTTTCTTAAGTTAAATAAAAACATCAGTGTTTTCATTTAACATTATCCTCCTCCTCATCATCATCATCATATAATAACTCTGATAGTCTCTCCTTCATTAGTTAGTTTCTCATTTAGTTTGCACATACCTCGTAAATAATTCAGGATTCTGTTTTGATCGCGTGAAAAGACAGAAAGTATATACCGGAGACGCTATTTAGTTTCAATGAGAAACAGGAAAAGAGAAAGAATGATGAGAAGAAGGGAAAGTATATATTTTTAACTTTTTCCGGCCAATATTTAAAAAATAATGTACTATTTCCTTTTCATTGTGGGGAAAGACATATAAAAGAAATTCTTGGTTTCAGTAAGAAAGAAAGAAATAAAGAAGATACAAGTGTGTAAAGTCCGTTTTAGTGAAATGCAAATTTCAAACATTTTCATGATTTTTATTGCAATACTTTAGAAAGAATGTTAAGCTAAAAATTTGAACAATGCGAAGGGGAATTTCTACGGATATTTTGTTGTCGTATTACTCTACATGTGCTTATTCAATCATTAATTTAAGAATTAAGATTTATAAACTAATTAAAATAAGAAAATCATGCTCTCCCAATGTTAGTTTGTGCGACCGTTACGCTTTGCCATTACTATTGTATTGCTGGTTCTGCAGTCGAAATATAATGGAGATATAACTACGAAAGAATATAATTGTAATTATGCGATAAAGCGCTCATTTAAAATTTTTACATTTCATGGCGTTAGGGGACCTTATAAATATCAATTGTAATAAAATACATTAAAACTGTAGAAGTTTCAATGATACTGCTATTTCTAATGAATGTCTTACAGTTGGTTATGTGTTATCTTTGCAGGAAATTCACATCTTTAATTTACACTTTTTGAATTACTTTACGACAAGTTTCCAATTGGTTTTCCATCATTGATGAAAAAGTGACATTAATACGCTCCAAAAACATATATACAATAAAAACGTCTAGAAAACAAGCCAAAGAAAACAATACAAAACAGAAGAGATCGTCAAGTTAAAAAGAATTCTAAATTAAATGGAAATAAGAGTGAAAAAGAAAATATATATTCAAGACATACAAAAACGAAAAAAAGGAGTGTATGAAAAAAGTTTATTCATTAACAAGATCTCAACTTGTAGCCTCAGTCCGGAAAAAATGTCGTAAGCAGATGCTCGTGTGCATGCTGGCGCTAAGTATTCAATTTAGTGCACCAAACATGATAAACATGATTAGGTAATGTCATTGTTAAGCATATCCCGAAGCCTGCTAATGTCTATTTAATTTGACGGCGTCTTTGCTGGCCTGTCCAAAGTAGAAAACTAAAACAAAATTTGTTTTCTTTTATTTATTGGCAGGAAAGTTCTACTTCATATCAGACTTTTGCGTCAACAACCTAGATCTAGTAGAGTATATACTGAAAACTATTTCAGCAAGGAAATAACTTTAACTAAAACAGACGTGTAAAATCACATGATTGAAAATTGATAAGTTTCTGATGACAAGCGTGTTTTAAATTACATAAATAACGGAGATTATCTGATTCCTAGTCTATTAAATCACTTTTCGAGTGTCAAAATAAATACAAGAATATTGATTCTATTAATTAAATATCACTTGAAAGTCACTAGATCAGTGATTCTTAACTTTTTTCTTGTTCGCAAAACTTTTAAACTACCGACCTGTTCTTGCACTTCTTTCACACCACCAACTCATCTCGTATCTCTTTCAAACCACCATCCTGTTCTTGCTCCCACTTTCAAACCACCCATTTGTTCTCGCACCCTTTCAAGCCACCAACCACTTCTTCCACCCCATTCCAGAATTGAAGAAATACAATATTGGTCTGATGTCAAAGTAACAAAACCATTGTGTTTCTTTTAATACTTATTAATTATAACTGATAAGAAAGTAATGCATTGCAAAAACCCAGATTAGTTTCATATTAGCAAAAATATAAAATTATAGTAAGATGTTCTTGTACTATGCATGGTGCAGTGTGAATAGCTATGGTTGAAAAATAACTTTGTCGATGTAGTTTTCTGCTAATGATGACATAAAAGCTTGGTGTTTCGATGCTAAGTGGTACTCGCATGTGTATTTAAGGATCCTGTCTATTTCTGCTCTTGGTTTTAATGTGAAGCAGACAAGGAAATCCAGATGTGCACAGGTATATAGCCGAAAAGGTCGAGGGCTATCTTGCCAGCATAGTATACGATTCCAACTGAGAAGACCAGAACTGCTCTACAACCTCGGCGAACTCCATTTGGTTTCTACAAATATTGTTTCCTAAGTATTCATTTACGCTATAATGATGGTATCAATTGGTACAATTTGTGCATTGTCAAATCACCAAAATCTTTACTAGCGTTTTCCTAAATATTCAACGCTTATGATTCAGTATCTTTGCACCCACCAAGACCGATACGTAACCCTAGGGTATACGACCACCTACGACTAGAAATCACTGCACTCTATAGATCTACCCTGATCCGAGATGGTAGCACCTGCTAGGGTCTACACTATAGGCAAATAGGGAATACCAAAAATGAACATTAAATTTTTATAGTAAAATGTCTAACCATGAATTTTTATAGCAAAATGACAATCAGTGCAGCAATAAAAATGTGCATAAATTCGTTTTTCTATCAAAATTACCAAAAATCTTTTTTGTAGTGAAATTCATAGAAATATATTTCTGAAAAATCACAAACCATTTTTTGTAATGTACGATATATATATCGAGAAACATACTGAAAGAGTAAAATTACGTACAGAATATTTATTTAAGTTCGACGCCAAAGACTACTGGCGCCACTGAAGAAGCGTGCTTAACAAGAGTAAGTCCTCAATACCTCCACTAATCAATGAGTTTAAGGTCCTCACCTCCTCAGCGGACAAGGCAGAATGCTTTGCTCGTAGATTCTCGACCAATTCGAGTCTGGATTCGTTCGTCTGGAGTTCATACACCCGACTTCCCACCTAGAACTGAGGCTCAATTGAATGACGTCCACATCACGCCCTCGCTGATTTCTAACATAATCTCAAAACTTGACCCTCACAGAGCGATTGGTGGGGACGTAATCTCAATCATAGTCTTGAAGAAATGTGCCCCTGAACTCGCCTCTGTCCTTTCTAAGCTCTACAACTTCTGCCTATCTGCTTTCTGCTTTCCTGCCTGTTGAAAGTCTTCTTCTGTGGTTACTATATTTAAGAACACTGGAGAACCCTCGGACCCTAGGCAAATACCGCCCACTCAGCCTTCTTCCGATCTTTGGCAAAGTGTTCGAAGCCATTATCAACGCCGAGGTCGTTCAGCATCTCACAGCCGACAGGCTCCTCTCTGACAAACAATATGGCTTTCGCTTCACCAGGTCTACTGCTGATATGCTAACGACCATCACAGGCTCTCGACAAGAATGGTGAAGCCCGAACCGTTGCCTTGGATATTTCTAAAGCGTTTGACAGAGTATGGCATGCCGGCCTGCTACGGAAACTGCAAAGCTACGGCATAACTGAACTTTTGTTGGACCTAATCCAGTCATTCCTCTCCAACCGCACATTGAAGGTGGTATTAAACGGGCATGCCTCTCAGAACTTCCTAACAAACGCGGGTGTCCCGCAAGGCTTTATCCTAGGTCCTACGCTCTTTCTAATGTACATCAATGATCTCCCCGATGCCATAACATCCCAAGTAAGCATGTACGCCAATGACACTACAGTTTACTCTCGCCTCGATCAAAAATCTGGTGTTGGCGACAAGGCGAACCTCGCTACCGAGCTTGAAAAGGACCTCCAATCCGTGGTAGATTGGGGTAAGAAATGGCTCTTAAAATTCAATTCTTTCAAAATGAAGCTGCTATCAATTAACCACCACAAAAACCGCACCTCCCTCCCTTAGCATGGAACAGGCTTGCCTCCCAGAAAGTAAAACCCTACGCCTGCTTGGCCTGACGCTCTCAGCGGACCTCAAGTGGAATGACTACTTTTAATCCATTGCTAAATCCTCAGCTATGAAAGTCGGCTCTTCTTTCCGTCTGAATCCATCCTGCACATATATAAATCTACCGTCCGCCTGTGTATTGAATACTGCTTCCACATCTGGTCGGGTGCCCCTGCTATTCTCCTTGGGGTTCTTGACAAAATACTGCGGACAATCTGTAATGTGATCGATACCGACTTGGCTGACCGCCTACAGTCTCTCTCTCACCGGCGTAACGTGGCTTCCCTGTGCCTCTTCTATAAATACTTTCACGGCTTCTGCTCTGATGAACTTAAATCACTGGTGCCCACTAGGTGTTAATTTGCACGAAATACTAGATTAGCAACTAGGTCCCAACCTTTTGCAATGAAACCGATGAAATATAACCGCAATTTCTACTAATACTCCACAGCTTCTTTTCTCGCACTTACCGCCTGTGGAATTCCCTTCCGCATGCTTGCTTCCCCGACGGCTACAACCTCCAGGGGTTTAAATGTAAAGCCAATAGACACCTCCTAACACACTAACTCGCACCCATTCTCTCCAACACTCTTCCTATGTACTTTTTTACTCGTCTATCACCCTCCTTCTGAAATTTCTTATACCCAATCGCCCTATGTAACCCCCTGCGCTATAGTGGCTTGGGTGATATGATTATAAAAAAAAAAATAACACACAGTTTGATATTTCACTAAACAAAACCAACCACTTAACTTATTCTTTGTCGCGTTCCTAGTTCACACATTTACAGGCACATTTTCTGTAATTTTTTCTTCTGAATGTAAATTCATTTGTGAACGGTGTATATATATATATATATATGTGTGTGTGTGTGTGTGTGTGTCTTATGTAGACTGCACTGCGTGTTCTTTTAAACCAATTCAACCCGCTTCTTTGCATGTTAGAATTTTGATACCAACTTGAAATTGTAAATTTTAAAACAAAATTTGAAAATGGAATTGAGTCCTTAACAGAAAGACTAAATGTAAGTTCTCCTGAGGATAAGCAACATCTTTGTCATAGTTAGGTATTCAATTAACGCACACAAATTTAAGACAACTTCAGTTGATATTTTTAAAGAAAATTTATTCACGCAACATCCCTAGATACTTAATGGATTTTTAATTTTACCTTATTCAATACCGGAGAAATTCATAGAATATTGCATACGCAGGTACACAGAACATTAGCAAATATGGCGTTTTACCAAAAAAACTGTCAGTTAGAGTTTTTCTTTTTTAGAGTCGGCATAACACTATTAACGAAATCAGTCTTTATAATCAAAGTGCCCAATATTAATAAATATTCCATTACTAATAATCAAGTAGACTAAATAGTTCAAACTTTTCTCTATATTGTCTCGTTCACGCTCGTATATACACAGACGTGTCTATCACACACGCAAACAAATTCTTATTATTTGTTTCAATGTTTTCCCTTTATGACAATTGTCTACACCTGTAATTTCTTTTGCTAATGCATGCATTGTTGCCGCCTATTTTTACCTGAACTCACATTAAATCCGACAATAATTTTGGTCGGATAAATATTCCAGAAGCCCGTAAATATTTTACTATTCAAATAGATGATTCTCGCAAATTAATGGTGACTATTATTTACTCATATATACCAATGTGCTACTACTGTTTTAATATATTCTCCGTAAGAATTGAAATTATATAGATGTTGAAATGGAGTTTTGCTGTATACCTTATCTAAGAAGGTGGTAGCCCCTGTTAAAGTTACACTAATAGGCAAATAGTGAACACTTAAACAAAAGTCAACAGTACATTTTTCATAATAAATTGAGCAATAATCTATCGTTATAGCAAAATGACAATGCGACACTAAAAAAAATATAAAAATACAATTTTATAGTAACATTTTGCACAAAGAATAATAAGATTTACAAATGAGAGATGTAAGAAAAAATATAATATTAATCAGAAAGTATAAAATTATGTACTGCATATCTGTAGTTAAAAGCATGAAATTACATACAAAATAACAAAGCATCTGATCGGGGAACTAGATATTTTGGAGAGCGTGGAATTGCCTTTTCACCTGCTAGGGTCTCGGCTATGGGCAAACAGTAAAAACTCAAACAAAAACAAAACGTTATGAAAGTATAAAGATACATTTTTATTATAAAAACGCTAGCATAAATACAAACAATAAATACAAATTTGATCTGTAGTTGGAGCATGAAATTCTCTTCGAAGTAATGAATTTCGGCATTAGAGAATCCATAATGGTTAATATCATGAAAAAAATCAACGAAGCAATAAGCTAAACTTATCTAATATTTTAGCATAATCTACGCAACATAGGGGTTCCCTGCTATTTAGCGCGTAACCTGGAGGGAGATAAAACGAATGAATGCTTTTCTGAAAGGCAGTAAAATGCAAAAATCTAAGCCGAATTGAAACCTGACTCGTTGATTTTTTTCCATATCGATAACCGTGGAAATGTTTTTAAAGGGGTATTCATAATTGAATAGGACATGAAGCAAAATGACTGAAGTGATAGTTATTTAAATTTTGTCATATTTATTATTAAATTACTAACTTAGCTTAAATTCTTATTAGCTTAATAGCTTAGCGTAAATGCTGCACTCCGTGCGGACTTTTCAACTACCTAATAAGGACGAATTAGGTCTTTGGCCAAAACAAGTGGGACTCATGGTCTAGCTTAGCAAACATCAATGATAATTTTGAAGAAATAACATTGAATTCTTCAACTCACTGCCCGAAACTTCAAACTTCATTTTAACTCTGACTTTGGCAATTAGTTCAATTTCTTTCAAAAGACAGACTTGGGGTGAAATTTCAATTCAGGTTGAAAATTCAGTTCTTCAAATCACAAACTCCACAGAACCTTTAAAAGCTCACGTCACGAAACCTTTCACTTTAAATCACATTCATTGGCTTTTGAATAAATAAAATTGATTGCCACTCCTCACAAAGTTTGGAGATATTTTAAACTGAATTTAAAACAAAATAAATTGAATTCACTAATGTTTATTATTTTAAATACAATATAAATTTCTTTCAGTTATTTAAAAATTTGAAATTTTAACTGTTCCATCATAATTCGAACACAAATCACAATTCTAGATTTTTGAAGGGCAGGTTTTCAGTTCCGGGAACATCAGGATTCTTTCTTTGCAATCAGAGATTCAGGAAAAATATCTCTGATATGTACTGAGAGATCGATCCCAGGTCTATGCCTGAGCGTTCGTCATTAATAAAGCTAGAATCACTGATTCTAAAATTAGCGAACCAATTTCCTGTCACTTCAAGTTTGCCTTTACGGTAAAACAAATGTATCACGTATCTAAAATGCATCTTATGATTTTTCATTTTATCAAGTATGAAAAATTGACACGAATTAAGTAAATACTTTCCCAAGGATAATATGAAGTGTGCTCTAATCGGAAATGTAAGCATATTATATCTGTCGATAAATCTAACGTCTTGAAACATGAACGATTAAAATTTCAGAACAACCCAATTCATTGTCGAAAACTTTAGTCGTTTATCTATATAAAGTTTTATAAATTCTATTCCCTCATTCTAAAATAGTAATACATTGGCCGATCGAAACTAAATCTTAGGAAGAAATGCAAACAGTGGGGCATGCAAAATGCAGTTATGCATTGTAGCTAGTGAATAGATTAGTACAATATTTTTTTACTATTTTTAAGGATAATTAAAGGTTTTAATATTTACCATGCAAAATATTCGATACTAATAATTCTAAAATATTTTAATGATTATAATTAACATATATTTAGTTAACAAAAATACAATAATATTTTTTATATCTTTCTTTAAGTTTTATAAACAAGAATCCAGTTTCCAGTTCACGGTGCGTTTGAGAGAACTATAAACAAATTCCATAGCCAAAAGTTTCAAAAGGTTGGGATTTGGTTCCAGAAAGACATGTTTACTCGTAGCCAGTTGTATGTTGCATGCTCAAGAGTAAGAAATTACAAGAATTTTTCTTTGCTGATAATAATGAAAAAAATTCTTAAAATATTGTTTACCATGAAGTCCCATAACATCAAATATATTATTTAACTGCGAAGTAGATTTTTTTGTCTGAGAAATTTTTCAAACAAATCAGCTTATTTAAATTTCATCGATTGCTTTTAAAATGGAATGAAACATAAAGTTTATAAATGTCGATCAAAATGATAGCCAAACAATGACTTCAACAATACTTGCTATTGTGAAGATTTTAACACGCGTTAGCGTGTTGAAAAACATTTTAGTATAAAAAATTGATATGTTTTAAGTTCTTATATCAAAATCGATGGAAAAATCAAACTTATAACTATTCCTATGGGTTCACATATCTGGAAGGTTATTGGTTTCTTGTACTGCATACTTAACATTGAGAATATAATTTTTTTGCTATGTCGGGCAGATGGAGACAGTTTTATTGATTTGCATACTAATGAATATATTGTTGAAATTAGAGGTGTCATTCATATTACAGTCTTCATATATCTGAATAATCCGAAAAGAGATAGACTTTAAAATTACATTAATCATTGTGTATTTTTTTATCTCCCACAATCTGATAGAATACTAGCAGAGCCATCAGATGTCGTAGGGTACACCTAGTGTTAGTGAAAATGGTGCATTGACTCGTAATCCATTCTAGAATCCTGGGTCATCGTTTTTTCATGGTTGTTGGAAATAATTTTACTTTTCCAATAACGTACATTCATCGAAGAAACAAATCAAACTAGAAATGTTTGAAATTAAAACATATATATACATACATATAATCCTACGTTTTAAGCACAAAACAAAATTTCAGGCATTATGCAGTCGTCAGGTGTATATAATCGACTGAATGTTTTTTAGATTAAAATTATTTCCGTTACAAATTGTAAACTCGGTGAATGAATGTTTATATTTATTAAAATGCATAATTTAGTTAGCTTAATAACGAAACACAAAATGGAATAGCATATTAAAATCTTGCTAAGACAAAAACCTATATTTTTTAAAAATTGTATTTATGAAGATTATATATATATATATATATATATATATATATATATATATATATATGACTAAATATTAATTTAATATATAAAATTGATATATTAGCATGCCTGATTTATAAGTTTTAACGATATTAACTTTAGCAACGCTAATACCTAAAATAATATATATATGATATTTATATATATATATATATATATATATATATATATATATATGCGGTATGTATGATATATATTTATATATAATTTATATATTTATATATAATATATGCATGTGTATTGTATATATAGCTTTATATATATATAATGATTTGTACCCAGAGAAATAGTTAATAACCCTTAAACAAAATAGACGTCATAAACATCCCGAAGAACCTTTCGGCCAACACTTGTCTAGGACTACCTTCGCTTAATTACAACGGGCCAAAATAGAGGACAAAACCAATCACAAAAAAAACAATGGAAAAACTTACAATACTGGGCGAAGATGGAACTCGATTAAAAATACACTTTATTTAATAAATATTAACATGTAAGGGGGGGTGTAAACATGCTATTCCACAAGAGTGAAATAAAAACGAAAAACTCTTACACTCACAGTCCCTTTAGTAATTATAAGGAGCGTAGGAAACGCTCTTTCTGCCTGCACAGGCTCGGCTGCTAGATTTTTAGGCAAATTGCCTCCAAAACACGAAGATGATATGCCGATCGAGCACTGTGCAGAACAGTGAACCAATTTTCCTCATACGAGGAGGCACATTCCTGATTGTCATGCAGGTGTTGGCCGATTGCTGAATCCAGAACTGCTTGGGTTGTTCGTTTACGTCTGTCAGGGCTACCCGAACGTATATTCACGAAAATCGATAATCGAAAAAATTGGGTTATACAAGGAGTGGTCCGATTTTAATGAAATTTGATACACTCATAGACAAAGGCATAAGAAACGATATTCAGAAGTTTCAAGGTTGCACTTCTTACAATAATGCAGAAAATCGATAATATATATATATATATATAAAAGGCAAGTTGTTTGTGTGTGTGTCTATTTATCTGCCTTTATGTCTGTATTTTTTTCAGCACTTTTATTTTAGTTTTTGCTTCGGGTTTAATTAGGTATCATTGTTGTTCTTAGTCTCAACCATGATACCATTTACTCAGAGGACTTGTTTAGCCTTCAAAATTCAGTTTACGAAGAAAAAGTCTTATTTGATATCGATAACAGGAAATCAAAATTTGACTTAGATCTATTCATTTTTCTTTCAGTCTACGGTTTCACTTTAACTGGAAACAACTATTGCGTTTTAGTCTTTCGTGCCAACGTCTAAAGAGTCTGAGCTCCAGAACCCATGAATTAGTTTTAAAACTTTCATTACACCCGAGCAACGCCGGACTATACTGCTAGTATGTGTAAACATACTTTATATGTATATTTGTTATATATATATATATATATATATATATATACATATACTTTGCATATGTGTATAATAAATCTGTATATGTGTTATATATATGTATATATACGTTATATATATATGTGTGTGTTTTATGCGTATATGTGTTATATGTATATATTATACACATATGTATCCTATTTGCGTATGTAATGTGTATCATATATATGTATTACATGTATTTGTGCATATATTTATATATACAACGTAAAATGTTTAGTTCATTATATGCATCTGATGTTTGCATATTGCATGAAACTCAGCGTCGTGATTAAAACGTAGGAGAATTGTTATATGTATTAATATAAATTTTTTGCTGTGTTATACTGCATTGAACAGTTTTATTTGCACCTGCCACATATTTGAACACTGATATGTATCTGCGACTATTCACTTATATATATTGCTTTTTTCGGGCATGCTTGTTGTTTGGCATTAATCGTGTCGACTGCACAGTTTAGTAGGGACATCTGGGCATAATCAGCGCGAAAACAATACCATGACGCAATTCACTCTGCTAAGAATTTAGAAACGTCATGCTGCAGCCCTTGGCATTCAAGTCGGAAGCTGCAATACGAACATTTTAAAGTGTTTGGATGGCAATATGATTCAGAAATAGTTTGGTGGATCTAATGGTGCTTACGAATCTATAGCAGATCAGAAAACCATTTTGATCGTTCTTATGCTGGTGAATTTGTTGGTGAGGACTTTACACTCAACACAGAAATCTACATCAATAGCTTAAGGTGGTAGTGCTGCCCTTGGTAAAAAGTGGCTGCTGGGACTCACAAGCAAGAGAACTCAGTCATGTCTGTCAGACAATTTCATCCATTACATCTGGCAAATTAGTATCCGAGATAGCAATTCTCTTGATTATTATGCGTGGGTTTCAGTTGAACAAGAGGCCAACAAAACTCCTTGTAATACCAAAAATGAACTAAAGACAAGTACTATGGCAGCATTCCACTAAGTTAAACAAGGAGAACGTCAAGAAGAGATGAGGGAGATTAAAAAATGAGCCGTTGTTGAAGCCAATGGTGAGTTTATGAAATAAATTTACTTATTTGTATTTCAAGTTATGTTCGTTTAATTTTGGTATATATATTTATCTGTTAAAATGAGATGTTAGTGTTATTTTCATTTTTGCACAATTTAGAGGTCAATTCTTTTATAGCACACTATACCATAAATATCGCTCTTGAAACTGAACAACAAGATTACTCACTCTCTCTCCCTATATATACCCTATATATATAAACATATGTGTGTGTGTGTGTGTGTGCGTGCGTGCGTGCATGTTTGTGATGTCATGTCTAATATTTGCCAAATAACATTTTGTGATTCCCTGTCAGCTTCCAGTGGGTGGTGATATTTATTCTGTACAGAAATATTACCACACCGATTGCAAGATAATATTACTCCACGGGTTTATGGGCCTGCCATTTTAATTTCTTGTGTCAACGATTAGCATCAAATAAGGTTTTGTTGAAGATCATATAGCATTGTAGATTCTATTCCATACATTAGCGATCGTGACTGGTAAAATAAATTTATCCAAAAAGAAAATTAAGAAATATGTATATCCATTTCTTACTGGAGATTTCTACAGAGATGTGGGAAATATAAGGCAAAATGCAAACATTTCTTTGTTTCTATCTATCTATGTATCTATGTATCTATCTATCTATCTATCTATCTATCTATCTAATGTTCTATCAATCTGTCTTCATATATTTATATTTTCATGTGCTTCTATCAATCTCTTTATCTATTACTCAGAATTAAATTATATTGCGAACAGATTTATTTTGATATTTATATTGCCAACTTACAGATTCAAGATGATGTCATACAAAAGTGTCGCTAAAAATCAAATTCATTAGTAAAATATGGTTACATGAACATTATATATATATATATATATATATATATATATATATATATATATTCCATTTTTAAGCAAATTATTACGCGACCTAGGTTTCTATCATTAGTGGTGACTTCAGGCAATTTTCAATAACTGATTTTACCGTTAGAAACCTAGGTTGCGTAATAACTCGCTAACAAATGGAAAACCAAATGTTCTCCAATACAATACAATTATATTGACCACTTTTTAATACAAATATGCACTTGTTAATTTTATTATGACCAAAAACTAAGTCATTAAACGATCAGTATATATATATATATATATATATATATATATATATATATATATATATATATATATATCAGCATGCAGTGTGGGTATAGAAGAATCCAAAGGAGTATCCTGTACAAACAGTGGTAGGACATCTCTCTAAGAGAGATGTAAATATATATGTATATAAATACACATAGAGCAAATCTAAGAAATATTAAGGCAAACACATTATCTCATGGTAAATCGGAATTATAGGTCACTTTCAGGCAAACCATCATCAGCTTCTGTCTTTATTTTACAAATAATTTTACACGAATGAGATTCGCAAAGACCTAAAAAAACGAATAAAAATAACGGTCCCTCCCTTTTCAAAGAAAAAAATCAGTTCGGAGAACACACACACATATTCATACATAAGCATATATATACGCAACATATAATCAGAGGACACGCGTAGCGGCGGATGTCAACAAAAGTTCACACTATTCTATTATATTCTATATAATGTTTAATTGTAGACCATTGTTATATATGTCGAAGTTTGTTTTTTTATTAATATACAGGTTTTTATATGTCTATGGTATTGCTTACATATTTGTTTTTGCTGGTGTTTGAGTATATATATATGTGTGTATTCGTATGTGTGTATATGCATATATGTATACACATGTATATGTGTATGCGGGTATGAGTGTACGCCTTTACGTGCGTGTGTTAGTTGTATGTGTACATATATATGTTTTTTTACAGTACTAAATTATACGGTATTATAACTGTACTGTTGACCGAAAGATTTACCTACATTATGATATAATTTTTATTGTAATGTTAACCGAATAATTAGTATAATTTTGATTATGTAGTGGTGTGGTGGTAATTATGGTTAAAGAGAATTGATTAGCTATTATATCTTAATTGTTTAATTTTCTTAGGGTCTTTAAAAAAAGTCCCAATTTCTTATCCTTTCACTAGTAATATGTACATTTATTTTTAAACTTAATAATTAAATTTAAAAAATTAAATTTAAATAGAATAATTAGGCTTACTTTTAAATTAAATATTTTTAATTTTTTAATTTTATATTGTATTATATTTTTTTTGTTGATTGTATAATTAGTCTAATTTTGTTTATATATTGGTGTGAATATTTTGTGATAACAACAGATTAACTATTATCTCTTAAATATATTTTTAATTTTTTTAGACTCTAATTTCTTTCACCGTTATATTATTTATTTACTTATTTTTATTTTCTCATTTGCTCCTATCATCATATCTTTATATTTTAAATTTATTCCTCTCTTCTTCTTCTTCCCATTTCGTTTACGCTTTAAGATACTTACCCTTTCTTTTTAACGCGCTCTCTCTCTCTCTCTCTCTCTCTCTCTCTCACCTAACCCACTTTCTTTAAGTTTCAAATCTACGGGTCTGCAATCTGCAACTATCAGACTGAATGTATCTTCGAACTTTTGTTGACATCCGCCGCTACGCGTGTCCTTTGATTATATGTTGTGTATATGTATGCTTATGTATGAATATGTGTGTGTGTTCACCGAACTGATGTATTTTTTCTTAAATTTTCTCTTTTAAGGGAGCGACCGTTATTTTTGTTCGTTTTGTTTAGGTCTTTGTGAATCTCATTCGTGTAAAATCCTTTGTAAAATAAAGACGGAAGCTGATGATGGTTCGCCTGAAAGAGGCCTACAATTCCGATTTACCTTGAGATAACGTGTCTGCCTTAATTTTTCTTATATATATATATGGTAGAATTCAAAAACAATAGCTACTTGCGACTATTAATGTTTTGTTAATTCAGTGATGAATTTGAACAATCTCAGCTGCTGGTATGTGTTTACATACGTATATAGCATGCTAAAGTCTTCCCTACTCTGCCGTAGCTTAGTTTTAGTATCTAATGGTAAATAGGAAGCGTTTCAATACTGGCTACGAGCAGTTGAATGTCTAAAGGTACTAATGAGTTCTGATACAGCGAAACAGAACTGTCTGGGGAAGACTATATATAATGTGTGTGTGTGTGTATTGTGTTTAACTGTGGTAGTATTTAGCGCCAAAGTTGTTAATTTATAATAGTTATTTCTGATAAAATGCATTTTGACAAGCAGTTTTGATCGTAAAGTGCACGAGAACGGGGTGTAGATAGTTCGTTGACAGATACAAAGAGTTTATCTCTTTAACAGAGATCGACAAACAGCCTTGATGAGTGTGTGCATCAAAACGGTGTGCTCACGAAATTTAGAAATCTGAATGAACCTACTCTAATAAAAGTGATAGTCTTTGTACTTATATATATATATATATATATATATATATATATATATATGCTGAGCGGACCTTAGTTATAGTTTGAGCTCGTTATCTAGCGTTAACTGCATACTGAACAAGGCTTCTTCTTCTTCTATGCGCCCTGTCCCTTTAGGACGTATGCGATCATGGCTTTCCACGTTTCCCTATCCCTTGGTGGCTCTGAGCACGCCTTCTCCTGTTACACCCTGCAATCCTCGTTCTGTCATCCACCTGATTAGGTCCTTTATGCTATCCGTTGCTTTCCCCTGTCTCTTTTCCCTCTATCTGGCTTGTTATTATCAGGTTCTCCAGGCCATCCTTCCTCATTGCGTGTCTCAGGAACTTCAGCTGTCTCTTCCTGATGCTCAGTATTAATTTCCTTTTTGTTTCCATCATTTCCAAGACCTCATCATTGCTCACATGCTCGAGCCATGAGATTCGCAGCATACATCTGTAGAACCACATTTCAGTGGCTTCCATTTTTTCCTACATCTATGTTGGTATTGTCCAGCATTCACTGCCATATTGAAGGACGGACATCACGTAGCAATCCAGTATTCTCTTTCTAGTTTCTAGCGAAATTCTCCTGTTTCTTTATACTTTACTCAACTTCTGGAATGCGTCGTTCGTCATGCCAATTCACCTTCGGATCTTTGTGCCGCACTTTCCGTCTTCTGTTATATTGCTTCCCAGGTATTTAAATTTTTGTACCTGCTTTATTCTGGTATCCCCGACCTGCGGTCACAGTAACATGTAACTTCGATCTAGTACTTCCATGAATGGCTCCAAATGATACCTTCTACTTAATTTCCCTTGGGTCAAAACGTGGCATGGTTTTTCATGCACATTTCAAAGATGCCGCACGCTGGGATCGCCTCCTTTAGACCATTAGCATCAAGAAGTTAGATTCGAATCTCAGCTTCATGGACAGAAAGAGAACATTATAGCCTTTCGGCCTCGTGCCTATATATATATATAAATAGAAAGAGTTCGAGGATATTTCTTAATCCTCTTTTTTTTTCATCTATTTTTCGTACATATTTTTTGCACATATTTTATCCAATTGTATATATTTAGTCATTTCCCCTCAGTTTTATTCCCCTCGCTAATTGTTTTTATGCCTCTGTTCCCCACTTTTTGTTCAGTTAAATACCTTTTAGTTTTTTTCTTTGATCACTACCAACGGTTCTCGCCTGATGTGTTGTTGCCGAAAAGGATCCCTTGAGAGTTGTTTCCGTTTGTGATTTTTAAAGCACTATATATATATATATATATATATATAATTTTTGTTTTTGCCATCTATCAAAATTAATCTAACTTTTTTCTTTTTCTTTTCAGTATTTTCGTTGTTAGATACCTTACATTATGAAAAGAGCAAATTTGTGAATTACATATATATATATTACTATATCTTTGTGAAAAAAAAGCATTTTCTATCAGTGCCTGACATTTGACCTCAGAACAATCATCATTTATTCACTAAATATTCCGGTTTAACAGTAGGTCTGTTCAAAAGAAGGACCAGACAGCATTTGTGATCGTTCTGCTCCTCCAAAATTTTGTACTTACTCTTTATACATGAGCCTAGATGCAGTAAAAATGGATGTATAACTAGTTATTTTGTGTTCTCATTGTATCCTGGAAAGGAGAACTCCTGCTATTTTAATAGACCTGCTCAATCAAGCCAATAATAATTATTATGGTAAATAAGAGCATTCATGGAAGAAACGTGAGTTCTTCATGCTAGTGATTCTTCGATTTCGTATTATTTACGTGAAGCAATTATTGACTTGCTTAATTTCGCTGTTGAGATGAATATTAAAATTTTACGATCGATATTTTAACTATAGTTATTCGAAATTATCGTACTATGCGAATAAGGGTTCTGTGTAAAAGATTGTATGTCTTTAGCTAAAAACGAAAGAAAATGTAAGTTTACTAATCTGGAATGACGTTTTTACAAATATCTTTCTCCAGCTTTGAAGGGTGGATACAGAATTTCATGAATAACATGTGATATCTCTTAAGGAACAAATGAATAGTTACTCAATGATTGATGGGATTTTATGGAAGCTTCTCTAGTTCGGATAAGAAGCGTTCATGAGGAGAAAAGGTAATTGAAGATGTATGCCCCAAAATATGAGGTAGTTCAGAATATTCCGATCTGCTTGTATCTCGGCTTACTTTCTTAACACATCACCATAAGTCATGTTCAGAAATGGTAAGCAAAAATACGAGCAGTGGCAAAAGCTATTCACTTGCGCATGTGTCTTGATTGTTAGCAGCGCATGCCATTTGATAGATTTTTCCAACTTGTCGTCTTCATGCTGTCATATAAGACGGAGTTGTAGGGACGTTAATTAGAAAGGACCCCTCATAATTTCATAGTAAGAGATCCTTCCTCTATAGTCTGCCTATTTCATTTTAGCAAGAGGTGAAGGCAATTTTCTCGTTCCTTGCGCGTGCTTACATCTGCAAAAAAGAAAAAAACAACCAGAGGGAACTAGGCAATTCTTTCATCCTACACATCAACACTGACTTACTGGGGAAGTGACAGATATTATTTTCTTGCTGGTCATGTGTGATACGACATTTCTCGATCTCATGAATACTTCTCTCCGAATAATCACTATTCTTTTTATGTGCTCTATCTTTTCAAGAAATGGGTTATAATGGTTCTCTACATCTTCCTGTTACTTTATGTAGAGAGCGAAGTTTAACTCTCCAATCCTTTTTTGAGTCCGGTCTTTTGTCCATTCACCTAATTTCATTACATTGTTTTCTCGCTTCTCTTTTCTTTAATATGCCCTATTAGTGTTAAGTTTTGCAAAACTTCTTTCCATATGATTAAGAAATTTTTTATTTAAATATAACTAGCATCATAGCACGGCATTGCCCATGCAACTCAGAACATTTTAGTAGTAGGAGAAACAAATCTATTTTCTCTTATTTTGCGTAAACTTTTGATTTGTTTTGTGTAACAATTTGTTTTGTTTTGTGTAACATTGTAAACAACATTGCGTTTGTTTTTGTTTCAAAATTATGTGAGAAAATATTTACACTTTTTGTTGACTAAATGAATTTAACATAAAAATAAAAATTATTTATTTTGTTTTACTGAAATTAGAAATATAAAAACTATTACGCTCTCAGTTCAGAAATTTTCTAAGAATATTTAAAAATGTAGATATTTAATTTTAGAGGAAAAGGTTACATTAACGTCATACGAATTACAAACAGTTGATTTCCTGCATGAGATATTTAGCGAAAAAAAAGCTTTATTTTTTTTCTGAAGTATGAAAAATTACATCTGAAAAAAAAGACTTAAATAACTAAATTAACTATTAGCCCTTTTTGTTACATGTTTTGTCTTTGTTTGAAAAAACACTTTTTTAAAATATTTCTATTGTTTCAAATTTACAGGGAAAAATATTCACATTTTTTTGTTGACCAAATGAATTCTTAAAACGTCGGAATAAAAATTAATTATAAAGGCTCATGTTTTTTACACGTGTGATTTAATTTCTGTGACGTAAGCAACCATCTTAGATCTTAGGTGGAAACAATCGGCTCCATTGGTCAAAAAGTGCGAAAGGGAAAATTGCTGAACTTAAACTCAAAAAGTATGTGTCGAACTGGCTTCCCTGTAGATATGTGTCCCTAGAAAGTTTCAATGGCGTCGCTTAAAAAATGTAGGCGTGCATAGGGAACAGTCAAACACAGACTCAAAGGTTATTTTATATAGAGAGATTATCCTTTTACTCTCTTTTCAGAACTTTACTGTTGTTAGCGGGTTCTATAATATTCAGTGTATCTATCTGCAAAACCACATCTCTGTCGTTTCAAGTTTCTTATTCGCATGTATAGACAAATCCCGCGTTAATTGTCATACAGGATGATAGATATAATTTATTAGTGGCATGTGGGTAGTGTAATAAAAAGCAGTTCGGTATGAGAAATCGGTGAGCCGATTTCGAATTCCAATTGAGTCCATTACATTTACTTACACGCAAATTAACTTAGTAAATATATAAATTCAACCTTCTCCTTCCACCTGAGGTTTTATCAATAAGACTTGTACATAGAAAAT
Source organism: Ascarosepion bandense (assembly GCA_037127315.1). Classification (NCBI taxonomy): domain Eukaryota; kingdom Metazoa; phylum Mollusca; class Cephalopoda; order Sepiida; family Sepiidae; genus Ascarosepion; species Ascarosepion bandense. Next base: position 332,662 of record JBBBDQ010000777.1, read on the forward strand.
TAGTTACCCCAAAATATTTATTAATAACTAACCCTAAAAGAAAGAAAAAGAATATTCTTTAAAAAATGAACCGGAAATAAAGCATTTCATTCAGCTTTCCTTTTTTTATTGTAAAGAAATATTCCTTTATGCTTTATTTTTTACAAAGCAATTTTCATGATTTCAATGTGAATTCATTTTTTTGTGTTAAAAGAGGACGTGCATTGCGATGCAATGGATATCAGCTCGGAATGCAGACATTAGAGTGCCGAGTTCAAATTACTGTTAAATTCATTCCATTCGCTTACGCACAAATACCCCTGGAAATGAAAACATTCTACGTGGAATCTTTTTATCCTAATTATGCATGGATCAAAAGACACATGATCATCTACGCGTGTATGACGTAAGGAACTTAACTCACTTTGTTATATTTGATCGATAATTTAACTTATAGACTCTTTTTATTATGCTTCTTCAAAAGATTAGTTCGTGCAGAATAAATGTGTCTTAAAGTTTTAATTAATTTTTTGTTAATCATAAAAAATCCCGTAACTCGTTATAGTAGCTTACTTTTTAGCATAATTTCCTTTTCTTGATTTTTCAATTTACACCGAAATAAGCTTCCGCGCTTTTATTAAAAATTGATTTAATTTTTATGATTTTGTAAGTATTCACTGTACATTGCTAGTCTTTATCGATCTACGAATCACCACGCGCATGTCTATGAATAGAATTTACAGAATTAGCTTTAACATTTTATGACAAACGCTACTATCAAATGGTAAAACATAAACGCTTTTTTAACAACACGTTTCGTCCGCAGATAGACTAGATCAAGGTTAATGTAAGAATTTTATTTTACAACCACTATAGATTGAAAAAATATCGTTAAGATTTCACAACTTTTTTCATTTAAGAACGCTCATAGATATTCTTTGGGCTAACTGTGAATATCCAGTTAAATTATGGAGATTCTTAAGTGATATAATCTAATGCCTCATAAAAGAAAAGTGAGTAGGTGTTATTTGTAAATATATAATCGGTTTTATTTAAGTATCATTTAATGCTTTATTTTAATTTGATAAATTGTTATGTATATAATTATTTTGAATAATAGAAAGTTTTGCGTAAGCGTTTTCTTTTAATTAAAAAGATATGGGTACGTATGCTGTCTTGGGAAAGATGGAATGTAAAAAATATCTGGGTCGTTGATTTATATTTTGGCACGATACGATATCGGTACTCATAATAATATTCCGTCGAAATAAGTTATTTTCTCTCTTAAGAAGTGTCACACTCTTAAATCGAAGTTGTGTCTGAACATATTTCGATGCATGACTAATGAATTTGAAAAATCATTATGCATAGAACCATTTTTGTGTTCATAGATACGCTTTTTAAATTTATGAAAATTTCACCAATATACTTCAAAGAACAGTTGTGACAGCTTATTTTATATATACCTGCTTGAGAATTATTATTCTTTTTTTTCTTTCTCTCATAAATTTAATTTCGTACATTCAGTATTTTGCGTAATAGTTTTAGGCTATTCGGAAAATAATTAAATATCTCCCCATTATGAATTATTATTATTAATAATCATTTAACCCCAAGAAAGGCGCTAGCACCACTGATGCGCAGGGGGCTACATAAGAAAGTAAAATGTAGGAGGAGAGTGAAGAAAAATAACCAGTTACAGGGGGTGTCAGTGAACGAGCAAGAAAAGGATGGGAACACAGGTGTGAAGACACCTGCAAAGGTAGAGAGAAAGGAAAAGAACAAGATACACGGGCTGATAAAGGACGAGGGAAAGATTAGAGTTAAGTGGATAAGAAACGGGAATTGGCATTGCATTTGAATTCTTGGAGATTGTAGCCGTCAGGGACGCAAGTATATGGAAAGGAAGATTCACATGCGGGAAGTGCGAGTAAAGAAGCTGTGGAGTAAAAGTGTCGGCTGTATTTAATATTTTTTGTTACTCGTGTAAATTCTTGTGGAGGGGGCACCAGTGACCTAAGTTCGAAGTCATGAATATATTTGTAGATGAGATAGAAGGAAGCCACATCCCCCCGGTGAGAAAGTAGCTGGAGTCGAGCTGCCAGCTCTGGACCGATCACATTATAGATTGTCCTTCGGAGCCTGTCGAGAACCTTAAGATGGATAGCAGGGGCGCCTGACCAAATATGACAACAGTACTGAGTGAACCAAACACTGCCGAAGCTGAATGGTCAAAACTTGTCAAGAATAAGTTTATCATCTCTTCTATGCGGTAGTTTGAGAGGTTATAATTCATAGAGTCTAACCCAATAAAAGATTATAACTGTAAAAGCAAAAAACAACACCCAATTGTTACTGTAAGAGCTTTTGTACTACATTAGATGATTACATAGAATATTTGTAGGGTTTAAACATATTTAGAGAAATATTGTACATGTTAGCTATATTTTTAAGTTTTGGAAAAGCGGATTGTGACATATCTGACACGCCTTACACGCCTTAATTTGAAAGCTACTATCAAATTGGATCCATGTTAGAAAAGACTTAGCGCACACAATTCATGTGTCATGTACAACTCTCAAATAACATCTCAAGTGAATTGATAGTTGCTTAAAGAGAATTCAGATTTTTCGTGCATTTTCGCTTGAGAATGGACAACAGCATTTCACCATATAGAGAACATGTGTAACCAAAATCTCAATTTTGCTTCGCGTATTTACAGATGATGAAATATTCGTTCTGCATGCCAAAAGCAAACGGAAATGATTGCTTATCACAAAACGAAAAACCATTCAAAGCACTATAAACAGGACACCATTCTAAAAATATTATCTTTGTGTCTGGCGCAATGTAACGGTCAGTTTATACTCAGTAACTGAAGATTGCGTTTTATATGAAACATTAATATATTTATTAATAACACATCACTAAATAAATCCCGGGTCTATCTCAAAAAACGACTTTAGAAAAGATTCGAATTTATTCATCAACACTGTCTCCTTCTAAGTCGATACACTGATTTTAACATTTTAAAAATTCTATGTTTTTTTTTGTTTTTTGTTTTTTATAGAGTGATTTGTCTTTTGCCTAAAAATACACTCCATTTTCCGATATCACTTCTTCACTGGAGCCAAATCCCTTCCCTTGGGGCATTCTTTTGAGGTCAGCAAACATCCATCAGTCGCTGGGGGCCAGATCTGGAGAATAAAGTAGATGTAGAAGTAATGCGAAGTGCAATTCATGTTATTTTGCCATGGTTGCGATCGACTTGTGACAAACGGCGTTGTCCTAGTGAAGAATCACATTTTCCTTCTTCATTTGAGGCCGTCTATTGGTGATCTCTTCCTTCAAATTCGCAAATACTGCTATACAACATTCGCTATTGATGTTTCTTCTTTACTCAAGGTAATCAATTCAAAAAATACCTTGCGCAACCCAAAATACTCTGGCCAAACCCTTGTCTTCTGATGTTGCTTTGGTCGCTTTGGATGGCTTTCACCTGCTGCTGTCCACTCAGCTGACTGCCAATTTGACTCAAGACTGAAATCGTGGATCCATGTTTCATCCATTGTCCCATATTTACGTAAAAACTCATTGTTGCGTTAAAAATGTTGCAAACAACACTCTGAATCGTCGACCGGTTTTTGCTTTTGATCGACGTGTGAGAAAACACAGCACACACTTCTAACACAGCTTTTTCATTGACAATGCAAAAAATGGTAAATACACTGCCTCCTGATATGCTCAACTCTTCTCCTATCATACGCAACTTCAATTTATGATCCGTCATAAAATGTGTGTGAATTTTTTGGTGTTTTTCCGGACAACTGACGACCTGAGTGTTCAGCATCATTTGTGTCTGTATGACCGCGTTTAAAGTCAGTATACCACCACTTAAATGTTGTTTCCAACAGAGCAGAGATTGAATAACACTTATCAAGTCGTTGCTTTGCTTGAACAATATTTTTTCTAATCAGAAAGCAATGCTTTATCAACACACAGACTTCAGATTTTTCTATTGTTTTGAAATTTTGCAACAGTAGCTTCACTTAAATAACTGTAATTTGTAAAGTAATAATCCGATTAGGCTCAGATTTCGTCACGTGCCATTTAAAAGTTAGTATTTTATAAAAAGCATATGGATTTTTATTAGTTACGTATTAAATCCAACACAGTTCAAGATGTGATATATTTATGGATAAAAGTGATATGTCTCAGAGATAATGTGTTTGCAAATGTGTATGTGAACACTCATTTCAACACCTAGCAGCGACACAGTTTCTTGCTTGAAGGCAGTCATCAGATTTAAACATGAAGCAGTTGCCAGTTGGTGTTAGCATATACATACTTTTATATACTTATGTTTAACTATATGCTTTTTTGTGCAATAAAAGCAGTAGTTGTATTTTTAAATTTATGTGTATATAAATGTTTGTTTAAATGTATCTATACGAAAATAATGCTTGTGTCAATCATATTTAGACTGTATCAATCATATTTAGACTATAGAAACATTTTTCAGTTATGTGTAGGAAACGAATCATGAATGGTCTGTCGTATGAAAGTTTGTTTATCTGTCGGTAATATTACTATGTGTGTGTAAATGACAAATCAAAATACATTTCCGTTCAAATTTGTAGAGAAATATCTACAAATATCAAGCGATGGACGATTTTCTTTTTCAAAATAAAATATGTGTATCAGTGTATCATGGGTAAATGTATGTATGTGTTTATAAGTCGGTAACATTAGTATGTATGAATGATCAGGCGAAATATATTTCCTTTTAAAATTGTAGTAAAATAATATATCAAGCCATTATTTAATGAATAAATAAAATAAATTTTGAAAGTCAGTTGTTTATGACTAGAATATTTCAAGAAAATAATATGTATTAATTTACAAAATGTCTTTGCATTGCGAAATATTTTGCAATATCATAATAAAGCAATATATGTAATAATTAGAAATATTTAAAAATGCATACATTAAATTATTATATCATAATATTGCAACATTATATTTACAAAATATTACAACACACACACACACACACACACACACACACACACACACACACATATATATATATATATATATATATATATATATACGGTAATGCTAATATTTTCATGTGTTATGTGTTTCTTCTATAAATACTTTCACGGCTTCTGCTCCGATGAACTTAGATCACTGGTGCCCCCTAAATACGAATTTGCACGAGATACTAGATTAGCAACTAGATCCCACCCTTTTACAGTGAAACCGATAAAATGCAGCCGTAACTTCTACTCCAACAGTTTCTTTCCTCGCACTTCCCGACTGTGGAATTCTCTTCCAAACGATTGCTTCCCCGACGGCTACAATCTCCAGGAGTTTAAATGTAAAGTCAATACACACCTCCTAACACACTAACCTGCTCCCATTCTATCAAGCACTCTTCCCATCTGCCCGACCCTCATCCTCGCTATCCTTACTCATCTGTCACCTTTCTCCTGACATTCCCTATGTCTATCCACTCCTTCTCTTTACCTTCCCCTATGTAGCCCCATGCGCAATAGTGGCAGTGGAATGCCCTGCTTGGGGTGAGATGATTAAAAAAAAAAAAAGTTACGTGTTATGTAATAATCATCGCAGTTAGTAATTTTTTTTATTGATGGGAAGACTCTAAGGGAAAAATTCATATCTGTTTTTTACTCTTTTCTTTACGGTTAATATTTTTTTGTATTTAATTAGTTTTAGTTATATGATATTCTGGATCATATTTTTTTAATTTGATTTGATGTTTGATTATTTCTTCGTTCGGTTCCAGAATTGTTACTTGCTTTTTAAAGAACATGTATTAGTGTTTAGTTGGGGGTGTTTTCTTTTTTTTGCGTGTGTGTATGTGTGTTTTTTTTTCATTTTATGTTACCGTGGTATGGTTCAAGATAGTAGTTATTTATTTGTTTATTATTTGAAGGGCTTTATATATTATACTTAAGAAACCCGACGTCAGAAAATCAGAGAAATTGTAATTTTTTGTTCCAACTAATTACTATATAAATTAGTGCAAAAATGCAGTTTGATATTAAACTTTGCAGGCGTAAGATTAGAAAGACGCAACATACAATTTACATTACTCAAACGGGCTACTTGAGTCTTAATTTTCGGTAAGCTCTGAGTGGATAAAGCTTAAAGATAGTTTTCCCAGGATAAAGTCAATGGGGATTTTTGGATTGGACAGGCAGTTAATTTTTCTATTCAAACACGTGTACCTTCCAAATATATTGTTGTTTAGGAAAGGATATACCTAGTTTTTGTTAGAGTACCGAATTCTTCGTAACTATTTCTCCGCTATGAAAAAAACTCTCCTTACCTCTGTAACTAACCAACGTCTTTATCTACTGGAGCATGTGCCTTTAGGGACATCAGTGTAAAAATCTTTTGAAATTATAAACCTAATAACTCAGTACCCATTTACTGTGGGGAGATACCTACAACTGGACTCGTCCACACCTTTAGAATATGGCTACAAACGTTGAGTGGGAGTCACAGAGTAGTAGACTTGCCTCTGCTACTGTTGACACTGTCAGGACTCTGCCTTCGGTAGAGGGGGCTATCTGCTTCCGAGCAGAGAGCACAAACCCAGTCGTGGTTCCGCCGGAGGGTAGAACCACGACTCGGTAAAAATAGACAGACATATTTTTGGCCCGGCTATATGGCCGGGAATACCCACAATTAAAATGACCATGTGTCACATCCAGCCTTGCGTGGGAAGGCTAGTGAATATAGTCACAGAGTAGTAGACTTGCCTCTGCTACTATTGACATTGTCAGCTCTCTACTTTCGGATGGAGAACTCTCTCTGCTTTCGGGCAGAGAGAACTAACACAGTCGTGGTTCGCCGAAGGGTAGAATCATGACTGGGGAAAGATAGACAAATATTTTTGGCCGGGCTATATTTTTGGCCCTGAAGACCCACAATAAAAAGAACTTGTGTCACATTTTACCTTAAGTGGGGAAGTAACTAAATACTGTCACTGAGTAGTAGCCACAGAGTGAGTGAACAAGTGAGTCAGGAAGCCTGCGAGAGAAAGTGTACTTTAGTACACGTTTACCTTTATACTACGTTTTCCGAGAATATACTAGTCTGTGTTATGGCCCTTCGGTTATAACACTGGTGACGAAGTATATTAGAAACACAAAGAGAAACCTACCTAAAAAATTCCAGAATAAAGTTTACGTCATAACACTGTTGACGAAAAATATTCGAACCACAAAGAGAAACCTCTACCTAAAATAATTCCACAAAAACGGTTACGCCATAACACTGGCGACGAAAGATATTCGAACCACAAGGAGAAACCTCTACTTAAAATAATTCCACAAAAACGGTTAAGACATAACACTGAAAAGGAAAAATATTCGAACCGCAAAGAGAAAAGTTCTACCTAAAAGATTCCACAAAAAAGTTACGCCATAACACTCACGACGAACAAAGAGAAATCTCTGCCTAAAAAATTAAAAAAAAAGTTACGCCTACAACAGTTGTACGTTAATAACACAACTGGAACTAAAAAAAGCAGACACACCAGCCGAATAAACAGGCAACGTAAATACGAACAAAAAGAGACACAGATTCGGACGTCGGATATAATAGAAAGAAGGAAAAAGCATAGAAAAATAATAACTCAATCAATTTTTTTAAACCAACAACTCGAAAATACTTACTAATGAAAACTGTAAGTAAGATTATTCTTCCTCCCCCGGTTGCTATAATCAAAATCATTTCAATGTTCTTCGCCTCCTTCGACAACACAGGAAAAAGGAAGATATATATATATTTTGCAGCGTGGTATTTTATGTAAATTCTTTTCCGCTTTCTTATAAAAAAAATTACCCAGACTGGGTTGGTTAAAAAAGAAGATTTTTAACAGTTATTACTAGCCAGAGCTGAGAAATAGTAAGGAAAGGAATTAGTTTTTTCATTTTCTTCCTCCCACTTAAAGAAGAAAAATTGTTAAATTTCGATTTTTATTTCTCTGTATAAACATGTATTTGAAGATATTATGGAGGACTTTAAAACAATCATTGTTCAGATGATGAAGGCACAACTTGATCATCAACAGACGACTGAGGAACGTATATAGTGAAAGAAAGATTGCTCTTACAGCAAAAGAAACAATACCTGCAGAGAGAGCAATAATAGCTTTTCCTTGAATTCCAAAAACAAGAAGAATTACTTTTAAAAACAATGAGTAAAAATTAAATTAGTGAAAACAACTCTGCACTTTCTCATAACACAATTTGGAATTCTAAGGAGACATTCAATTATCTTTCTGACGAATATAAACATTTGAAGCTTTCTATAAAAGATATAGAGATCTTTTTACGGTAGACTGTGATGATTAGTCGAATGCTAAAAAAGTTCTGCTAAATTTTTTGAGAAAGTTGGGAACAGCGGAACATAGTAAGTTAGTCGATTACATTCTTCCGAAGAAAACAAGTGAATTAGGATTCGATGAACCAATAAAACTTACGTCTGAGTTAATTTAGCCGTAATACAAAACTATTCCACAAAAGATGGAAGTGTTTTAACTTGTCAACACGGGATGACGAGGACTATCTTATATTTGCGTCCATTCTAAATAAGCACTGTGAGGGTTTTCGATTGGCAGAATTGTCAGATAACGATTTTAAATGTTTAATATTTTCCCAAGGTTTCTTCTCCGTAAAAAGCTCGGAGATAAGACTGAGAGAGCTATCAAGACTAGAAAGCAAACCAGGTCTCACACTGCAAAAACTAGCTGAAGATTGCCAGCAAGTAATCAGTGTTAAATGAGATTCCAAAAACATCGAGGAATATTGTATGTTAGGAGAATGAAGTACAATCAAAAAATGTACTTCCCTGGAAAAGTTAGAGAAAGCAAAGAGTATGCTCATTAACAATCTAAAAGTAGACGATCCTTTCAGAAACAAAAATTACCTACAAGTCCATGCGGGCGTTTTGGTGGACAACATTGGCTGGCAGACTGCTTCTACCTAAACAAGACATGTAATAATTGTGGCAAAATTGGTAAAAAAGAGGCGCACTGTAGAAACAAAAAGGAACTACAGAAACAGAGACAAACAAACTAGGTCAAATGAAAAAGTAGATGAGAATCTACAAAAATACGTTGTAGTCAACATTCTAAATAAAACAGTTAAGCTACAACTAGATTCTGGCTAGGATCTCTCAATTATTATTCTTCACACTTGGAAGAAATAAAAAAAACAACGATGATAAAGGCAAACAGAACTGCCCGTGCAGTAACAGGAGACAAAATAAAATTTGAAGGTGAGCTAAGGCTACCTGTAACACTAAATGGCATCACAAAGAAACTAAAAGTTTTCGTCCATAAAAACTTTGAGAATTTTTTTGGAACTGATTGGATGGAGCGGATTAAGTTGTGGGACCAACCAATCAATGACTTTTGCCAAAAGGTGGAAAATATGACAACGAATTCCCAAGACGCATTAAGAGAAAAATTTTCCTGAAGTTTCCTCGGCGGGGCTAGGAATATGTACTAAGACAAAAACTAGATTCGAGCTGAAAAAAAGCGTTCAATCCGTTTTCAAAAAGAAAACATGCCCCTAATTGCATCAGCAGAAAAAATTAAAGAAGAATTAGAACGACTAGAAAAGCCGGTATACTGTCCAATGTGAGTTTTAGCAATTGGACTGCCCCCGCTGTATATGTAAGAAAAACTCCAACCAAATTCGCGTCTGTGCGGATTTCTCAATGGGCCTCAATGCGGATCTAAAAGATTACTATTACTCCCTCCCCACACCGGAGGAGGTATTTAATAAACTGAATGGTGGAAAAATATTCTCTAAATTGGAGTTAAGCGATGCATACCTTCAAACCTCTGTTGAGGAGGATTTCGCCAAACTTCTAAGAGTCAACACCCACAGGAGTTTATACAAGTTTGATAGATTGGCATTCGGGGTCAAGGTCGTACCTGCAATATTCCAGCCGGTCATGGATACCATGCTGGGCGGTCTTGACTTTGCATATGCCTACCTGGATGACATTGTAATAGCAAGCAAATCTAACGAGGAACATTGCAAACAGATCCACAAGGTTTTTGAGAGAATTCAGGATTTCAGGTTCAAAATAAAAGGATCGAAATGTGATTTTTATATGAATGAGATAAAGTATCTCGGGCATATCATTGACAAGAATGAAAGAGGACCTGACCCACAGCGGGCAGAAGCTATCAAAAATATGCCTTCTTTAAAAAATGTCAACGAGCTCCAAAGTTTTCTTGGACTTGCCAACTATTACCAAGTATTTATAAAAAACATGCTCGAGCTACGCGCTCCACTGAATGAATTCTTAAAAAATTTGGAAATGAACAAATCAGTGTCAGTCAGCTTTTGAAAAACTAAAAACTATATTAACATCACACTATTTCTGACTCACTTCAATCTCCAATTGGATAACACTGTTGCCTGCGATGCTAACTAATATTGTATCGGAGCGTGTATCCTACATCTTATTCCAGACGATGAAAAGAAACCCATAGCACACGCCTTCAAGATTTTGCTAACCGCAGAAAAAGCGTACAGCCAAATTGAAAAAGAAACCCTCAGTGTCATTTTTGCGGTAATAAAATTCTACAGATAACTGTATGGAAGGTTTTTCAATCTACAGACCGATCATAAACCATTATTAACGATATTTGGCTAAAAAAAAGGGTTTGCCGGTTTATACTGCAAGTAGACTATTGAGGTGGGGTACCATCCTTCTCAATTTTAATTTTAATTTGAGTAGTTACCAACTAATAAAATTGGACATGCAGATGCTCTATCCAGACTAATAGCTAATCAAAGTCAACCACTTGAAGACTCAGTTATAGCAGCTTTTGTTTCAGACTGTGAAATAAAATCAATAATAGCGAATACCATCCGGGATCTACCTGTAAGCTCTTGAAGATGATTTTATTTAGATAAAACGTAAAATCGCAACAAAAAATAATAGCCTCTCGGACGTCTACTCACTATGTGACAATGTCTAATTATACACCGAAAGAGTAGTAATTCCAAAAAACTTACAGAAGCGAATTTTAAAAGAGCACTTAAAAACGCTCAATGAACTCCTACCAACATAGCATTATAGCAGTTTTTACAAGTTTATCGAATAAGGCCGAACCCGAATACACCATCAACTGGCTCACCGGCAGAAACCTTTGTACTACGTTTTCCGAGAATATACTATTCAACCTTATATCCGAGGCCATGCTATCTTTTTATGGTCCTTCGGTCAACACACATTTTTACCAGAGCTCATACTGTAAACATTTAAAGCTAATGATTATTTCTAGTATTCAATATTGCTGGTAGCCCATATTATATTCATTTCTATGCTTGGCTGGCTTAGGAGATTTTTGTGGCCTAGCATATGCGCTAATTCCTTAAGTTTATGTACATTCTAGTGGTGTTCTCTAACAATTATTTTAACTTCATCCCATGGCAGGGGTAGTTAACTACATATAGAGGAAGAAAGATGATCAGATAAGCCAATCAAGTTTATTACATTCATTTACTTGCTAATACCTTTGCTAACGTATGAATCCATATATTTTTCCTACTGACTATGTGTAAATAGTAAAACAAACTGGGTTTTAAAGCTTTGCGTGGCGAACGGTCTAGGAGAAGAACAACTGAATTAACAATCCACAAATTTTATATTTAGCACCAGTTTTCTGTATTCGACTTTACCGAAAATGCAGTTGGTTCTGAACATGCATTTAAATAAAATGTACGTGCAGTCTGGCCGTTGGTTTTAAGAATAGAACTGTTTGACGCTCATATGCTGAAAACTTGGGACAACTCAGCGTGATGTAATTTATATTAAGTTTGTCTTTCTAGATCAATTACGATATTGTGCCGAGTCTAGCATTTATATATATATATTATAGATAGATAGATAGATAGATAGATAGATAGATATTTCCCTCCTATCCCATTCATGGGGAGAGAGAGAAAAGAGAGGGGAGAATGCAGTGTCAGCTCGGTTCAGTCACTTTGCTAACATTTATTAAAATTTATTACCAGTTATGAAAGCTCTTGTCACCTGTTTTCACTTTAAAAGTGAAAAATTTTAATCTTTTCCAAAAATTCTATAATCTGTCTCTTCTTCCCCCAGTTATGGGAAAACAGCGGAACCGAACGAGTTCTATAGACTTGGATGGCAACTCGTCTAGGAAAGGAAACTCCGAATTCAAAACCAGCTGGGTTAACAGCAGGACAGACTGGGTTATATAGCCTTGATTCGCAGACCTGCTTTCCGCAGAAATAATTGGTAATCTACTACGGGGAAAAATCTTCGAGCATTATTTTCTAATATGCTATGAGACCGCATGGAAGGGTAGGCTCAAAAGATTGACATAGGAATAGTACATCATGTTAACTCGCAGTCTGCATGAAAGCAGAGTAAGTGGCTGATGATAATAAAAAAATTTCTTAAAATGTGTAATAACAACAAATTCCAAAGAAAATGTTTTAAGATGTTTTTAATATAATGAAACTACTGATAAAAAACTATTCAATGTGTAAAAGCTCAGATACATTATTAAAGTTTCACATATAACGGCAAATGAGTACTGACTATGGAATTACTATTTTTTATTTTCAAGCATGAGGATAAAAATCATATTCGCTTTAAAATTATGTCTAAGATAGTAATGCCTAACTAGATGCAGATACCGGTTGGAATTTTTAATCTAAATTATAATTATAAACTCTACACAAGGATTCATTGCAATTAATTTGTTACCTCTAAAAAGCATGTGGATCTTTTATAAAGTGAATGCACTTTTAAGTGATCCAGTATGCACTTTTAAAAAGAAAGTGATATAATCTGTTAATGTTTTCGCTGTCAGTGATATTTGTTTTTCAATTCTTTTTTTTTACTCATTCGCTGATTCAATCATAATATGTCAGTGTTCTTCTAACCGTCTCTAATGAGCAAAGATAAAAAGCTCAAATATTTGATCACGCTGATATTCTCAAAGATATACTGACACAGTAGATTAAGAAGAAAATCAATCTCAGTTTCAGGATCATCATTTCTCTCATCAAGTTGATCAACCTTATTTTATCTTTTATCTACTGACATTCAATAAAAAACGAAACTGCAACTAAAAATAAAAAAGGCTATATCAGCTTATGTATGTTCAGTCTGTTATGATTTGTTGATTACTTAACAAACACACAGAGAAACACGCACAAGCAGGCATAGAGAGAAACACACCCAAACACACACACACTATAGATTATATATATATATATATATATATATACATATATATATATATAGCTATGTACTAAGCGATGTACTTAGATGTTGGACAAGGCCATACGATTTGGGCATCTAGTAACGATTAAACTACCACAGAGTCGTAAGTGATCTAGGAAGACAAATTTTATAAGAATACAGCACGTTGAGTGGCCCCGAAAATGGTAGGGTGAGATGGATAAATTGTCTTTTAAATTACGCAAAAATGAAAATAATGCTGACAAACCATTTTAGCAGATGTACTTGCCAAAATTGCACAAAAATAGCTTGACATACGGAAGTGTACATTTATTTAATAAAATCACTATCTAATCAACCACGGCTTCCCGACAACTTCGGAAACTTCTGCAACCCTTCTGGTGGTTCTCCTTGTTTCAGTTAATGAATGCTGCCATAATCCTTGTCATCAATTCATCTTTGGTATTAGAAGACGTTTTGTGAGTTCCTCGTTAAACTGCGCTCTACACATAATAATCATGACGGTTGAGGCTTGGAATTTAGGTAACCAGGTGTAAAGGGTTACGTAGTCGAAGAAATTGTCTGACAGCTATGATTGGGTGGCATGGTTTAGAGTTTTGTTGCCAGACACAATATCTTCCACCAGCCGCCCTCTTGAGCCAGTGAGGCATTACTTTCTCAAGCACCCCATGTTGAGTCTGAAGCCCTGTGGGAGGATGAATAAAGCTATAACGTCGCCATCACCATTGATCACACCAAAGATTTTGTAATCAGTATTAGAATCATCCGATTCTTTCCGAATCCTCTGCACTGACCTTAGACTGTCACTTTTTTACTCACAGACGGTGCCTAACTGACCCTACTATACTGTACTATCGACAAAAATTAACTAGTACGCATGTGGTTAGAGAAATTAACGTGAGAGGAAGAACTGAGTATAAGAAGTATTGAGCAAAGGACAAAATATGAACGTCTATTATATGAAACGTCTATTGACGTTGCATTTAAGTTTTTGAGGATTGTAAACGAAAGGAAATTATGTAGTAGTGGCGATTTTATTTAGCTATGTCAACAGTAAATGGGGGAGACATAGATGCAAATCTAGTCGCATGATTACATTTTTGTATTCGGAGCATCAGATAAAAACTCTTGTCAAAAGAGTTGCCAGAAAAATATCTGTCGTAAAAACGGAAAGAAGGCTCATCACGTCGGTCAGGAAGTGACTGATGTCAGGATTAATTACATTAGAAATCCTTTTATGGATTTTGCCAGGAACCTCGAGATGAATAGAAAGAGCAGCAGACAAGTATGGCAACAGTAACCAATAGACAAATGGTAACCTTTTAATTGTGCAAGATGCATTGTGACGAAAACGAATTTCTACAAATTCTAATAATTTATTATTATTTGGGTATAATTTTTCTTTCAAATTCTAAGGCATGAATTAAAAAGATTCTTTGTGAAAAACCCGACACAATTATTTTGGGTATCTTTTTACAGTAAAACTGAATGCAAAAGCAGAATGCGACTACATTTGTGAGGATTATTTATAAGGATTAGGATGATATATGTATCAGTACTTAACATCCGAATCGAGTTGAATAGAGCGCGCAGCAGAATCAGTTCAGAAATAGTTCGAGAGAAGTGCAGTCTCGTCAAAGACACTGGAACAAAGAACGCAATATTTATACAGGGGATATTATCAGAAAGGGCAACATAAATGCAGAAGTTTAACTGTCTTGCGTAGTTTACACAAAGGTATTTAACTAAGTACACTACAATGATTTGATAGACATATTCAGGACATACAGTAATGAGAAACCTCTACTGAGAGCAAACCGCCTCCATATAGGCAGAAAACAAGATCATCACATATACAAAGATAGAAAGAAGTGTAAGACAAGAATGTGTCTTCTCACCACAACTAATCCACTTATACAGCGAGACAATTCTGAAAGTCCTAAATCTCAAGCCAGAATTCGTCATTGGCAGCCACACTCTGAACAAAATACGATACACAGATTTTACAGTGCTGATAGCAGAAATGAAAAGTAGTACAAAACCTCCTACAGAAGGTAGCTGAAGAAAGCGGAAAGAAAGGACTACATATAAACTACAAGAAAAAGGAATACAAGGTCATCAGTAAAAAGATGAGCCCAAAATGCCAGCGACGGGATGGGAATACAAAATCAAGCAGGTACAAAAATTTAAATAAATTGGAAACGTTCTAAAAATAGACGGAAAGTTCGATACTGAGATCTGAAGACAAATTGGAATGCCGAAGGATGCATTCTAGGAGATGAGTAGAGTATTGAAAGACGCGAAAATTTCACTGAAAACCAAGAAGGCAGTAGTGGATTGTTATGTGATGTCTGTTTTTCAATATGGCAGCGAATGCAGAACAATCTCATCAAAGATAAAGGAAACACTTGAAGCAACCGAAATGTGGTTCTACTGAAGGATGTTGAGGATACCATGGACCGAACATGCGAGCAAAGATGAGGTTTTGGAGAGGATGGAAATGAAACAGACAGTAATACTTAACATCACAAAAAGACAAATGAATTTTCTGGAATATGCAATGATAAATGAGGGCTTAGAGAATCTTATACTCACAGGTCAAATAGAGGCAAAGACTGACAGGGGAAGCAATGCATAACATACTTGATGAGCTTGTGCAAATGGATGGCAGAGTGGCATTTCGGAACGGTAAAAGGAAAAAGTATGTAAATCGCTATTAGGGATAGGAAGATGGATGACATGATCGCCTTCGTCCTGAAGGGACACAGCACATTGAAGAAGAATGTCATATAAATTAGATTTTAATGAGTTTCACATCATGCTAAAATTATACTATGCTTAAAGTCACATTTATTGCTCATTTACTAAAACCATATATAATCGAAGATGAAATTAATTATAACCTTTTTTGTTGCTAAAATTATTTACCTTCGTCTTTTAGTTTTGTCTTTCGACGTTTTCTACAATATTGATTTTTTGTTTTTACATTTTTCTTTATATGTTTTACTATTACATCTCTCTAAAGTGTTCTGGCTTTTTTAGTCTTTTGTAAACCTTTAAAAGTAACTTGGCATTCTTATTCATCTTTCTTTTCTTCACGTCAGCAGCACTTTTTCACGTTGCCTCTTAATAGTGGTTATATCGGCCACTTGACACGTAATCGCTCGTGTGCGGATTATAAACAATCATACCTACTTTGCTTTTTCAACAGTGCTATTGTTGCTGTTCCATAAAGTTATTTTGCCCCTTATTAAATAGTCTTGGCAAAAATATTCACTTACAATCTGAATTTTTCTATTGCGCAGCATTTGGAAAATTTTGCTGTTTCTGACAGAATGAATCAAAGGGATTAATAAAAAATAGCAGCCTTTTCAAGACGGGAACCTTTTCATATTGTGCATATTGGTAGAATTAGTCTTTGTTTGTTTTTCCTTTTTACATCTGATGTTCTTAAAATATCACTATTTCTAAGTGCTCCAAACTGAAGAGTGTTTAATGTTTCAAATGTTATTTTCAGAAAATTATGATCGGCCTATATTTTCCACAAAGGAGTGATTTTGAAACTACTAGAGTTTTATTATGAAACGGTTTTGAAAAAAACAGATTTTATTGCTGATGTTTAATTGATAAAAGAATCGCAAGAGAATTCAACTTGCCATAGACATTTCCTGAATAAATAAACTACTGGTTTCTCTCTAATATGTTATGTTTTATTCTCATTTTTATGACACCTGAAATAGAAATACATTAATGTACTATGTTATAGGATGAAATAATAAAATAATTATAAAACAGGAAAACGTGTTATGACAATAGTTAAAGATGGTAGCTTGTCTTTTTAATTATACCAAATGTGATTTTGTCATACACTGTAATCGTCTTTATATTTGCATTAGTTTCACTCGAAATAACGTCCACGTCTTTTTTGTTACTATCACAACGTCGTTGCCTCTAGCCTTTTCAGATGATTGTCGATCTGGGTAAACTTAAGGGAATTTCGAAATGAACACACAGGTGGATTGTTCTCACTCTGCTGTCCACCAATAAGGACACATCGTTTTCTTCATTTAAAAAAATACTTAGTTATTAGGAAAAATCTTTCCATGAAACGATAGCGCAGAAGATTGGTTCTTAATCACGGGTGCTCGAATCTTGTAGAGGTGCAATATCGATCCCTAGGTGCGAGGATACTAAATCATTAGGATTATTTAGAGTTTGGAGATCTCACAATAAAAAGTTTGCATTGTAGAAATTTCACCAATTGCTACCATCTTAACAGCGTAAATGTATACTTAAGAAAAAATCCAATTGTAGAATCTAAATGGAGTTCACCAATGTTCGCCTAAGGAAATTCTAGGCTTCACAGTTGGAACCGTATACTGTACTAGCAAAAATACACTCGCCTTTCGCAACTACATAGATGTGCGAAACTAGATTTTTCTGTTTGAAATCAAGAGCAAAAATCGACTAATACTCACACCGCATTTGAGTAACACACAGCATAGAGATATGATGCCATCATAAGCAGAAAACATCAGCAACATATTCACTAAGCTTGTTTCTCAACCATAGTTATCTACAATGCATAGTACATGCATAGTACAAGGAGATGTTACCAACATTTATTTTTTTGTTTAGCTCTTATAAAAGTAATCTGGCTTTTTGCAATGTATTATTTTAGTGTCAATTATGGAAATAAGGATTAACAGATACACAATAATTTTGTTATTTACACATGAGATCAATATTTTTTATCAATTCTACGAGAGTTCCAACAGAGAAATCAACGCAGACGAAAAATAATCTTTACATATTTACATATATATTTGCCCAAATATGTTTTCTTGATATATAAAAAATTATATTCTTTATTAAATATATATATATAAATATAAATATATATATATATATATATATATATATATATATATATATATATATAGTGATGACTTGTGATGATACTAAATTTCAAGATGAAGACAAAATCACTGATGTTTAAAGAAGTCCCAGTAGTGCCTTCACGGATTTCGAAGTCGGCATAACTCTGCTCAGTTAAGTGACAAACTTCCCCACATCTATGAATAAAAAGCAACTAAAATACTGTTTAAAGTAAGCAAAACGTCTACTTAAATATAGGTAGTCATTAAAATTAATATTTAAAGTGATAGAAATACACACACACACACACACATATGAGCGTGTGCATGTTCATAGCGTTATATGCTTAAACATATCTAACAAATAGTTCCTGTTGCAGTGAGTCAGATGAAAAATATCGGCATTTATATCTTAAAAGAATACTACAAAACGTATCAATTTAAGTAACTTCATTTTCATTGATAGAAACATTTTTTTGTCAAAGCTATCAGTTGCCTCGTCGCATTCTGAAAGGCTTTGAAAACTTGTTCCTTACAAAATCACATACCGCTGCATTTGATTTTTGTAAAAATAAAGAGTCACTAAAGACGAGAAGTAGAAAATTTGTTGGTTATTGAACATTGGAAATTTTGTTCTTAATCAAAAAATGCTGCACAACGCACGGCCAATGATAGAATCTCTGTAGTGTGTTGAGACAATCACACTCTACACATTGTCATTTTAACCATAGTTATAACAACGAAAGTGAGCCAGAACGATATAACATAATGTGTATTCTAGACAGAGATCAAGGTTATTATGTGCTTCCTTCTACAAACATTAGCTCCGTCACCATAGAAACAGTCCAGATACTTTTTATCATACTTCATAATCATTTGGATATTTTCTGCTTCGCGGAATATTTAGCAGAATATTCAATTCCTTTTGCTGATATGTCACTTGCCTGTTTTTGTATTAAGATATCAGCATGTTATGTCATATAGATATATATATATATATATATATATATATATATAAACTTCGGCTTGAGATGTAGAATTATTTGCAATATTTCTAATCCAATTTCCTACAAAATTATTTGTTCGTTGTGAGAAAATTTGGCTCATAATTTCAAGTATCATGAATTTACCTCGAAGTTTCAGCTTTCTGAGAAAAGGTTAACTGTACTTTATCTATTCTTATTTTCTTGCTTACATTCTAGTTATTGATTTTTTTCGCAACACGTCAACTCGATTGACAAGTGCGAAAGTGCTTGACGTGATTTCTGCCTTGTTTATACCGTAGTGAAAAATAAAGAAAGGAAATAATAGAAAATAATATATTGGAGGAAAATGTTCTGCAGTTAACAGAATCATGAATGTTCTTTGGAAAATACTATCTTTATCGGAAACGAGGTACAGAAACTTCTCCGATTATTATTGATTTGCATACATTTACATAAACACCATTATATAAATACAGAGGATACGGAAAGAGAAATCAACACTACATGGGAAGTTTCAATTTCGCACCAGAATACAATGATGATTTCTATGACAACATGGTTTACAAGTATCAGCGCTTTCTCACTGATGCCGAATACCGCTTTCTCTGTAAATATTAAACAATATAATTATGGTGTCTTCCTAAATGTTGCTTAGTGTTGGCACAAAGCCGAAAGTATATGGTATTCAGTGAGGATCGAATTCACTATTCAGCCGTAATTGTTCTTCTGCCGTATGAAATATGCTCAATACCTCTTTAAAGAAAAAGAGAAATTTAATGTGTATAGCTTTAAGTATTCTAATTAGGAAGATCATCCGATGACGCAACCTTAGTTTCAACTTTTCAGTCTCGTCAGGCATTACATATTAGATTTGGTGATCGGTTAAGACAAGCGTAGAGATTCGAAGACATGTTCAACCTACTGAGACAAGATATATCCCAAGTTAGTACGCAAGCCAGGTCTGGATATTCCACGCTCGAGTGCACGCACGGGTCTGCGCTCGTGTCCGCGCTCGGGTTTTACACATAAGTGCCGACCTTATGTTACCACTTTGTACCCATTTACCTCGTAAGATTGGTTAATCTTTGACCAGTGCCCGGGGGAGAAAGCGTTCGTCTTTCCCAACCTAAAAAACTACCTTGTGTCACAACTTGCTTTAGTTAGAGGAGGGACAGGTTAAATAAAAACTGAATCCCCAACGTTTTTTGTACGCATCATAAGAATTTTAGAACGTATAACAGGAAGTTCAAAATAATTCTGATTTGTACATAACTCCTTCGGTTTTACAAACTACGTAGAGTCAAAAATAGGGAAATATTTTTCGAATTGATTAATAAATACTTCCCTAAACTCAGAATTACACACGATATGCAACAGAAAAATATTTAAATTAAGTTACAGCTGTACCTATAGTTTATAAAATTACATAAGGTGACAACACACCAAGATTTTTAAAAATAACATGCAGCAAAATAAGTGGTCACTTGATTTTATTATGTTACATGTTCATTAACGATATTTTACGGCACATTTTTTCTACTTCTTTACAAAGCATAAGTTCAAGAGACAAATGAACAGGGGGAGTTATCTAGGATGTAATAGAGGCAATAAAAAAAATTCGATGGTTCACTCATAAGTCAACATTAAAGCAAGAAAACCTTACGAATTGTACCAAACTAGCAAACTACTTGTAAAAATTAAAACAAAATAGCAAGGTTCCTTATGTAATTTAGAGTATATTAAAAAAAAGGTCAGACCTTGCAAAGGTGTTGATATCCGCAGATTATACCAAGTAAAGGATTTGGTTATAGTACAGTTAACAAAATGAGAAAGATTACTAAATCAAAATCCAACATAATGTCCGGATGTATGCGCCTTATTTTGGGTTCGTACAAACTCGACTGAAAATGTGCACAGTATAATTTCGCTAGTCTCCTCCCTAATTTTAAATTCCTGTTATGCATTCAAAAACGTCGTAATGTCCAAACAAACGTAGGAATAATTGTCCTAAACTGAATCTATAAGCATTTCAACCATAGTCCTAGCATAATAAAGATTTTCCCAAAAAAACAATGCTAAAATAAATAGCATTAGTAACGTAAATATATATCGCACCATAACAATATGATACTAAATAAACATCTGTCCAACATGTAAAATAATTGTAATTCAACTATAAATCATATTAACTCAACTAAAAATAATTGTAACTGCCGAAAAAAGTAAGGCTTAACCACTAATCTAGGATGCATGAACGAAGTTTTAATTTATAGAGCTAGCATCCATTCTGATGGCGATGTTAAAATTTACTTGGGCTCAGCTGAAAAAACAAAACAAAACAAAAAAAAACCAATAGAAATACCGTTATCACAATCATAAAATGATTTTAGCAACATTGTAAAAGCACGGTCCTCTCAAAATATTTTAGGAAATTAAAAGCAACAACAAATAAAAATTATTTTCTCGAATATCATCACAAAGACCAAATCAATAATGAATAGTAAATAGATGTAATTTACGCCTTTTAGAAAATCTTGTTATCTTAAAACGTTTAAATTACCCTGATTTACTAAACAAAAGACGTGAATTAAAATAAATACCTGCTCCAAGATGTTCACTCGGATTATCAGCGATTCTTCTATATAGACCTATTTATATTATTTTTTGTATTGTCAATGTCTTTTGTTTTCCTCTAAAATAAAAACAATTAATCTCTATTGAACCATAGGCACAAAACGTATAACTTCAGCCCTAAAATATTCTACCTATTAATATAAATCTTAATTTTACCAATAAGATTCTACCTTCCAATTTTATACTTACGTTTTAGGTCAAACCAATTTAGATTATAAAATTAAAAATTAAAACAATAGAATCCCAGCTTTTTAATATATATATATATATATATATATCTACCATGAAAAACGTGAGAACCAAAATTTAAAATACCGGAATGGTCAGTTCAGAAGCACTTTATGATTGCTACCTGCATGAAAATACGAGTCATGCTATAGATGTAGGATTATATATATATATATATATATATATATATATATATATATATATATATATAGTCTTTAAGATTTGAAAAAGAAATTTCTCAACCGGCGGTTGAGTGCGAGGGAAAATTTACTCGCTCCAAAATGATTTTACTCGACCGACTCCATTTTCTTAATAGTCGCCTTACATAAACATAGTGTTAATCGCTGACGGAAAAAAAATGTAACTTTAATTAAAATTACGAACGTGCTAGAAAGGATTGAAATTTTTTTTTACAAATAATAACAACAAAATTTGATCTTTCCTCTTAATAATAGCACAGATATTTTTTATGATAAAACATTGTTTTTATTAATTATTAATTTTATTATTTATTATATTATTTTATTATTCATGGTGGTAAAAGGGCCCAAACTTTTAACATCATAATATGATGAGTCTTTTTCAATTGAATGGAAGTACCTAAATTCATAGTTTCTTTCTTCTGTTTGACTACAACCTCCACCTCATATTGTGCAGTAGACAAAAGATAAAAAATATAAAACGTTTCTTTCTTTCTTTTTGTTGTAGAAAATGCCAGGATGCATAGAAAACTAAGACAATAATCTTGTAACTACAAATAATACATCAACGAAAATTGCAGTCTAGAAGGGGATTCTGATGGACTGACAGACTTGCCGTTAAGATGAAAGAAGACATAATGTATTCCCCAAAACTATAAACATCTTTTGCAAATTTAAAGTAGATCTCAATTTAGATCAGTTAAATTGAACGCACACATAAGTTTGTTCTGTCTGCTCACACCTATAAATGACAAACGTATTTTTTCTTATATTCAAATGAAAATCATTTTCACAACAATGAATTAATATTGACTGATGACAAGGTAAAAATCTCGAAAGAGAAATTTCCGTGTCGTATTGTAAACTATATTAATTTTAAATAAAATAACAAATTGTATTTTACAAAAGTCTCATAAAATGCAGACATGTAGACCGTTATAAAAAATCCAACGAATCAACATTTATTATTCTGTGTATTCAATCCATCACGAATACAACTGAACAGAAGTTATCTAATCTTACCGTAAAATTTGTTACAATTTATTCTAAAACAATAAACAAGCTGATTAAAATATTAGCTCACTGTTATTTTGTGTAAATTTATTTTGTATATATATATATATATATATATATATATATATATATATAGTAAGAAAGTTATGGAACACGTAGATTTTAAATCCACTGTTCATGCATTTACTTTTATAAAGAGTGCTCGATACAACGTAGAGCTTTATATTGTAATGGTTGTTACAATGGTTTATGAAAGCATAGTATCACTACACAAACATTTTCGCATTTCAGAGCTACGTTTGCCCCTCATCTGATGATAAAATTAAATGAAAAATAAATGGTGAAAACGGTTTATTTTGGTAATATGATATGTAATGTATGACATGTAATATGATATAGATGTGCGTGGTGGCCCAGTGGATATCGGCTCGGAACAAGAAATCGGAGAGCCGAGTTCGAATACCAGTTGAATTCATTGCATTCACTTACGCGCAAATACCCTTGGGGAAGGTATTAATCCGTCTCTTCCTTCCAGTTATGGGTTAAATAACAGGACAGATTGGGTTCTATAGCCTTAGATGGCAACCAAGTCTACCACAGAAAGCAATGGCAACCTACTGCTGGATAATCTTCTGCCCAGTCAGTCATGTCTCTTTCGAGACATGATCGCCCAAGCGTGTTTCACGTATGGCACTTAACTGACTGACTGATATATAAGTGAATGTGGTGGGAGTATAGTACGATTTAACCGGCAGTTTGTAGTCATAGTAATACAGCGTTGGGTTAGGTGAGGGGTGCTGAGTAGCTTAGTTTTGGACAGGTCACGTTTTAGTTTTGTCTGGATAATTCTTATATTGGGATGTAAGGTTTTTAAGAAAGGGGAGATACTTTTTATTTTACTACTATCTATGATTGGATGGAATAACGTTGCTATTAATATAGTGTGAGTTTATTTTCTGTTATTTATCCGATGTTCGTTTTTTTTATTATTTTGAGTATTAAACATGGGTATTTATTACCTTGGAGGGGACTTTTTATGTGATCGAGGTATTTTTTGGTTAATTAAATTTTAACGAAAAATATTTTCGATGTTTACATAACACTGCTAATTCGTTTCTACAGTTAAATAGTTTGCTATTGGTGGGGTACTTTAGAATGTGTAGCTTTTCACTTAAGCATAAAGGACAGATGTCGTTAAGCGATTTGCAGGTTCTAGTTTTTGCCAGGATTTTTCATTTTATTTTGGGTTTCTGTTTTGTGCCTTTTAATTTCCAAAAATATGCAGAATGGGATGTTTGGTTTCGACATAAGTTGTTTTTGAATGAAGTGAAGTGCATGTACCAGCGCTGCTCAAAGGTGTTCTTTGTAGATCCGATATGCGCTTTATTTATAGTGGGGTTTTCTATTGATGTTATATTGCATTGATAGACAACTGAATTTATTTTACATCTATTTTGTAGGTATATATAATATACAATATATAATATATTTGTATATGAAGAATAGAAACATTATTTGGTATACATCCACTTTCAATGAAAGGGTTAGCAGTAAATTAGAACATTTGCATAAATTAGGTAAAATAATACTGAGATAAATTTTGAAGGGTAAATTTATTCTATAAGCTAGAATTATAGCAACAAAGAATACTTGTGTTTAATCGTTTTACCCCTAAGAAGCTGCTAATACTATCCTGACGCAAAAGGATATTTGTGAGTGAAAGAGAAAACTTTAAAAGGAACCAGAAACCCACTCCTAAAAAACATAAAAAAACAAAAAAAAACCAAAAAACAAAAAAAACAAAAAAAAACAAAAAAAAAAACAAAGGATGAACTTCTACTCCTAATCAATAATACGGTAGATTGTCTGGCAATTTTGCATTAATTTTATTACAACAGTTCACCTTTCTAGGCAGATCATATATATTCACTATGTATGGTGCTTTGTAATAAAAGCGATAAAAAAATTAAACAAAACAAAAAAGAAATTAGTAATACTGGATAGACAATATAAACACACAAACATATGTATAAATTATATCTGTTTAAAATTTATAACAAAAGTATATTATAACATCACTACGAACGTATTTATTTTGTTTCGAAACTTTTTGTACCTTTCAAGTAATGGTCCTAATTACGAGATGAAGAGTTTTAAAAGGTTCAAAACTAGCCAAACATCCTCAATAGGGGAGACGTTAGTAAATTTTCAATTTGAAGAACTATGCAACAGGTTCTAAAAACAATTTATTGGTGCATTAATGTTAATGTTTAATTAATATAGTGATCAGTATTACTAACTGACTATTAATTTCACTTTAACATAAAAGTAGAATTTATTTTTAAAAATTATTCCGAATTAATGTTAGAAACTAAGAATTGTATATTCTAAATTTAACTAAGTTTTATAACTTTTTTGAAACTCTTTATTTCGTTATCAGCACCATCACTTAATAAACCACAAAAATCGTCGAAACAAAATAAATATTTTTGTATTATAATATACTATATTATAAATTTTAAATCAGTGTTAATCAGTTTGCTTTGTATTGAGCACTTTTTGAAGAATAGTCTCTTTAGAATACGGAATTTTATTTCATCCATACCTACCCTATGCACAATTATATATATATATATATATACAAAAGTTTTTGAGTTTAAAACTTTAGTATAGCCTCTGCATCATGTGCATGTGAAAACCATAGTGATAACTAAATTTAACTGTGAACAGCAAAAACTACCCTTACTCACTTCATGAGTTTTTGGAAATTCAATCATTACCCACGAGACATGAACACGTGCGTGAATATTCATCGAATTAAGAGGAATAATTTGAACGCACAGACATTTTTTCTTAGCTAGGAGTTACCTCATTATAATATCCTTGTCACATATCTATGTTTGCTTACAAGCTTCGACATTTCATCGGTAAGATATTCATAGTCAGGGAATATGATAATTGGTTATTTTTCTTATCAATTTTGGCCACATGATTTGCACGTTGCTTAGTGTTGTGACTAGCAATATGGAATCATACAAAACAACAGATGGACATCGATTGAATTTACTATTTTCTTAGTTTGTCTTCTTTCCTTATTCCGGATGATCCTCGGGCAGGATTTTCGGTATCCATTCATCACTTATGCGCACAAGGTAACCGCAGATTTCATGTTGGTACTGTCTCGATGTATCGCAATTTGAAAGTAGATTAATATTATATATGCACACACAGGCACACACACACACATATATATATATATATATATATATATATATATAGGTGTGAGTTTGTAACCCTGGGTTTCACGCTTTTGCGATCGTCAGACAAACTGATTAATTTTTTTTTTAAAAATTGGTTATATTCGTGTATTTTTGTGGAAGTGGGGGAAATCTTTCGTCACGACAGACGCAGACATATATATATATATATATATATATATATATATACATTTGTACACCCATCAAATCGCTCAAGGACACACACACACACACGCACGCGCGTTCGGTCATTGAGGCTTGCATAAACATACTGCGAATCGTGCGGGGT
This sequence comes from Ascarosepion bandense, assembly GCA_037127315.1. NCBI lineage: Eukaryota > Metazoa > Mollusca > Cephalopoda > Sepiida > Sepiidae > Ascarosepion > Ascarosepion bandense. The sequence goes on from JBBBDQ010000777.1 coordinate 359,428, forward strand.
TCGGTATATATATGTATATGTGTGCCGTTGCACACATACATACTTATTCGGTTGGTGTCTTCGAATAGTGTAGCAATGTCAACGTCAACGCGCTGGTAGTTGTCGATTTCTCGTACGTACATATGTAAATATGATGGGTCCTGTGTGAAACTATGGTAGGCAAGAATTGCTATTATTTTATTTAAGGCTGTTTTGTTATTTTTTGTTTAAAGTCGGTTACTGGCTTGTTTTTTTTAATTTTTTTGTGGTTGCGTATATTTAAATGGTAGAAATTCTAATTTGTAAAGCTTGTTAGTGTTTATTTGTGGTGTATTAATTATTAATTTTACTATGGCAGGGACGTGTGTTTTTTTTTTTTAAGCCGTTTGGTATAAATTGTGATAATAGGTATTTATTTTCATGTCTGCATTTAGAAATTAATTCTGATCTCCTGTTTAGTAAGTTCTTTTGTGGGTATGAGATATAATTGCTACTTTCTCATGTAGGCAAAGTAGGCATTTTTTTTGTAATGTTGTTGTAGGCAGGTGCTTTTTTCAGTATTTCCCAGCTTATAGTTGGTGAAATATTTCTGACTTTTAGACGCCATACGTATGTTGATGGTGTAGTGCTGTTCAAGTATTTTCTGTTGGAGAATGAAAGATTGTGTTTGTTATTTTTTTTCTTAAATGGTCCCTCAGTGGCACTGATGTAGTACATTGTGTTGTTGTCTGCACTTACCTTGGCTTTATATACTGTATTTGTTTGCTGGCAATTTCTCTGGAGTGGACATGCAGTTCGGTTTCTGCAGTTGCATAGCGCTTCTTCGATTGCATTATTGTAGTTTGTTAATTTTTTGTTGTGGCTTTTTATTATTTATATATATATATAGGGTGAGTAGTAAAATTTAAGAAAGAATATATCTATAAAAAGAGAATATGAATAAAGACGGAAGAAGACTCATTTTAACTGACGCGTTTCGTTTTCTAAGCGACTTTAGCAAACCAAATGCACAAAGTTTTATTTTTTACAAGCATTTACATAGAAGAACAAAGATTTTATTGGTTTGTTTAAACTTTTTTGATAAATATTAGTTGGGTTAGACGAAAAGTCTATGTAAACTATGAAGGACACTAATTGACACAATTCAGCGTCTAATAAACGAAAGCGTGTAAATGATATTCATGAATTTTTCATTGCAAATTATTATCTAAATTATTTTGGTTCATCTACTTTTGAAATTTATGGAAAATGTTTAAAATTTACCGCAAACTTATTTCTATTTCCGACGCGTATATGATACTTTATTAATATATCCATAAAACATAATTTAATAACTTAATAACCATAATAGACGTTACCTTTGAATCTGAGACTTCCGAGATACTATGCTTGAACTAATAACAGATTCACTTTGAGGTGTACAGAAAATTTACCCACAAAAGTTTTCGTTAGCCCCATTTTAACAAGATCAATCTGAAATAATTATAGGATTCTATTTAAAAGCACAAAGAATCTGCAGCCATAAAAAAATGCCGAGAAGTAATATGTATACACAGAATGCATCTTAAAAATTTTTCAGTAATCGTATTATTCCATCCAAACACAAAATCATGCAATCCAAATATTAAAGAATCCACAATAGGCAACTACGAAAAACATCACAAAATTCAAACATTACAAAGTTGTTAACAGCAATAACAATGAAAATAACTCGATGAAAGCAGACACATAATACGACCTACTAACTCCGCACCATTCAATATCCAAAATAATTAATTCAATCTAAACAGCATCAAAATAATTATAACCACATCCAAAACTATTATAGATATGATCAGGATTCCAAATCCTCCTAACAGGAATAATTCTGTAGCAGGTATATATAAAATAAATGGCCAAAACTGCCTCTCACAATACATTAGGTAAACTTAGGGAAATATAAAAACCATCAATGAACAAAAATGTTGTGTCATACACAACAATCTATCAAATGAAGTACTTATCTATAGGAATAAAATAAATCACAAATTTGATCTGACGAATGCCACACTTACTAAAAAATTTACAACTTACTCAGAAGGAAAATTCTCGAGCGTGCCACTATCGAATCTTAACAAAATATAAAACTGCGCTCCAGATTTTTTATATATCTGCATTTCGGAAATAATAACTGATTTCCCAGGTCAATATACATGACTACAAAAAAGGTAAAATATTAAAAAAAAAACAGTTAAATACATAATCTCATGTTATTTGAAATATGTAAGTTATAACCTGTCACCTAATGTTAAAAGCTGTCCTACACTGGTTGCAAGAGGTAAATAAATATTTTCAAATTTACACTGAAAGGTAGGGTACAGCGTACATTTTACTGATTTCATCCATTACAGTAAAGTAACACGTGCAAGCTTGAAAGTAATATATTATATATCCTAGTCACGTGGCTTGGGTTGGAGTTTACTTGTCCGTGGTGGTTGTCTGATTTGACCGTAGCCATCAGTCAATACTTTGAAATAAAACTGTTATATATCAAATTACGCGCAGTGTTTTGAAATTATTTTAATGAACGAGAAAAATATATTTGCTTTGGTCCGCTTAGATAATTACGTTAAATGTAATCGATAGGGTAGATGGATGGCAGAGAACTATTTATAAGACAAAATCATATGAAATATAATCATTTTCATTTAATATCACTCAAGATACAATATGCAATTTCCTCTCCATGTGCTCAGTAGTTACCGTATTGTGAGAAATTCAATGCAACGCATGCAAACATTAATTGTCTATTCAATTGAGTTATGGCGTCTTAACGACGATATATTATCCATGAAAAGAAACGCTCTTTCAGATTTCAGTGTAAAACGAATTACGTATTTTCTTTTTAGAGGTAATGGTTTCATTTAGATTGGGATCAACGATTTATTTTTAGATTAAACTTAAATTAAACTTGGATTTTTCGATTCAAAATATTTTTTTTAATTTTAGAAAGAACAATCTAATAATTTTTCTCATCAACAAAGCGTACGGAATGAGAAGCAATCAATTCTGTGATTAATAAGCGATATGCGTCCAATGAACAAATTAATATTAAAACACTATAAATTTGTACTAAGCAGAAAACAACTTAATTACAATTTTAGATGTATATATGCCTCTATTATTTATCATATCATTTCAGCTCATCGATGATTATGGTTCCTCTCTTTTTTGCTCTGATTAATATTTTCCCCTTTACCAGCCCTCGTTCTATTTCAGCTATCATTTATGCAAACTCAAGAAGGTTACTCACTGTTTTTCTGTGTTTTGACCATATCTTGTGAGTGCTTTATTTTCCATACCGTTTTTCCCATTATATCTTCCAGAAATTTCATGTTTCTCTTTCTTATTGTAATTCTGCGATTCCTTGTAGTTCCTATTTTTCTTTAACAGTTTCTCGTCTATCTTTGTTCTGCCAGTAACATTTTCAGCGTAGCGCTAGTAAAAAATCTCTCTCATTTTAATAAGTGATTGCACTGCAATCTCTGTCATATTAGAATTTAATGTTTATTTTCTTTGTAAACAAATATTTTCTGATCTTTTAGTATTTTGCTTTGGTTCTCGAAGGTAACTTTCGTTTTTTATACGTGCTTTGTGTTTTGAGTATCACAATTGCTCTCATAGGTTATTTTATTATATAGATTATTAAATGTTTACATATGCATTTTCTGAAGTCCTCGGTAGTTAGTTCACTATTTGCGCTGTCTCATTTGCTGGAAAACATAGATTGTTTTCAAAAACATAATTGTTTCCTTTTTTTGCTTTCCTTTACTAACGAAACGATTTTTCTCGGTAAGCAATCAACACGGCGTCATCCATGTATCGTACGCTTATAAATTTTATTTCCCAATAATAAATACTGGTAATGCGTCTATTTCTCTGACAATGATAAAATCTTCTACCCTTTTTTAATTGTAGAGAATTTGCAATTTGTTTTGTTCTTAGTAGAATTATAAATTAGTAAACAGTCAAGTTCTCTTGTCAAGCATCTTGTTAAAAGATTTTTCTCAACTTTTCTTTTGGGGTCCATATTTTTGGCATAAAATTTCAGGCCCACATAAGCAAAAATTAGAAATTCCCTGTAACAGGAAATAGATTTTATTTCTTCTTCTTCTTCTTCTTCTTCTTCTTCTTCTTCTTCTTCTTCTTCTTCTTCTTCTTCTTCTTCTTCTTCTATGTGCCGTGCCCCTTCAAGACGTAAGCAATCGGGTCTTTCTAGTTAACATATGTAGCTCTTAACACCCTTACTCTTGTAACTCCACTCAATCCCTGCTCTACTATTCATTTCTCAAGTCTATCAAGTATGTCATACGTTGTGTCTGTCTGTTTCTCTTTCCTGTGAGTATCAGATTTTCTAAGCCCTCTTTCCACATTACATGTATTTTTCCGATGTTAAGTATCAGTTCCCTTTTCGTTTTCATCCCCTCTAAAACTTTGTCTTTGCTAACATGTTAATGTTATCCTCAGCATCCTTCTGCAGAACCATATTTTGGTTACTTCCAATCTTCCCTTCATCTTCGATGATACTGTCTAGCATTTTCTATAATATTGAAGGACAGCCCTAACATAACAATCCAGTACTTTCTTTTTCCTCTCTCTCTCAATACTCTACTCAGCTTTTGGAATGCATCCTTGGCAATGACATTTGCCTTCGGATCTCAGTGTCGCACCTTCCTTCCTCTCTCAGAACATTTCCCAATGATTGAAATTTCTGTACCTGCTTGATTTCAGTATATCCAACCTGTAGTTGATACTTTGGGCTCCTCTTTTTACTGATGACCACGCATTCAGTTTTCTTGCAGGTTATGTTTAGTCCTTTCTTTTCGCTTTCTTTAGCTAACATCTGTAGGAGGTACAAAAATGAAAAAATTGTAGAAAATATAAATGAGTACAATACTTTAATGTGTCAGCTTGTCAAGTTAGACGTCCAAGCCTTAGCTTAGCATCACATATGTCACCGCTCTTTTCTAGCTGCATGTCCAAACCTGTTTTAAAAATCAATCAGATGCCGGTAAAAGAGCCCACGTTGAGAATCATTGTACTAGTGGAAGCATGACTGATTTTATTGTTGAACAATAGATGAAAAACATCAAAATACGCTCATGATAGACTAATGAAAGTAATATATTATACTAATGTCATATACACATCACGATATCTATGCGTTTCTTGTTAAATTTTAGCAGAAACGTAATAAGTAAAATCACAAAAGATAAATTTTAGAAATTAAATCAAAGAAAACACATTTGAATAAAAATAAATTAATATATTAAACTATAAAATTATAAGTAAAAAAAAAATTACAAACGTGTAAAACACTCACAAAATATCCCGATTCGGCATTTGGAGTTGACAATTATTTTCAGTCAGCCGAAACGTCTGGTATGCTAAGATAACGTTATTTTGAAAAATGCATTGTTTCTTTGTATTGAACTTAAAATATGCTGCGCAAAATTCAGTTTCGCCTAGCACAGCAAACTACTAAAAAACCAAAACATCACCCTGAAAATTCGAGTCATATATTCAATAGCCTAGTCAGAGCAAAAAGGCAGACTTCACTAAACGCTACAAAAGACAAGAAGTTTTGGAGAGCAATAACTGCCCATGTCCTGAAGGAACGAAGTACAAAGGAGAAGAGAAATATAAAATAATAATTCAAATAATATTTTCAGGTTTTAGAATTGTATAAACAAATACATCCTTTAATAAAAAGAAAAAGCTGAAATTTTCTGACAACGCATATTCTGATCAGTACTACTTGAATCACTGTAAGTTCTCCACGCACCTTGCTTCCTTAACTCAAAAGATTAATATCAAAGTGGTTCTTAGAACTTTACGACGGCGGAAACCGTGTCTCTGTTCTAACTCTAAACATAGCTATAGGATACATGATATAAAATAAAATGTGTATTTGAAGATAAAAAGAACTTGTTTTTATAAGAAGCTTCTCTTTTCAGCTACTGCAGTTTGAAGCACATAACGTGAAAATACACGTTAACATCAAGTTGAAAATACGAAAGAAAATCAGACACTCATCGATTTACTTATTTACAGAATTTAAGTGATGTTAAAATATTATATCAAAGATTTTTTTATACCATCGTATTCAAAATTTAGAATAATGCTTTTAAACTGACTCTGAACATATTTGCCACTTATACAAAGCGGTCAAATCTGTATTTTCAATCAAAATAAAAAGAACAAGCATTTAAAACTTTCTCGTTCATGTATAAACAATTAAATACGGTTCAAATATGAATATATTCATTCCAGTACTGTAATATCTTCCTTAAACATTTATTATTATATGTACCCGTTATGTAACCCGATATGTATCTCATTATTATTATATATACCCTTTCCACTAAAATGATTTATATTTTTCTGAGATTTTAAATAGCTCGAAAACGATTCCAGGGGTTTTCCTGTTATTTACATTTCTTGAGTCTCCTGTTGCAAATCTATTTAAAGGCAAACGCTTATTATGCATTTAAAGCCATAAATCTTCTATTAGTCGTTTTCCTTCAAGGACTTTGACGATTATGGCTCTCCATAATTTCTTTTGTAGCTCATAATACATTTTGTTATCTATTCCAAACCTTGTTCCATCATTCATTTACTCAAGTGTGTAAGGTGGTTATGCGTTGCTTTCCCAGACGGAATCTGTAAGTGCTTAAGTCTGGTGTAAATCGGGGTTGCAAAAGGACATTCTAAGCATCCTTTTATTTCTTAAAGTTATTTTAAAGATCCAACACTTGCATCGTCATATTTGAGGATAACATATTTTCTGGATGTAGACGCAGACATATTTGAGTATGTTGTGTTTTGGATTGACTATTTATATGAACTGACCAATTGTGCATTCTGTATATTTTTCATCTTTAGGATTCTCCATAGATAAAATCGAGCACATATATATCATGGATTTTGTTAAACACTTATTAGGAATGGAGCATTGGTTTGGGTTTCTACAGTTACAGAGATTGTTATTATGGGGCAGACTGGTATTAATGTTACAGTTATTTTTGTTGTGTGCTTTTAATATTTTGCTGTTCTGTACTTTAATTATTATTTCTAGATTGTTGGAGTAGCTATAGCTTAGTCTTACTGCATTTCTATTGAATATTTTGCTTTGAGGGTTATGTTTAGGAAAATGCTTATCTATTAGTTTAAGAAATTTTTGAGCTCTTGAATGTTTCCACAACGTTAAGTTTGGATGATTGATATCCGCTTTCTTTAAGGATTTCGTCGTAAATTACTTTGTGTTTACCAAATATTTCTTTATTTGAGGAGTGTGTATTAATGCGGCTTTCCACTGATAATGGGATACGCTTGATAATGTATGGTGGGTGATTAGAATTTGGGTTTATATAGATTAGGTTAGCATTATTTTTCATGTAAGTTTGGAAAGTGTTCGATACTAAATCTAATGTTATGTCTAGGAAGTCAACTTGCTTGATATTAGGATTAATTACTACGTTAAGACCAAAGGATTTAAAAACATTATGAATTAATTTTCTAGTTTTATCAACCTTACTTCCAGTAGATTTATTTATTATTCTGAGTCCGTCATCTCTATAGAGTCCTATATTGATAGTGTCAATTTCTTTATACGCCGTGAGATTGTACAATAGGAATAATCTGACTAGATCCGAAGATTCTGCAGAATCCAGGGCTCTTATAGATAAATCTAAATCATCTGTGGAATTTTTTGCCCATTGTTTGTTGTTGTGGATGAGAACTGATTTTCTACAGTTCAAAATTATTTTGATTTCATCCTTTGAGATGTCCGAATAGAATTCCGCGAATTCCCGGACAAGATCGAAAAGGCCCTCAGATATCGATGGGTAAAAATCCACGATATCAAATTGTAGGAAAGTGGCATTATTTTTTCCCCAATCTTTTCAAGCCATTTAATTACATGCATTGTACACCTGCATTGCATGAGTTGGGTTTTTTTCTTTATTTGTTGGTTAACCATTTCTAATATTACCTTACTAATTGTACCAATTTCTGATTTTGTAGGGTTTATTTTTCTAGTGGGTAATTTTCAGTAGAATGTCGGCTTATGGTCTTTTAAAAGTATGTATACCTCCTTTGTTGTACTTTGGGGGACTCTGTCACTTATTTTCAGTTTATCCGTAATTTGTTTGTCTGAGTAGTTGATTCTATCTATGTGGTTTTGGTGCTCCGTGTTAATTTTTCTGTAGTTTATTTTAAGGTGTTTCTTAATTAGGTCTTTGTACTCTTTTGTGTCCATTTTATATATATACCCCTCCTAACACGTTCATAAGGAAAGAAACAAGGGCAAAGCAGAATCGGCGCAGTTCATTCTCTTTACTACTAGTTTTTACACTTTACTACCGTTTATGAAAGCCCGTTCTGCGTGTTTTCTCTTTAAGAGTGCCTTATTATTTTATTTCACTAATTATGTCATAGAATAGTTAGGAATATATATATATATATATATATATATATATGATAATAATATATATATCAATGATAATAAAGACCGTTGTGAACTTATTTACTGGTGTCGAAATTTACTTATTTACTCGTGTCGAAAAACCTTCCACAAATCTACGAAGAAGGAAACCAACGGTTCTTAAAAAAGAAAGAGCTAAGTACATGAACATCAGTCAAAACAGTTCGGACCGAGTCAGCACGTAGCCCAAAGAAAAAACCCCGATACGAGTAATCAACTAACAAAAAGCGCTCAGTACTTAGGTAGAGCGGTATAAATAAAGAATACCTAGTGTGTCAGACAGATCTAACTAGATTTCACATGAGCGGATAGCCAAGAAAAGCCATATATCCCCTCTTGTTATACTCAGCGGGATAGACTTTAAGAAAACAGTTAATAATCTTCTAAAATATTTTGCCGTCATTCCTTTATAGCAGGGATACACTCGTATATAATAAACATTATTAATCTTATTGCTAATATTCTTATATTTTTTCCTTTTTATTTATCAGTTTTTATTAACAGACCTATTAAATTTAGATATTATAAGAAACACACGTAGATTAGCTTTCATTTTCATGTTATATATATATATATATATATATATATATATATATATAATGTATATTGTGTATGAGGCGGATATTCTGCTTTATCTTCATCAAACTACGTAGAATTGATTTCATGATCAATTCGATGCATTAACAGTTACTTTGACGACGATATCATCAGCAGTTACAAAACAAATCAGGGTAGAAATGCGATACTTTCCCACAATATATTCACACATCTACTTGTTGTTATCATGACTGATGCAATCAATCTACGAATAAAAATAATTTTGTCAGTGTTCATAAAATTCATTAGAATCGACAAATGGCATTATACAGTCACGTAAGAGGAGAAAGGAAAAAGGTTAAATAGAAGTAAAACTAACTGCCTACAAGATTTTAAGTATTTTTGATTAAGTTATACGCATGTTGAAAAGCACGAATAGAAAACAGATTGGCTAACAGCATAAAATACGATCATACATTAAATCAATGGTGGCTATAAACATATATGAATGTTGTGAAGAAGTCTTAATCACATATACTGCTAAAAATTAACTTGATATTGATAACAGAAAGGGGGATGACTTTGATTAATGAAATACATTAAGAATAAAAACTGTAAATAATTACAATCCTGTTAAATATCTGTCACTGATCTTACTTGTCTGTACATTTTAAAATATATATTATCTTCAGATGATAAAAATGACTGTATCCTGACCCTTTCTTATATGCTTTATTTTGAGCTGAAATTCCTGTCATATACTGTTCAATTTATTTTTAATATTCTCTACTGAAGTAATTGCACCAGAGATGATGGCGATAAGACAGAAAAATAAATATTTGTTATGGCGATATAAGTGCTCATTATTTCATTATACAAAGGAATTGTTGGTTTGTCTGCACAATCACTTTTGATATAAACATAAACACACTAAGGACGTGGGATAAATTAATGAAATATTTTTTAAAATACTGATATAACATAATCGAGTATATAAAACAATTGTTCCAGATATTGTAAACCAATTTGAAAACAAATATAAATTTGAAAATAAATTTTAGTTTTGATTAAGTATAAAAAATGCGTTCAAAAAATCACTGACTTTTTTTTCCTGCTAAAACAAATGTCACATTTGGTAGGAGATGACGCCAACGTTCCTACGTACGCGTGAACAAATGCCGCGCTGGTAGACCGCACGCGTTCCTGATTGTCACTCCTAGTTTAGAGACGTCTAGTGTGCACTCGTCTGATTTTCGTTTTTACTCAAAATAACCGAACAAACACTGAGCATCTACTTTTGCCAAAGCTTGGTGATACACAAGCTCAAACCCTTCAGAAAATTCGGAAGGTATTTAGCGATTATAGCGTGGGAAAACTCGGATGAATATGTGGTAAAAATGTTTCAGACATGTCTGTATCACGGTGGAGAGCATTAAAAGACATACAACAAGGAGCCAATTGAGATGGTTCGGTGGATCAAGGACAATACTCAGGAATTAGGAGTAACCATTTTAAGGAGGATTCTACTTTAACGAAGAATCTGTGCAAGCTAAGCGATTTCACTTAATCATTCTGTCAGCATAATACAAGCCTTCCTAATCAAGAACAACACACCAATTTTTCCACAGATTCCTTAATATCTGGACGTGTAACCGTGTAATATTGTGCTATTTCTCAACACGAAAATCAGACTGACACGGAAGCAATTTGAGTAGCGAGAGAGAATTATGATAAAAACGACGGCGGAGCTTCATAGCATTGCTGAGAAAGCATCTCGTAGATGTTAGCCGTACTGGTAGAACCACAGAGAGAAGTGGGTAAACTGATATTTATTTTTGTAATACACAAAAAATGTGGCACAAGGTCAAAAATATGCAAGGCTTGTTTTCATCTCTCGGTAAAAAGAGGAGCCTAAAATCCTAACTATAGGCCGGTGATATTAAAATCAAGCATGTGCAGATATTTAAATTCGTGGCAATTGTTTTAAAAAACGAAACTGAGATCCGAATGATTCATTTTAATAGCTGAGTTGAGTGTTGACAGATGGGAAGATTTCATTGGAAACAAAGAAGAAAGTACTGGTTTGTTATGTAATGACTCTCATTCAGTATGGTAGCGAATGCTGAATAATCTTATCAAATATGAAGAGAAGAACTGGAGCAACCCAAATGTTGTTCTACAAAAAGATGCTAAGGAATATTATGGCCCAAGCATGTTAACAACCATGAAGTTTTGGAGCGGATGGAAACGAAACAAAAAATTGATATTTTACACCAGGAAAAAACAGCTGAAGTTTCTGGGACATGCAATGCAGATTGAGGTTTTGGAGAATTTGATATTCACAAGACAGATAGAGGGGAAAAGAGACAGCGGAAAGCAATGAATGACATAATTAATCGGCTTGAGCAACAGGATAGTTGAGCGGGGTTTGGGGGAAAAACTAGAGAAAGTGTCTTAAGAGCTACACGCTATATGAAGAAGTGGAAGGCCATGAATGTCTACGTACTGAAAGGACATGGCTTATAGAACAAGAAGCCAAAATCTCTGACCCAAGCAAGCTATAGAATATTTCCTGCACCAAAACATCACATTCTTATTTACTATTCTTACTAAAAATAGAAACACCACAAAAAATCAAAGACACTATGAGAGGTTTGTAAACTCGCATGGGAAGCATTTTGATTATATATAATTTAGCAAATGTGCACAATTGATGTTTTATACCAAAAGATCGGATACTTTTTGAACGCTCCTCGTATTTGCTTGTAATCGTTCATTATTTTTAGGAAATTACTAGCCGGAATTTTACTTATTTTTACCCATTTCCTAATCTTTATACATAAGCTGAGAGCCATGTCAGTAATTTCCGTCTTAATTTAGTTACATTCTGTTGGCTTGCTAAATAATCTTAGCTTGATGCCAAAAAAAAATAACTTAATAACTAAATGCCTCCAAAATTGCCCGTGACAGGTTTTAAAAGGTTTCGATCGATGTACGTTTCAGATTAAATTTAAACAGGTTAATATATGATGAAAACATGAATTAATTTTCATGCTAAAATTTCATCTGAAAACTTATATGTATGTACCTCCAAAAACTTGCTAAAAATCACCGTAGTGTGAAGAAAAATGGCCCCAAACTAAATAAAAACAAAGATTTATTGTCAAAATGATTATGTAATTATTAAGAGGATAGATGGAATTATTTTTAATTATTTTAAAAATTTAAAATTTTTTTGTAACAGGTTCGAAATTTTAGTAGAAAAATCTTGTTTCTCTTTTGTTCGTGCGTGACAAATAGTCCAAGGGTTTATAACGTCAAACTTAATATTACGCAAGGCATTTTTTGACTGTGAAAGACACATTAATTTGAATATTCTTGCAAAAATCAAATAATGGTCGAATTTTAATGAAAGTTTCAGGACTTATTCATAACTGACTGACATCACTTTTGAAAGAATTAGAAAATATTAGTAAAATTTTATTTTTACATACGTTACCCCACAACCAATTAATTTCCAGAAATATCTAAAAATACGCTATCGTTTGCCCATAAAAATAATATTAATTATATTCCGGAGTCATTGGGAAATGCTAATCAACTTTCTTTTTTTCTTCAATATTTTCCACTTTTTTGAAAATCTGCTCCGAATCGCGAAAATAAAAATGCAATAAAACAATGTCATCTTTTGTTTGGATAAATTTTTAATTGCTTTTATAAACAATATAAATTAAGGATATCATAGCCTGAAAAGAAAAAGTTCAATAATTAATGAAATTTTACAAGAATTGTTATCATTTTTATCATTTTTTATTATAATAAATTTATTAAGTTTTAAAAAAATTAAATTTCCTCCTCCATCGTTTAGGCTATGGTGTGAAATTAATGCCTGGCGACTATATTTACTCATCAAAAATTGAAAAGCTTAATACAAATAATTTACGCCTTAGTTTTTTAAAATAATTAAAATATTTTAATTGTGTGTATGTTGATTACCCATATTTTTCTTGTACGTTAGCCGTACGTGATAAATAATCATTAAAAGTTCACGTGATTCAAGGGTTGCTCTCCCTTACATTAATAAAATGTGCCCAATTCTTTTGATTTCCACATGTTTCTGATATACTGAATAGAAAATTAGTTGGGCAAAATATATAACATATTTGGCCAATTCCTGGTGTAAGCCATGATTATGTCGACTAGATCAAGAATTTCATAGATTCATGTTAAAGAAATGACGAGGGTTGAAGAGCCATTTAAAGTAACACAAACGGGCCTTTTCAGAGTCACAAAATATTCTTGAATGTTTTTTCTCTTCCCATACATGGTATTGGATGAATAGATTATGAAATATCATAATGGTGTAACCAAATATATGTACTTGTTTATAAAATGTACAGTACTATAAAAATTATGTCAGACGTTTTTACCATGTCATAAACTTAATGATAACTTATTAAGAATATGAAAATACATAATAAAAATATTAATAAACAGCATAGTATTTTATAACTTGACTTAGCTCAGTTATTTTAATTTCATTCTTTTTTATTAAATTGTAAAATCATTTTAAAAGAAAAAAAAATTATATTTTAATTTTTATTTATTCAGAATGCATATTCAAACATAAGGCTATAAAGCAAAACTAAAATTCTATAAAATATTATATAAATGGTGAAAAAATTATGTAAATTTAAAATTTTTCTAAAACAAAAAACTTACAATATAAGCTACATACAATTTTGTCATGTCAGTCACCATACTTAACGTAAATCATTCGTCACCTCAGACGAATCTGATAAGAGAACTACCGTGTTTAAGAAACGCCTTTATCGTGCATATTAGGCATTAGAAAAGTAATAGTTGTTTAGAATCCGAATAAGGTAAATTTTAATTTTAAAAAATGACTTGAATAACGTGTTAGCGAGGTATACTTAATTTTTGCAAGATTTGGCTACTGTTTACAAAAATATGTCGATCGATGAAAAATAGCGGAAAATTGAAATTTCTTTCTTTTAATCAGAAATATTTTAGATTCCAATCAATATAATTTCGGTTTGAAATACACCGGTGTATTTTACTTACTAGAATTATTAAATTTAATCTCTTTGCTTTCAATTAAAGCTAATTTTAAAACTTCAAAAAAACTTATTTGTTTCTAAAATTTTAATTTCAATTTAGGTATCGAAAATGAGTGAAATGAAATTTAAATGGAGGTACATAATTATATGCATGCATCAAAAACCTGAAGCTTCACAGATTATTAGCTGACATGTATTTTATTTTACCGCAGTATAATGTTCATATTTACAAAGAATTAAGTGCAATGATAAAAAGGGAAGATGTTCGAAAATGTGTAATTTTCCGGTCAGATAAACAATGCGAAGTTACTGAAGTTTCTACATATTTCAATTCTTCTAAATTAAAAGGAGAAATGTATAACTGAAATTTAAGCAAAAACTATATTGCTAAACGTTATATTAAACGTGCACTTCTAGAATGAAATTGTTCTTCTAATTTTAAAGCATTTAGCCATCAATTGGTTTAAATAATACAAAACAGCGGTCACACTTTTTAACGTTTAAATTTGTAAATGTCAACCCTTCTTCTAACCTAACAGTTTTTTATCTTCTATTTTCTAGAATCCTATAGGATACAAATTCTATATCACCCAACAATTAATTGAAACGCAAAGAATAAAATTGCACACACGCAAAAATAGATCAGAATGATTGAAAACATTTTGGAAAAACCCAGACCAAATTTCACAATCAATTGTTTAATTTAATTCTGACAAATAGGAAAGAGATTAACCTGAAACTAAAAGAAAAAGACGAAGCCAAATTTCGCAATCAGCTGTTTAATTTATTTTCTAACCAATGTAGGGAAGCGATTTGCAAAACTGAGAGAAAAGTTGAATTGGTATAAAGTGAAGAGGGAAAGAAAGTCAGAGACAGTCAGTCAAATGAGAGCACAGAGAGACGACATGCAAGATGTGAGTAAAATGTTTTAACTGGCAAACCCGCACATAAAGTCGCGTTTCACATCCATTCTCCTTCTTCACTCATGCTAATTTCTTTAACTCTTCTTCTTTAGCCTCAACATTCTCGCGGTCAACAAAGAAGATGACATCGACGACTACAACAACAAATACAACTGGCTCCCAAAAGCTAATGTCCGATAGAACAATTTCCTAATATATATATGTATATATGAATTAAAAATACATTGCGACACGCAAATTTCTGTTTCGAGATTTCTATTTCGTCATAAGCTAATGTTAGATGCTAGTTGTGAAAATGATTTACTTTTAAATACAAGAAACAATCCGTTTGCTATTTATATATGCCGGAAGACATAAAATTTATGTGTGTGTGTGTGTTTCTTTTAACTTGTCGGAATAAATATTCACTTTGAAATTTGGCCAGTAGTTTCTATTTTTATGGAATACATACAATTTTCTTTTTCATCCCTACCGGTCAAAAGGTCAACATACTTTAACCTCATTTTATTTTTTTTATTTTTTTTTATTTTTGTTGCTTCTCACTAAATCTTATTACCTTTGGTGTATACATTCTTGTCCTAAAAATAACCTTTCTGCTTTCTCCATATCTTGACCTCTTCTTATGGAAACCAGGAAAGAGATGAAGACACACACACACACACACACACACACACACACACACACACACACACACACACACACACACATATATATATATATATATATATATACGTGCACACTCACATTTTTAAATGTATTTGTACGTGTGTATAGGTGTGTATGTATATGTTTATGTATTTTTATTTTATATTTTTATAAATATTTATATTTGTATATATGTATGCATGCACACACACATATATATGTATATGTGTGTATATGTATATATATATATGTATTTATTCGTGCATATGTGTGTGTGCAATTTTTGTATATGCGCGTGCGTGTGAGTGTATATATGTACGTGTGTGAGAGAGGTTGTGGAATACGCAAATGGCAAATATAGTCTAACTAAACGTATTTGATATAAAATGCTAAATATCATACTTATACAGAGAGCTTGATGGATCTTATCCAAAATAATTATAACTTTTCTAAAAGGAAAAATTCAACACACCTTCATACTGGTTATGAATTAGTAATTAATAATAATTCATTTTATGAGCTAAATTCGCCCATTTCATAGAACCACACTACTTCCGTTACATCCGGCATTAACTTCTTCTCTAGAGATAAACATTCCTCTAAAAAAAGAAATAGAAAACAATTATTATGTTTCAAAGCAAAAATCGTGGACCTATCTCAATTGAGTATCTCTAGATTGGTCAGGGATTTGTCACTTCCTTGGTTAAGAATCATAAATTCATTATATGCTTAGTAATAGACTCCATATAACTCTACAGCCCACAAACTGTTCTCCGACAGGCAATATGGATTCCGATTTGACAGGTCCACAGCCGACCTGCTAACTACTGTAACGGAGTACATGCTACAGGCCCTTGATGAGTCTGACGAGGCTCGCGCGGTTGCTCTGGATATCTCCAAGGCTTTCGACAGGGTTTGGCACCCTGGCCTCCTATGCAAACTACGCGGTTATGGTATTACCGGTCGCCTGCTTGACCTAATCCAATCTTTCTTAAATAACCGCAAAATGAAGGTCGTTCTGAATGGGCGTGCCTCTTCGTCCTACAGCACGAATGCTGGTGTCCCACAAGGCTCTATCCTGGGCCCAACGCTCTTCCTTATTTTCATCAACGACCTCCCAGATGAGATCAGGTCCCAAGTAGGCATCTACGCAGATGACACTACAATATACTCCCGCTCCAGTAAGAAACCTGTCGTGGCGGACAGACATAATGTCGCTGCTGACCTTGAGCGGGATCTACACTCTGTGGTGAACTGGGGCAAGAAGTGGCTTGTCAACTTCAATTCCTCTAAGACCAAGCTGTTGTCTGTCAACCATTACAGGCAACCTCTTCTGCCTCCCATAAGCATGGACCAGATGATTCTCCCGGAGAGTAATACACTACGCCTCCTCGGACTTACCCTGTCCTCAGACCTGAAATGGAACCACTATATTGAATCCATAGCAAAATCTACTGCTAAGAAGATTGGGTCACTATGTCGATCCAGGATGTTTTTTCCACCTGAATCCATCCTGCATATATACAAGTCAACCATCCGTCCGTGCATGGAGTACTGCTGCCATTTATGGTCAGGTGCCCCTGCCGTTCTCCTCAGTGTTCTTGACAAGCTCCAAAGGAGAGTCTGTAATGTGATAGGTACTGATCTGGCGACTCGTCTGCAGCCACTTTCCCATCGTCGAAATGTGGCCTCCCTCTGTCTCTTCTATAAATACTTTCATGGCTTCTGCTCGGATGAGCTTAAGTCACTGATGCCTCCTCAACAGGTGTTTACCCGTTCAACCAGACTGGCAACTGGGTCCCACCCATTCACAGTCAGGTTAGCCAAACGCAGACGACAATTCTACTCCTGCAGCTTCCTCTCTCGCACTTCCCGCCTGTGGAACTCACTCCCGTATTCTTGCTTTCCTGACGGCTACGACCTCCAGAAATTTAAAAGCAAAGTTAATACTCACCTACTAACCATTGGCCTCTAGCTCTCTCTCCCCTCCTCTGTATAACCTTCCCTTTCTCTCCGCCCATGTACCTGTCATTGCACCTGCTTTCTCAGTTTTCTATTGTTCCTTTCTAACTAGCTTGTACTCCTCACTCTTTTCTAATTAATCTTTCTACATTTATGTAACCCCCTGCACATCAGTGGTGTTTCTGCCTTGCTCGGGGTGAAATGATTAAAAAAAAAAAAAAAAATATCAGTACCATTATACCTGCCTGTTTCCACATGCACGTATATAGATACAGTTACATGGGCTAATTTCCATTTTACTCAAATAGTTCCGTTAAAGGCCATAACAAATGAGATTTTATGTCTATTCTGGTATTCTTCATACCGGAGATTGTTTTCTTTTGATTCGTCCATCCTGTCTTTGTAACAATGCCTCCCTGATTAAGGGGTCTTAGCTACTTTTTTTAAATTTTAAAACCCTCAAATTTCTAATTAAATTCATCACTTGATAAGACATGGATAGTTTTGAAACAAAATGGCTACTTTTGTAGTGATATTATGAATCATATATATATATATATATATATATATATATATATATATATATATATATATATATATATATATATTGGGTATTAGATTTATATATAATATTCAATTGTAGACCAATGAAAGTTTATCTTTTTGTATTTAATTTTTCTTACTTTGGAAACGTTATTCTGGTTTCCGCGGAGAAATTCAACATACGTTTTCCTAGTGCTTTGATCAATGCGTATTTTCAAAGAATATGTTACTTATATAACCGAACGATGTTCATTCTTTTGTTTTATTTATGAGGGTGGCGTCTTTAGATATTTTTTCAAATATCGTGAAATCCTTTCTCAGCTTTTAATGTCCTATCGTTTTGTTATATAATGTGAAATATATTTAATTGCTTTCTACCTAAATTGAGTGAAATTTTTTTGATGTTCGTTGCTTTTATTATGGACATGTCTGAATGTATCTGCAGCCATTTCTTTTACTTTATACCTTTACCTATTTTTATCCTTTTGATAAATAATTTACACATTTTCTGATGTGTTTTTATGCACGTGATATGCGACTGATCTGACTTATTATCGGATAAATCACAGATTCTACACCACACGTTGACAAAGACTGAGTAGAGACGATTCGATTTGACAAACGACTTGTCACTAACCGTAATCTACGGGTGTGACACCCATAATCAACCTAATACAATAAATAACACTAAACACAAATGTGTCAGCACAAAACAAATATCTTGTCCATGGATGATTAAAGAAGACACTAGGTGGCATGTAACGATTCGAGTCGGAAACACGAAAAAAACCCGGCATTCAATATGAGGACACTGTAATAAATAGTTCTAATAAGAGATAGGCGTGCCGCGTTCAAATCGGTTTCTTTACATTAACCTTAAACTAAATAAATAAATAAATAAATAATTAGAAATTTATGATCCGGCTTTCCCATATTCAATAGTAGCTTTGATAAAGTAAATCAAAAGAGAATCAAGATACTAGTTTAAGAAAAAGACAACGCTGAATAAAATAAAATAAAAATCAGCTACTTGTAGAAATAAGCAAGCAAGCCAAGGGCCATGAATGAAATCGGGTAGACGGATATAGTAACATAAGTCTGACCCCATGCGCTGATTGCTTAGGGAGTAGAGACAACAAATCGGTCGAGTTTTCGATCCCGCCAGAAGCAAGTGGATATGTCTAGCCACACTGATGAGCTGCGATACAGCGAAACAGGCTTGTATGTGGATGACTAATATATATATATATATATATATATATATATAGGAAACAAAGTTAGATATTTTTACAAATCCACTGGTAATACTATATTTCGTTGTCCAAGCCGCTTTTCAAACCAAGTTCCTATAGCAGTGGATGCCTTATATTTGTGGATGACTAATATATATATATAGAGAAAAACAATAGTAAGATATATATATATATATATAAACAATAGTAAATACATAAATCTTTTATGAAGAATAGTAAGAAACCTATGACTGAAAGTATTATCTATCGCTTACCACTACTTTTCCCATATTTCTAGCAGAATTTGAATTCCACGTCAAAACACGACACGTCTTATGAAGTTAACAACGAGTCGACTCATTTTTTGACATCTTCATAAGAATGAAATTACTGCTCAGCCAGACAATGTGTCATCGGTCGGAACAAGTGATAAAGCAATATCTAGCCCATTTAAGCTTTTCCAAGTACCTTTTTTCCATTTTGTGTAAAAACCAATGTGGCTTACCGTTTTCATGCTGCAAAGTAACTTTGTGGTGTATTTGCTCCTTTTTTTCTTCAATGATCAGTTCAACCGCATTAACTGTAGTTGATAGCGATCTCCCGTGATAGCTTTGTTAGAATTGAGCAGCTTTACCGATGTTAATGCATGACAGCAGGGCTTACCCTACGATCTTCTACGCTTAAAGTTATTGTAATGTATCCACTTTTTACCGCCGGTCAGGATACTTTTCTGCTGTTAAAGCTTCTGTTCATGCGGGACAAGATGCCGTTCGACGTCTCTAGGCGTCAAATCGTGCAGCATACAATGTCCTTGATTCTGTGTCATTTTTTAATGCTTTCAATATTTTTTAAACTGTTTTGTGATCAACTCCTAATGATTATGCAAGTTCAGCTTGCACCTGACATGATTTTCATAAAGCAATGCTCCCAACTCTTTGTATTCTTTTCGGTGCACCAGAGAGTTCTTATCGTCATCATCAAAATCATAATTTTTGAAGTGGTGGAACCATTTTCTGCCTGTTGTTTCCAACAGAAAATGGTCGCCGTAAGTCTTAACAAGCATTCTTTGTGCTCCAGCTGCATATTTCTTTTAAATAAAGTAAGGCAGAAAATTCCTCGCAAATACAATTTTTTTTAACATGAAATCCGACATGTTTGATACTATGAAAAACAAAGTTGTTTTCACTTCGGCGAAATGGCATGCACTGAATTTCAACGTTGCTTATAGATGCATTACCAACTGACCAACTGAAACTATACGTACACAGTTCTGGGAACTCCATGTTTTGGAAAACATATATATAGTGTCATAATTACGCATACATATGATAATTGCATATCGTAAGAGAAGAAAATAGACCCAAAGGCAATCATTTGCTAACACATTCTGTTTTAAAATGTTTGCGAAAAAGGACTTCTAAGTAAAGTGTTTTTCTTGAGTTACAAAACAAGAGATTATGTTTCAAGTAATGGGTTTTCTGTTGTCCAATATTGTGAAACGAATATTTTGTTCCTGATCAGATATACCATCAATCAAATTCGCAAAAACAATTATGACATCTTTCTATATTTGTTTCAATAGGCTAAAAACAAGGTGGAAAATATGAATCAAATATATTAACTGTCAAATATTTTTCATTTCAAACATAATAGCTTGACTGATGTGAAGATTCGGTGAAACGGATAAGATCATCATCTCAAAATGATACTTTGAATAGATGAATAAAAAAGAGATTAATCAAATTATGAACACCAGTTAAGAAATATATAGATTCATTAAGAAGTTCTGTAATCAGTTATTATCCAAAACATGTCTTTTTCACCTTTTTAATATTTATTAAAACTTTTGATTTAATTTTAAATTAAGGAAATAGATGCTGAGCTGTGTGACTGGATGAAGGGAGCAAAAATATGTGTTCTATGTTAAGTATTGTTGTCCTATCTGGACTGGTACTACCTATTCCTAACTGCTCAGCCTTCTTATACTTCAAGGCATGAATCTAGTATCAGGCGTAAATGCATGTGGTCCGACCACCAAGGAAAGCAACTCGTCAAAGCAGTATCCATGAAAATGTGTATGTATGTCTGTAACGTGTGTATATGTGTTTCACATACTTTCTCAAATTTTTAGATCAAGAAGATTTCATGAAAATCGAAATATTTTCAAACTAATATATGATAGAGTAATAGGTATCCATAAACGGGAACTATATCACATGTACTTTTTAAAGGGAAGGGTAGAATATCAGGACATATTCGATTTCTAATGTTTATACTAAATTAGTAAACTACCATTCATAAAGGATTATACTTTTATAACAGAATTGATATTTTTATATATTTAATTTAATTCAGTCACTTTAACGTTGCCTTCTTGTATCTTCTCTATAACTACTTTAATGGCAATTGTCTGGTTAAGCTCTTCACTATGGCACCTGACTTTTTTTAATTTAAGCGTAGTACTCGACTAGCATCAAGACCTTATTTATATACTGTTGATAGGTCTATATGTAACCGTAAATTCAATATTCAACCAATTTCGTTTCTCGCACTTCTCAATTGTGGAACTTCAGGCTCCATGCTTTCCAGCAAACTTTAATCTGAGAAAATGTAAATGCAATGTCAGCCGCTATCTACTCTCTTCCTGATTATTTTTTCTCTCCCTTCTTAATATTAATGTTTCTCTTCCTTATTGTTATGCACTGTGATTCCTTGTATCTTAGTGTTTTACTGTCTTACATGTGTGACACCGATTTTTAAAATTATACGAATTTATTGTAAAAGTACACATGATTAAGATAAAAAATAAAAATGTGCAGTCACACGCATAAGTATTGGATACATGTTATTTTCTGTTATATCTCTAGTTTATGTTCGCCATTTTGCCTGATATTTGGTAAGTAATATCTCGTAAAGTTGTTTTAGTTGTATGTGGAAGGAAAATTAAAAACTCATGGTTGAATGTATTGTTTTATCAAAATTACTCTATGCAAAAGTATTAGATACATGACACTTTTTTCAAATTTTCCATTAAAAACTTTGTATTTTAAAAGCTTTAAATATTCAAATTTTCGATGGTATTGGAATGTTATCTCTGACCAATCAAAGAAGCACACAATTGCTTACAAGATAGTGATACTATTCATCTGATTCTTTGAGGTGCATTCTACAGTTCAAGGATTAAAAATGGTAAAAACTAAAGAATTATCCAGAGATATGCTAGATAAAATCATTGAACGTCACAAAAGAGGATCAGGTTAGCAAAATATTAGAAAAGAAATTAATCGGGCACTAAGTACAGTCGGAAATATCATCAGAAAGTATAACAAGTATGGTGACGGTACAGCAAACCTTCCAAGAAGACCGAGAAAAGTAAATGAGAGGACTTCAAGTTTTATCAGCAGAAATGTGCAAAAAAACCCTTCAGTATTCGTTATGAAATTAAAACTGATTTTGAGGGTGCTGGAATTAATGTAAATAAGCATACCATTAGTAGAGCTATATATCCTACAGACTTTTATTCATGATCACCAAGAAAACTGACTTTACTGAAAACCAAACATGTCAAAGACCGATTAAACTTTGTTGAAACTTATGAAAAGAAAGGTATGCAGTTTTGGGAAAATGTAATCTGGTCGGATGAAACGAAAGTTGAACTATTCCGAAGGAACACAGGGACAAGTGTTTGGCGAAAAAATGGCACTGCCTTCAACAAGCAGAATACCATTCCCACAGGTAAGTTTAGGGTTGGTTTCGTTATGATACGGGGATGCTTTCCATCCAAGGGCACTGGTGAGATACAAGCTATCCTTGGTAGAATGAATGGTAGCATGTACAGGGTGATTCTAGAAAAGAACTCTCAGAAATCTGCGACTTCTTTAGGACATGGTAGGAATTTCGTGCTTCAACAATGATCCAAAACATACCGCACAACTTAGAAAGGGATGGTTTTAAAATAATGGTATTATTACTCTTAATTGTCCAAGTTAGTCTCCTGACTTGAATCCAATTGAGAATTTGTGGAATACGTTGAAGGTTGAAGTTCATAAGCGGAATCCACAAAATATCAAGCAATTAGAGGAATTATGCAAGGAAGAATGGGGTAAGGTAACAGTGGATCAGTGTAGAAAACTTGTGGCCAACTACAGAAAGCGACTGGAAGCAATTAAACAAAACAGAGGCTACGCAACAAAATATGAAATTGATGTATCCAATACTTTTGCATAGGATAATTTTAACTTTGATAAAAATGGATTCAACCATGAGTTTTTAATTTTCCTTCCATATACAACTAAAACAACTGTACGAGATATTACTTTCCAAATATCAGGCAACATGGCAAATATAAACTAGAGCTATAACAGAAAATAACATGTAACCAATACTTATGCGTGTCACTGTATCTCATACAAAAATGTTTCATCTAGTATTTTACATTTTGATGCAATTTTCGTAATGGTTTTTATTTCCTTCTAATTTAAAGTCAGTAAAAAACATTTATTTAATGGTCAGTATCATATATATATATATATATATATATATATATATATATATATAATTGCAATATTAATCATTTCCTTATAAGGACGCATTCACTTCGCTTATAAACTATATCAAGATTCCAGTCTTAATAGATTTTGAAAGCGACTTCGAAGACTTGTTGAAAAGAATTATTTTCCACATTCCACCTACTCCCACACGGGCGGTATATAGTGAGTCTCACACTGCTCTATCGCTACCATAAAAAATGCATCTCTGGGTTCCACCAGGCCTGACTTTCTCAGCTGTCGTCCTCTATGCCACTGATATAGCAGAAAACCGTATTCCATCACCGAGAACTAAGTAGCACACAAACAACTTCTTTTGTCGAACCATGACCATATGAAACCTACATCAAAACGGATGCCTCCCCGATCACTACAATTCCGTTCTGTTCAATTCTAGAGTCAATCGTGGTCTTTCTTTCTAACCATTATACAACCTTTAACGAGTAGCCACCGGGCCTTGTACAGGGTGAACAATATTATAAAAAAAGAATAAAACATATGGTTTAAACAGTCAGAACCAATTTAGTTTGACATTTATAAAATTTTTCTCTTAAAAATTTCTTCAGGAAAATAATTGTCTCAATTCCAGTAATTCTCATTGTTCTTTTTAGTATACATGGTGTTTCCTTCGTAACCTTTTATTTGAAGTAGTGTGAAACGTTAATATCTTGGATATATTATTACTTTCTCTTAAAGTTACATGTGATATTCATTTTAGCATTTGATGACAGTTCTCAAGTCACCTGGTTGCAATTATTTCTTTGTTGTTTTGTAGTGCCAGTTAACAAGTTTGAAAAGGGGGTCATTACCAACACCTATACGCTTCACCCGTTCTAAACCACTTTTAAACATTGTTCTGAGAAAGATGTTGCACACAGTTGTCAATTTAGGTATTTGTGAATGACTTTCGTGCCAGGAATAACATCCATATGAAAGTTTTGATATGACGAAGCGATTTAAAAACATGACACATGTATTCAGGTTAATATTTCTTTTAGTTTTGAATTTATCCAATGGTTCATATTGGTTCTAAATTTTAGATGAACTATATGTTTGACATTAAACGCTTCTTAGATATTAATAACAAGATTTTAACGATCTGGGATAGAAAACTAAAATTGTATTGACTACTTACTATCTGACTATGGTCCTCGTCTTTTTTGATATTATATCAATCTTTTGGTTGTTGTGCTCTCCGTTCACATTGATCCGGGTAACCTACAGGGAATTCGAAACTGAACCCTGTATTTCTAGACTTAGGTAGACTGTTCGTCTTCCAGTGTCTATTTCTATAGATATATCGACTAGTTCTTATTTTTAGTACTGCGAGAATTGTTTCTATTGATGCCAAATATTAAAACTTATAATGTGGCGTTTAAATGTGATTTGTTTAATATATAATAAAAACTTGACTATATCTAATTTTGAGTCTCCTTGTTTATTATTTTGCAAATATTGATGGAAGAGTACTATGTGAATGAAAGTATGCATAACGCTACACTATCATGATGTCATGAAAATATCAACATTATGCTCTGACTCCAGTGAGATAATGTGAATATTGACTTGGAGTTAAAACAGCGTGTAACCCTGAGTGTCCGAAGGATAGAATATTTACGAAATTCTGTGAAAAGTTTATTTCTCTCAATCTATGGTGTCACATATGTACCTACCGGGAATAACGGATTCACAGGGGCCGTGAAATAGCCGAGCAATAGTCAGTCCTTACCAATCCCTGTCCGTGCTATCTAACTCAACTTGTTTGTGTTAACTATGGCAACAGAGAAGATGGATGAAGCGCTATTCAGAAAGTACTAGACTCATAACCTGTAGGTCAATTATGTACTGCTTACTTTAGCTTCCATGCAATATGGCAACAGAACAAACACTAGAGAGTCCTTGTCTTGTAAACACCACGACGCGGGATACAGCGTTTCGCCTTTTGTGTTGTAACGTCGATAATTGAAAACAAGAGGACAGGCAATGTGAGGCGAGGTTTGATGAATAGCATATCCAGTCGTTTCGAACTGTTCATAGCGTTCGCATATGGTGAAGATCTATGAGACCTTTGGCACGAGTTTACCACAAGGCAGCTGGTTATATAATAGTACTGTGTGTGTATATATGCAATGGGTTTATCCGCTGTTTAGCTAAAAGGAAATGGTGCGTGCACTACGGTTCCAGCAAGAATCTAATTACCCAGGTCAAACCAATTGTGGAGCATTGCTTTCATGTCTAGATTTGGGCTGCTCACTCTTCAACTGCCTGTCTTGATAGAATTCAGAATATATGAAGCCATATAGGTGATTAATTATTTTCTATCTAATAACTACTTACCCACAGACGAAACGTCTCGAGCCTCTCACTACTCTGTCTCTATCTCTGTAGCATTTTTTCTACCGAATTACATTCCTTGATCACGCCAGCCCTGTCCTTTGCAGCTGGGACCTGCCACGCCACCTTCACTGGTATGGATTATTTTCATTCCCTTCATATTCCATTTATAAAAAGAAAATTCCACTCGGGTACATTCTTTCCAAGAACACCTGCATTGTGGAACTGGCTCCAGGTAGAATGTTTTCCCAATCACTACAGCTCTAGATTCAACTGATATCTCTCCTGCATAACCTTAAGAATGTAATTTCTTGCCCATTCTTACGTTCATATAACATAATACAGTAACCTTCTAACTTGAGTTCCTATTGGAAGCTAGTTATTTCTGGACCATTTATACCCATTAATAGACCTTATGCACCCACAAGATTATATGCAGTATAACATCTTATTGGGAACATGTTACCTTAAAATTTTACTTTTCAGATACATTGTCGAAATTTTTGGTAATGCGTTTTACCACAGATTTTGCTAAATATTAACTCCATCGAGCATTTCTGGGACATGCTGGAAAGGTCTAGTCGAGGCAGCATCCTGCAGCTACAAATATCAGGCAAGCATAGCAACAATTAAACCCCAGAGGTCCGCCAGTCATACAGCAATATGCATCTATAAGGCACTAGGCATCTAAAACCTGACCTTTGTCACGTCAATGTCTATAATTCTAGAGGTTTTCCGGCCACGTCGTGGTATTGAAACTTTCTTGAATACAGACCTTTCTATACAGTACTCGATATATATATATTTTCAAAGTTTCAAATTACTCTTACCAAATATCAAGTAAAATGGCGAAAATAAATGAGAGTTATAATAGAAAATAACATGTATCCATGTATCACTATATATATATATATATATATATATATATATATATATATAATGACATGAAATTGGACACGCCTCCGTATAATATAGTTCGTTTTATTTTACCAAAACTTTTGATCCTAATCTTATTCTATATTGTGGTTATATTGTCTAATATATGAATTAATTATTTGTAAACATTTCATTCTACAACATATCTTGTAACTATAATTACATCTTCTCACAGGTTTAATAGTCATTCTTTAATAACGAATTTTAATAACATTCTACTATTTCTGAATTTTAAAAAAATAATTTTAAAATATGCATCTTTAATGAACAACGCCAGCTGATAAACAAAAGAATCAATGAAAATATTTGTTAAAATTCGCGTTTCCTGTTGGTTGCTTTCATTTGTCGTAAATACCTGATCTGCTTTGAAAGTTCCATTTTGTAGATTTTTCTCTAGGGATAATATTTTTTCAAATGAAGTATTGTTGCTGTTTTGGCACCCTACATTTCATAATAATTTTAGTTAGCTTGTTATTATCCTGGCCACTCAACACTATTTTGAAATCACTCGGGCTTGGTTATGACAACTGAATGAACACACCTAAAGGAATTTGGTAGCGAGAATTTTATTAAGTTCAAATATAGATGAACATTCTTTGAGAGAGCGTGAGGGGGAGGTGATAGATAGATAGATAGATAGATAGAGAGAGAGAGAGAGAGAGAGAGAGAGAGAGAGAAAGAAAGAAAGAAAGAAAGAAAGAAAGAAAGAAAGAAAGAAAAAGAGTAAGCACTAGGATTAATCTTCACTGAATTATAAGTAAGAAAATATTCTCTTGAGGAACAAGGTTTTGGGAAGATGTAAATAGAAACTGTTCTTTTCTTAGTTTTGCCGATTGTGCAAGAATGAATTTGTTAAATTTCAACATGGATAAAATTTGATGCAAGGTGCAGCAGATAATTTCTTTTTATTGGTGAAAGCAAATACCTACTGATAATTCATGTGGAAATTTTTTAAATTAGAAATTATCATTAGTATATACCTTGCTATTCAAACCAACACATACATTTTGCTTGTTATGTTCATAAAGCTTCAGTCATTGCAGCATCCTGTTTTCTTCAGATGTATTTCATTCTAGTCTGTAAGCTTTGAAGTTTTAACTGAACCAATTATTCAACGCATGTGCCATATTTTATCCTCACTATTTTTACAAATCTTTCCTATCATTACCTAGAGTAATTATATACAAGCTCAGTTATTTGAAAAGGAGACGATTTTTATCCCTTTTTTCTATATAGGATTCGGTTTCCGGTTCCTTAAACTATGTACTTCTAACGCCTCCATCTGAAATGTTATTATTATTTTTTAGTAATTTTTAATATTTTCCTCTTCCAATAGGAGTAGATAGATTTACCTGCCATCAAGTTCACACCTCTCCCTGGTCTTATAAAGAGAAGTAGAGGTTTATCCTTTGTTTGATGTCTTGTACTGCGTTTTCGTTTTCTTTCGTCTGCTTTAAATCTATATTTCAAAATTTCTAACGTCTACGACTGAAGTTTGAAATGTTATTCACTAAATAATTCTTTACCTCTTCGAATCTAGAATGGGGTATCTCTTCTGTTATTCTGCTCTTTCATACGCTAAAACAAATCAACACAGTAACCCACTACCTTGAGTGCCTCTTGGGCCTGGTTTCTGGGTAAACATAAGTATAAAAATATAAATGTACTCACAACTGTAAAATCTTTAATCCCTTAGGTTATATATTTGATTAAAAAACTAGATGTGTGATTTTTAAATTTTAAACCGAATATTGGTACTATGTGAAACTGCATGTGTGTCTTGACTCATACCGTGGAATTTTTCCGAATATCGTTTCATTCTTAATCAGAGGCTCACAAATGGCATTTACGAGTTGATTGGTAGTACTTAGTATGTACAGTGTTTCAAGTGACAAAAATGTTAATGAAACAACAAAGTATTAACTTATTGATCTCTACATCTCAATTCGTGTGATTTCTACATCTCAATTCGCGCGATCTCTACGTCTCAATTCGCGTGATTAATGTATAAATCTTAAGATAATAAGGAATGATCTCGCAAGCTTATGACTGCTCTATCGCTACTTTTACAGAAAGTACTCAGATTAACTATATTCTTTACTTCCACCTGTTCTAAACTTTATAGCTGGGACTCGCCATCCCACACACATTGTAGTAAACCATTCTCATTTCTCTATTGATTTCTTTCCGCGAACGACTGCTCCGTGGAACAGACTTCCAAGAGAAAGTTTTCCCGATTTCTACAATTTTAACCTGTTTATGCCTAGGGTTAACTGTCATCTTTCCCACCTATCCGCATAAACTGAACCTTTTACTCTGTAACACCCTACCTCGAGTGGCTCCCGGCCATTGTATATGGTAAAACTCATTGTAAAAAATGAATATTAATTTTCATCAGTAATAAACTATTCAAATCTTCTTATTTTTGTTTTAATATTACATTTTATGATACGAACATTATAAAATGAAAATATACTTGAAGTGATCTTAATCTTGCGTAAAAGAAATTCTTTGGTCTAAATACAAATATAGTTTTGACTTGAAATAAATATTTGAGGTTAATGTGGGAGACACCTGAATATATAAGTGATATGAAAACATTATTTGAACTCGTTTAAATTTTATCTCACAGATTTAAATAAATTAAATAAGTCAACCGACATGTTTTTATCGTATTTAAAACGAAGACAAATGAAAGTGAGACACTTTCATTGCTATTAAAAAATCTGTTAAGTTCATGCTTCTCGATTATGAAGTCTGCGATAGTTTTGTTCTTTTTTTTTATTTGAAGTAACAGAAAATTAGTTGCATGCGGACAGGAAAAAACTGCTAAGAAATTGTCAGAACATCGTTGTGTAATTCTGAGAACAATTTTTAGTTAAGTAATGGTCACGTCTGCAGTAAGTTTGAAGAAAATCAATAATCAAGTTCCTAAATAAATGCACTTCTTTCCCGGTTGCACATAACAAACACCTTTTAGGAAGCTCTATGAAATTTGAAGAGATTTAATCTGACATAACACAAGATTATTAACCATTCACAGTATTGATAGTAAATATTAACTCAGATTTTTTTATAAATACAGACAGAGCGCATAATAATGAATTGTGATAAGGAGGCCATACAAATAAGATAACCGCTCCGCCTACTTACAGCTACAAAAAAGACTATAATTTTATAAACGCGTCATTTCTAAAATGTATTAAAAATGCAAGCTGTTCTTTTCTTGGTAGCTGTAGAATTCTTATTTAATTCTAGATAGCGTTTGAAAATCAACTAAATAACTTCTATTTAGTTGTTGAATGACGAACGGATCTACATATATCTATCTATTCATCATCCTGCGTAACTTAGTGATTTGCGTTGTATTTTATCTTTGTTTTTTTTTCTAGACATTGTTGAGAATCACTTACGTTATTACCAGTAAAGCACTGTAGAAAGGATGGTAAACAAATCCATTTAACCATTACTGTAGCGAGTTATTTAACATTGATGACTCCTCTATTATATTGATGTATCCGACTACGCAAAAACTTATATCAGTATATGAATAACTGTTCAAAGCGATTTTCGGTACTAAGAAACAAAACACGTAATTTAGCGAATTTGATAGTGGTTGATTCCGAACATAACTTCAGGTGTTCATGGTTAGCTACCGTTCTCGCTGTACTGAAATTTTTCATTTTCTGGAAAAAATCAGTTTACGAACTTGGATTTTTTATTACGGCATTTAGTTAATAAAGTTAATAGAAGACAATCAATTTTCAGTTAGGCCAAGTAATTTTTATAAGACAAAGGTGTTTCTGAGTCAAGAATTTTAAAATAGAAATACATATTTTTCCCATTTATCACCAAAATTCAAATTAGCTGTTACATTTTATTAGTTTTACACTTCAGTAAGCCTGATAATTCAGATGACAAAAAATGAAACTCTAAAATGTTTCGTTTGATATTCTGAGATTTATCCTGTCACTTGTATCCGTTCACTACTGAAGGAAACCAAGTACATTAGAACTTTTGTTTTCACAGTTGGAAAGAAACTAAAATTAAAGACATCAAAAATGAGCGCACCTATTCCATTGTACACAATGGACAACATAAAAAAGCTTTCACCATAACATCTATTCTCTATGTTCGATTAGGAACATCTAATCTGAAATCCTCAAAGCGCCGTTTGTGTCGTTAACTTAAAATCTCCCTCTGTTGTGAACTCCTTTTCGAAAACGTCGAACATGGTGGAGTTTCCAGTTTGAGTTTTGCTGGAGTAGATATTTATATGAACACGTATGCAAGTCTGTTTTGTTCAGTGATAAGACTTCGCTGCTCTGCAGATTAATGCTGGCAAGATAAAACATTCAGCGAATGTTTTGGTATTGATGCATGTTTTAATAATACTATAACTTATATTGTTTTCGTATTACTTTTTGTATATTCAGTGGGGTTAACCAGGAATCACATGGTTATATCAGAAAATTTGGGATTCATAGACGTGAAGCAAGATTGTTGGTGGTGCTGATATCCGGAAACTTATTAAGAATGGTGAATTTGTTAATTCAATAAATAATTTTTTTAGATATTCTTTGTAAACGCGTTAAAAAAACATTTTGGGCAATCGCCAGGCCAAAAGCTGCAGAAAATTAGTGAAAAAGTTCTTGAAAATCTACAGAATATATGCGCTAATATGAGTATTAAGGTTCGTTTTTTCGTAGCCATCTACATACATTTCCTCGTAAATGCGGCGTGAGTGATGAGCAAGAAGAACGATTCCATCAGCCTATCAAAACAATGGAAGAGCGCTAACAGCGACTGTGAGACAAACGAATGATAGCTGACTACTGTTGAAATAGCAAAAGAAACTTAAATAACATTCAGCATGGCAATAAAAAAGGAGAAAACTTTCACCATAGTACTTATGTTCTCGAAGGTTATATTTCTGTCGTTAGTTTATTCAATGATTTGACGAAAATACTTGTTCGTCTTTTTATATTTAATCGTGTTATTTTTAAAGTCTTAGGGTCTGATTGTTATTGAAAAATAATATTTCTAAATAAGCAGACCACTATTTGTTCGCTTAAATACGAATTGAGCGGTTTCTACGATTTGCTGTGAGAATTATTGCCATTAGTCAATATCATATAAACACACAAATAAAAAAAACAAATAAAAAATTTATTTTTTTCCCAAATAAGTCTTTCACGTACAGCAAAAATGGTGGCTAACCAAGAAAAAGTAAGGTCATTTTCAAATTCAGCGCGTCCTATTATATTATATATTATAACTAAAAAAGAAGTTTGGTGTCGAGACACCATTTCAAGGATTTTTGCTGACCAGTGTTATAAATATAACTTTCTTTGTATTTTCTAATTTCTTTAAGACATTATCGTTGGTAGCATACTGTCCGTAATATTCCATGCATTGGTCATTTCATCCAAATTTAAAATATAAAGCCATTAAGAGGCAATGTGTTACTGATATGAAAAAAGGAAACAATATTGATAAAGAGGAAAAAAAGAACGGGTATTAAGAAACAAATCATAACATTTGATATTGCAACGAAATTTTCGAAGATTAAACTTGGATCGGAAGTAATTTCCTCTGCGAGAATTTCAAGAAAAGAAACTGTTAGCATAGAGGTTAGGGTTACATCTAGCCATTTCAGTTGTAAACTGAAGAGATCTAGCTGCCGATCCAGTACTGCCCTTAAATTAAGTAAGTTAGATACCGAAGAGTAAAGCTCATCAAGACATGGATACCTTTATAAAAAATCCACAGTGAAATTTCATTACGTTAGTGTGAAAGAGACTTAAGCCGAGTTACCAGATCAAGATCAATAACTTTGCTGATTCTTCACTGAATTTTATAAATATTGCCATTAAGCACAGCAGAAGCACTAGACTAGATACGACAGCAATATCCAATGCACGAACGAATGGTGCAATTATAAATGTGTAAGTTAAATTCTGGTGAGGAGAAGGGTCCAGTACGGTACAGTGAACTAACTTTTCTAACACCATACTCAGCAACTAATATAATATAATATAACGTTTCCACTTCATGTCAGCACTAAAAGACAACAAGAGAAATCAGAATGAGTCACTCTCCTAGATATTAGCAAACTTCATGCTCACGGAAAGTAAAAAAATAAGTTTCTCTCGTGTGAAAAAGTTCCTTCATTTCAGTGAAGCAGTTTTTTTTTACAGGACTTATCATTAACAAGGCATTTCTTGCGCCAGGTCAAAAACAGATTGCAGGTAATTTTTGGAATCAACTGCTAATTTGACATTTTCGAAAAGATGAGACTAATTAAGACAGTGGATCAGAATTTCTTTTTACACGTTGACATCTTTCCCTATATATATTTTGTTTTATTTGACCCCACAGTCATTAGTCTAGTTATTCTTAATTAGGGTCTACATAGACTCTTCTGTGTGTTATTGTCACTAATCGATGGGTGAGTAGCCTGATCAAAAGGAAATATGAAGGTAATAAAGCCGAGGTATGAAGCAGATAATGAATGATAGTCAAAAGAAATGAAAAACAACGCTAATTATGAAAAAAATGATCATCCTTTATTGCAGGGAATGCATTTTTGGCAACCTTAAATTTACTACCAAGTAAATTATCAATTATTTTGTTTTTTTATTATTCTGCTTGATAGGGATGAAAAAAGTTACGTGAATATTTCTACTTTGATTATCTTAATATCGCGTAAATTATTGTAGAAATTCCATTTTCGGCAATGCCAACTGTTCAAAAGTATAACTTTTCTGTAGACCACTAAAATAACACCTTGAATACAGGTCATTTTTGTGTGTGTGTGTGTGTGTGTGTGTGTGTGTGTGTGTGAGAGAGAGAGAGAGAGAGAGAGAGAGAGAGAGAAGACCGCCAGAAATATTACATAGGTCCCTAATGTACATCTAGACCCTGGTTGATAACCACTGGAAGAGATACTGTGTTGACGACTGGTGATATCACGAAGCTTGTCGATAGAAAGTAAATAACGTCAACGGTTAAATCACTTTTCAGATAAAAATAAAATAATTTCATCTGTTCTCACACATGTATTTGGTTATAAAAAAATAAACATACTTCTGATTATTACATCTGTCTTTTTGATATTACCTATGTCTCTGTTATTGTCTGTGTGACATTAACTGGAATTACTTTTTGTAAGAACAAGAGGTATTTTTTCAACTTTTGCTTTTGACAGACACTTATAACATCGTCATGGACTTGAGAGCATGTACTTTCTAACCTAATAATTATATAAGAATGTAGTTAAAATAAGTTTATATTGCTAAAATTGATAAAAGTAGAGTTCTTAAGGATATAATAACCTATAAAATTAATAAGAACATATTTTAAATTCATATAACAAATATGAAATAAATATATAAAAAAGAAACGATATAAGTTCTTGTATAAAATATTTCCAAGTAGAAAGTCTGTTATCCAACATATTTTCCTATTTTAAATTTGTTGATAACATTTACTGTAATGAAATTAATGTTAACACTAGATATCTAGATAATTTTCTAAATAAAGCAGGCAAATGTATCATGCTAAAAAGAGGAAAAATCGATTTCAGAAAAAGAAAATTTATTCAGTGCAAATGTTGATTTGTATATCTTTTTTCTTTATACATTTTTTGAATTGGCTCTCAGAAAATGCGAACCAACCCTGAAAAAGAATGTTTGTTAAAAATGTGTCATCCATGACGTAGGGTTATATAGGGATGATGGACTTATGATAGTCCCAAATTCCACCGATAAAATAAGAGAACTAATCATTGGAGAATTGACAAGTCTAAATCTAAAAATAATAATCACCTCAAATTTAAAAGTAGTAAACTTCCTTGATTAAACTTAATAAATGATACTTATCAACCATTCATAAAATCTAGAGAATATCCATTATAAATCCACCCAAAATCAAATACCTACCAAGTAAAAGCAGATATATACCCTCTTCCATAGAACATAGAATTAGTAAAACCTCTTCTAGTGAAAAAATATTTTTCAAAACATAAATGTTTTATAATTTGGCTACAAAAACCAGGATATTGAATACATCAAAAATATAACAATGACAGGAAAAATAAAAATAAAAAAATCTTTTGGTATACACCCACTTTAAACCAAATGGTTAACACCAAGTAAGGTCCGAAATTCCTCAGTTTAATTAAGAAGCATTTCACTAATATTGTAATATTACAGTACTTTATAAAGGCATTATATCACTACACATGAATTTCCTCTAAGTAAAATTTTCAATAAAATACTCTTAAATTAATTTATAGTTGTATAAAATAATTTAGAAAAAAATATTAAAATTCATAATTATACTATCTTAAATCAATACATAAACCAAAGCAATAATCTTCTTCTTCTTCGATGAAATTACTGGAAAATTTAAAAATTCTATTGCGTACCAATGTAATATAACATCAAATGAAAACATAATTATTAAAAAAGTTTACATTGGATCTACTAAGAACACGTTCAAACAGTGTTAGTATATGAACTTAACTTCATTCAAAAACAACACGTACCAAAACCAAACATCCCTTTCTGCATATTTTTGGAAGCTAAAGGATAAAAACAAAACTCCCAAAGTAAAATGAAAATTATGGAAAAAACAAGAATCTATAAGTCGTTTAACGACATCTGCCCTCTGTGCCCGAGTGAAAAGCTGCAGATTTTAAGGTTTCTTAAATATGGAGAACTATTGAACTGTAGAGATGCATTTTTTATATAAACATATCAAATATTTTTCGTTAAAATTTACTTAATTTTAATGTTTCATAAAAGTATTTAAAATTTAATTAATTGCAATGTTTCATTTATAGCTTATGCTCTAAGATAACTTAAAAATGAAAAATTATTTTACCAAAATAAATGACCCACACAATATTTAATTAGTTTTTTAAGCTATATCTTAGTATACCATAATTTCTAAACTATACACTCCAACATCTTTATTCATGAAGTAATACAAAATGTAATTTATAAAAAAAAACACCCTGAAGTATAGCCTGCTGTTGAAGAGTGTTGTCTGCCCATTTAAATAATGTATGGTCCCATAATGTATCTTACCCAAACAAAAAATTATCTTTTACAATTTAAAAAAATACGATATTTCCTTTATAACTTATGCTCAAATATTATTTAAAATTTCAAAATTATTTTACTAAAATAAATGACCTTAATTAGTTTTCTTAATTTCAGTATAATTTAATATACCATAATTATTTAATCCTAATTCTAACATAAACATCCCAGTCATTTTACTCATGAAGTAGTTCAAAATAAACCAACCTTCTGTTAAAAATTATTGTTTACCTATTTAAGAATTGTGTGGTCCTACTATGCACCTTACTCAGACAAAATAATTTTCTTTAAAATTTAATACTTTCAATGTTTCGTTTATAACAAATACTCCAACATAAATTAAAAATAAAAATTATTTTTTTAAAATAAGTGACCCACACAATGCTTAATGTTTTTTCTTACTACAATATACCTAAGTTTACCATAATTATTTGATCCTAATTCCAGCCCCTTTACTAATGAGGTAGTAAAAAGTCTAATTTTCATTAAAGAAACTAAAATCAACCCTACTGCTAAACATTATTGTCTACCTATTTAAAAAATGTATAGTTCCACTTATGTATGTTATCCAGACAAAATTAAAAAGTGACATGTCTAGACAATAGGCCATCCTGCTGCCTTTCAGGACCAAAATGTCAAAGCTTCCATGGTTATCTAGTTCTCATTTTTGATTGAACTGTATTGACACACCTGAAGCATTTTCTCCAACTACCACTCCCTAATTTTCTAAATAACCATGGATTATCTTATACTTTTAAAATAAATCATTTTCACCATTAATATTCACATATCGCCTGAAGAAGAACAGCATTGTTCTGAAACATGAAAGTTTTATGTAGTGATATAATGCTTTTATAAATTATTGTAATAACAAAATTACAATATTAAAGTCTAATCTGTATTGAGAACTCTTTATAAAAGTAAATACTTAAACAGTGGGTTTTAATCTAAATGTCCTTTCATTTTCTTATATATATATATATATATATATATATATATATATATATATATATATATATATTGTCATCCGCAGACAGATCTGTTTCGCTGTATCACAGCTCATCAGTACGGTTAGACTTCGATTGCCTTTTAACCCAGGATTGAAACTCGATCGAATTGGCGTCAGTCGGCGATTCTACCTCTGGGCTATAGGCGTTCGGTATGGAATTTTTAGCGCACATATTATCGTTATACGTGCCCAGTAGCTAGAGTGCTCTAATTCATTTTACTGAATAAGCGATGCGTACACGCCAGAGTAGATACTGTTTTTCAAAGTCTACCATTCTTCCAGAGTGCTCAATCAGAGTGTGAGTGCGTAAATATATATATATTAAGCACAAAATAACATTTTCTAAATTTGTAATAGTTTGTGTTAATATTTGAATATTAATTTTATTAAATATTATTGACTCAATTCACACAATTTTACATGATTTATAGAGTTTATTGGCATTTATATGGAGTGATGCAAGTAAATAACTGTGTTTGTGTTTGTATGTGTGTGTGCATTTAGATTAATATCCTAATATATTATCCATTTTGAAAGAATTTTTGATAGCCATTTTTTCTTTCCAAGAAAAAAAGAGAATATAGGCTATTTTAAACTTTCAGTAAGTTTGAATCCATTTCTGATAGTAATAGTTACATTTATTAAAAGTAAATATATACAAAATTGTAATAGGCTTTGAATATAATTTTTTAAAGTATTATGCAATAAGTTGGAATTTATGAGCAGGAAGCCACTCTAAATAATTTGAAATCGAACTGAAGTTACTTTATTTGCGGGTATATATGTAGATATTTATTTATAAAGAAGTAATTTATTCTAGGCACACACACACACACACACACACACACACACACACACACACACACACACACACATATATATATATATATATATATATATATATATATATATATATATATTCGGATAAGAAGCTCAAAATAAGAAAGAACATTATCTTTTAATTATTTATACTAAATCGATTGGATACCAAATTTAGACTTTATTCAGAATATTCAACACAATGAATTACGGATTTGCATTGAAAAGGTCATGACTCATTATAAAACATTGAATTGGTTGATAAAATTTTATATATTTATATTGACATATTGTAAGATACGATTTATTCATAACATTCAGTATATTAATATATTTGATATTTCCGGTTATCATTAATGTCATAAAAAATAATATGAAATTAACCAGTAGTAGTAGTAGTAGTAGTAGCAGTAGCAGTAGCAGTAGAAGCAGTATTATTATTATTATTATTATTATTATTATCATTATTATTATTATTATTATTATGTCACTTTTCATCATATTTCGATTTCTGCTTTGGTCTCACTACAAACCAAGTCTGCGGGGAGACCTAAGGCAGGTAGTGGCGTGTTGTTATGGATCCATTTCATGTTTTTCTATCTTCCCTGTCATCCCCAGCATTACATAGATAAAGTTTTCCTTAGTGTGTGGGCTGTACTTAATAAGACAATTTTTTGTATATCTCTTAAGCTGGGGTTTCCAGGGATTCTTTCAATGTGTTGTTTTGTTCCATTTTTTATCATTCAAAGTGCACCTACTATCACTGGCACAACTGTTGTTTTCAATTTCCACATTTTTTCTATTTCAATTTCCAGGTCTTTATATTTTGACAGTTTTTGAAATTCCCTGATTGCTATGTTACAATCCGCTGGACAAGCCATATCAATTAATAGACAAGTTTTCTCCTGGTTTTTAACAATAATGTCTGGCCTGTTTGCTTCAATTTTTCTGTCTGTGTAGATGGTGCAATCCCATAGAATGGTTACATCTTCTATTTCTGTAACCGGTGCTGGGTGATGTTCATACCAGTATTTGTTTACAGCTTTTCCATAATGTTTGCACATTGCCCAATGTAAATATTGCCCAACTCTATCGTGGCGATTTTTATATTCATTTGGGGCAAGCACGGAACAGCCTAGATTAGGTGGTCTATTGTTTCTTGGTGTTTATCACAAAACCTGCATTTTGGATCCATATTATTATGCATAATATTTGCCTGAAAGTTTCTCGTGAAAAGACTTTGGTCTTGTGCTGCAAGAATAAAGCCTTCAGTTTCAGACTTTAATCCAGATGCACGTAACCATCGATGAGTATTAACTTTGTCAACATTGGATTTATTGGCACGTACTGGATATTGGCCATGTAGAGGTTTGTCTTGCCAGCGCTGTTTCATCTGTTCAAGAGCTTTATCTTTGGCTTTCATTTTCATATTTTTTGCCGCAATAGTTGGTTCTTGGCTTCTGTTTTGCTTTTCTACAGAATCTACTAACTGTAAATATTGTTTGTATTTACTGCCTTCTTTTATTATTGTATATTTTTTCTTTCTGTCTTCATGTTGCCTTACTAATTGTATCATCCAATCCTTTGTTGTTTCTATGTATGTTAGTAAGCCAATAGTTGTTGTCTTGTATGACAATTCCAGCTGAATAAGACCTCTTCCACCTTCTTTACGGGGTATGTATAGACGGTCTACAGCAGCCTTTGGATGATGCATCTTATGCTTAGAAAGAAGCTTTCTTGTTTTAGCATCCATTCGCCTGATGTCGTTTAGAGTCCAGTTTAAGATGTTAAAGCTATATTGGACAACTGGGATTGCAAGGCTATTAATGGCCATAACTCTGTTCTGTGAATTTAATTCAGTTTTTAATATCATTCATAGCCTTCTATAGTACTCTTTACGCACTATTTCTTTCATTTTTTTATGGTGAATGTTTTCGCTCTCATTTACACCTAGGTATTTATAAGCTTCTTCTGGTTTCAATTCTTTTATTGTTACAGCAGGGTATAAGCTAATTGAGGATGTTTCTTGTATTGATCCACGTAAAACTGTAGCTTTAGCACATTTATTCAAATTAAATTTCATTCCAATATCTTCATTTTACAGTTTGCAGAAGACCTTCCAGCTCATTATCATTCTTAGCATATAACTTTAAATCATCCATGTAAAATAGATGGCTTATTTTCTTTTGGCCTATTTTATAACCACATTCTGTCTTATTAAGTTGACTGGTTAGTGCTATTAATGATATGCAGAATAGTAAGGGAGATAAAGAATCACCTTGAAATATACCTCTTTTGATGTTTATTTCATCAATTCTCCGGCAAAGCGTAGTAGTGTATTGTTTTGGCTACATTTTATTTTTTTTTTTAACTCCCATAACATTACTAGTGTTTCTTGGACGATGTTTGTTTAGTGTGTGAGCTGTACCTATCAAGACAATTTTTGTATATCTTTTAGGCTTTGATTTCAAGGGATTTTCTTCAATGAATTGTTGTGTTCTTTTTATCATTCATAGCACACCTACGATGACTGGTATTATTCTCGTTTTCAATTTCCACCCTTTTTAATTTTGATTTCCAGGTCTCTATACTTTGATAATTTTGAAATTTCTTGTTAGGTTACATTCCGCTGGGTAAGCCATATCAGTTAGTGACAAGGTTTTCCTTGTTTTTTTCTTGAAACCAACTGTCACCCGCTGTCTACTTTTATAATTACATACATACCTGATCCTGGTATTAAGCAACTGACCAACGAATCTATCTATCTTAAATAGACATTGATGTGGACTGTCTGTTTCATTTGCACATGGCCGGAAAAATGCGTTTAGCATGAAACAGACTATCAGCACTGGATGTTGACTTCAATATCTACTCTTATACACCTGCTTTATCCCTGATGCTGAGAGCTTAACATAACTTAAAAATATAACTCATATATAACTCATATATATATTTAACACTATATGTTTAGAAAATGTCTGCGGATGACTATATATATATATTAGAAATTAGTTGAACAGCTGCTTTAGTTTCCTTTTTTTTTCACCATACGTTCTGTTTTAGACCCACTGAAATGATAGGGTGTGATCGTTTTTTATTTTTTCCCAGGTTATATCATGTGCAGTAATATGAGTCTATTTACGAGGTGTATGATAAAATTTGTTAGGCCGTGAAAAATAATGGGTCATTCGTGATCACATTTGATTTTTATCACACCGAGACACAATTGTATCGACTGTCGATCATTTGCCATACAGCTGTTGTCTGTGATAGACGTTACTCTACAGAAGCGTACAAATATTGTAACGCTGCACCAACACATTGGTAAAACTTACAGAGAGATCGTGGATATTATAGGTGTCAGCCTTTCAACTTTCAATCGTGTTATCAAGGCAAAGAAAAAATTTTGATCCATCAGTCCAAAACATAAAAGTAAAAGCAGTCGGAAGAGAAAAACAACGTCAAGAGACGACGTATACGTGGTCAAAGAAAGTGTGAAATATCCACGTGTGGGATTATTCATTTTGTGTCAATTAATTTACACAAGGGTATATATATATACATATATATATATATATATATATATGATAAGTAATAATTGCTCTCTGATAAGATGTTCCTCTTTGGAATAGCATGAGCAAAACATATGTTTTTATTTGAATGCATTTGTTGTACTTTCTTTTGATCCTATTTTTGTCTGAAAAACTGTTCCCCCACATAGATGGATGCTCTAATATACACAGACAAAAGAGTCAATTTATTTGTTAACAAATAGTATCTTCATAGCAATAAATTTAATCAAAATATGTTAACGTTCTGGGCTGTTTAAGACATCGACAAACAAAAGTGGCCGCTAATTTCTCCTTTGTTTTCATTTGTGTTTTACATTTGTTACGAGAGTTAAATGCGTTTGGAAGTCAGTTAAAATAGTAAATATTGATGAGCATATCCGTACATATGTATTTAATAGGTTCTCTTGATTGAACAATATAGTAATATTTTGTTTCGTGTTTACACATATACAATAACTTCTATATTTTGATTATTAATAATTAATAATCTATTAAATTAAAAATTTATTCAGTATTGAATCACGAAAAGTAAGTGAGATCAAAACATCTGCGTTTAATAAATATTCACACACACACATGCACACACGCCCACAACCCCCCATATATATATATATATATATATATATATATATATATATATATCTGCAGTAATTTAGAACAACTTGCGGATGTACGCACACAGAAAACAGACAGTTCGATAGATTTGACAATATTGATATTGATATATATATATATATATATATATATATATATAGCTAGCTAGCTAGCTAGATAGCTAGATAGAAAGAAAGAAATCACATCGTAATATTTTTACAAAGTAATTTCTAGTTTCAAGTTCGTCGTAGCCTTGT
Source organism: Ascarosepion bandense (assembly GCA_037127315.1). NCBI lineage: Eukaryota > Metazoa > Mollusca > Cephalopoda > Sepiida > Sepiidae > Ascarosepion > Ascarosepion bandense. Next base: position 402,032 of record JBBBDQ010000777.1, read on the forward strand.
GTTGTAGCTGGTAATCAGGTTAATGCACATACTACGGAAGTAATATTTTAAGAAAAGGAATGGGTGTTTGACACTTGACATGCAAAGACAAAGGTAATCAAGCCTGACACAAAATGTCACTGATACTTTTTGGTGAATATTTTCATTTTTTCCACAAGGAATCTCTTGGCTCTTCTTTTTCTTCTATGTGCCCCGCCCTTTCAGGCCGTAGGCGACCATAGCTCTCCACGTCTCCCTATCCTCGGTGGCACTTAGAACACTTTCTCCTGTTAAACTGCTCAACACTCGTTCTGCCATCCACCCTCTCAGGCCAGTCAAGTCTTTCCTTACATATGCCTGTTAGTATTAGATTCACCAAGTCATCCTTCCTCATTGCATGTCCCAGCTGCCTCTTCCTGATGTTCCTTTTCGTTTCCATCATTTCTGAGACCTCATCATTGCTCACATGCTCGATCCATGATATCCGCTGCATCCTTCTCTAGAACCACATTTTAGTTGCTTCAAGTTTTTTCTCCATCTTTGATGATATTGTCCAGCATTCACTGCCATATTGAAGAACTGAGATCACATGACCATCTAGGATTGTCTTCTTTGTTTCTAGTGAAATTTTATTGTCTCACAATACTCTACTCAGCTTCTTGAATGCGTCCTTCGCCATGGAAATTCGCTTTCGGATCTCTTCCCAGGTATTTAAATTGTTGTACCTGCTTGATTTAGTAGCCCCACTTTTCAGAGATTCTGCAAAGAAAAAAAAAATTAAAATAAAGAAATATGTGACCTGTATCCTAACACTGAATGAAATTTGTGCCAAAATTGGCTTCACCTAATTCGTTGAATCGAATCATTACTTAATTGAATGATTCACTCACCAGTCAGTCAGTTAAGTGCCATACGTGATACACGCTTGGGCGATCGTGTCTCGAAAGAGACATGACTGACTGGGCAGAAGATTATCCCGAAGTAGGTTGCCATTGCCATTGCTTTCTGCGGTAGACTGGTTGCCGACCAAGGCTATAGAACCTAATCTGTCCTGTTATTTAACCCATAACTGGAAGGAAGAGACGGATTAATATCTTTCCCAAGGGTAATTGCGCGTAAGTGAAAGCAATGAATTCAGCTGGAATTCGAACTCAGCTACCCAATTTCTCGTTCCGAGCCGATATCCACTGCGCCACAACGCACATCCACTCACCACTCATCACTTTCTTAAATAATATCTCTTTTAAAAAACACACGTTGATTTTATTGTTTTTTATTTATGATAATTGATGGACAACAAATCGGTTAGTTTAAGAAGATTGTTTGATGTGGAAATAAGTTAAATTAGGAAATTGATTGTCTTATTTTTCGGAAAACGAAATAAAAATATAAATAAAAACGATTAGAACTGTCGAAATAAAATAAGCACATCTCATCTTTCCTCTCGCTTGTAACCATATAAACTTATTTATAAATGGAACTTTGTCTCTGTGTGTGTGTATGTGTGTGTGCCTGTGTGTGTGCCTGTGTGTGTGTGTCCGTTACCTATAAACTCTGAAACGGCTGAACTGATTTTCTTAAAAATTTACACAGTTGTACTATAAGCGTCTGCGAGTGTTCATAGCTAGGTTTTGTGTCAAGGTACCGCCGATAAATATCGAAAATTGATAATCGAAAAAATTGGGTTATAGAAGGAGTGATTCGATTTTAATCAAATTTGATACACTCCTAAACAAAGACATAAGAAACGCTATTCAGAAGTTTCAAGGTTGCAGTTCTTACAATAGTGCAGAAAATCGATAATATATATAAAAGGCAAGTTGTTAGATGTCAGATTATTTGCCTGTATGTCTGTATTTTTTCAACCCTTTTATTTTAGCTTTTGCATCGATTTTGGCTCTAAGTAGGTATAATTGTATTTCTTAGTCTCGGCCATGATACCATTTAATCAGAGGACTTATTTAGCCTTCAAAATTCGGTTTACGACGAAAAAGACTTATTTGATATCGATACCAGGAAATCAACATTTGACTTACATCCATTCATTTTTCTTTCAGTCTACGGTTTCGCTTTAACTGGAAACAACTATTGCTTTTTAGTATTTCATGCCAACGTGCAAAGAGTCTGAGCTCCAGGACCAGGGATTATTTTTAAAGCTTTCATTACACCCGACCAACGCCGAGCTATACGGCTAGTAATAAAATAATTTTTTCAGCGCTAAAGCTGATTTAGGCAAATAAGGTTTGGGTATTGCAACTTGGTGTACGGGTAAGTACTGGGGCCTTGGATGCGCATTGTGGTGCAATGGATATCGACTCGAAACGTGAGATCGGGGTGCCGAGTTAGAATTCCAGTTTAATTCCTTGCATTCACTTATGCACAAGTACCCTTCGTCTCTTCCCTCCAGTTATGGGTTTAATAATAGGACAGATTGGGTTCTATAGCCTTGCCTGGCAACCAGCGGATATTCTTCTGAACACTCAGTCATGTCTCTTTCGAGACATGATCGCCCAATGCGTGTATCACTTATGAGACTTAACTGACTGACTTCAGCCTTGTTCCACGTCTAAATTACAATTATTTAATCGCTAAAATATGATTAAATTTAATGTTTATAGGGGGTTATTATTAGCACAATTCTGTTTAGTTTCTTGCACATATAGTATTATGCATATTGTAAATATTCATTTAAAGTTGTTATTCTATTCTCTAAATCTCACAGTATAATTGCACATATGGTAACTTTTTAAGACTTTATAAAGACTTCGAAGTATTTTGATGGGTCTAATATGAATGATAAATAACAATGTGGGTTTTTGGTGCCGGGAATATTGTATAGTTTTTTTGAGTCAGTGATTGAGGCTAGCTAAATTTCAGATAAAACAGATGAACCCAGCTCTTCTGTTCTCAGTTGTTATTGAAAATATAATGTTTAAAAGAATCACTTAAATACTTAAAACATTTAAATTTTGGTATTAAATAACCCATACATATCAATATGCTGCTCAAAAACCAAACAAATTACCTACAACGTTGGTTAATTTGTATCTTATTGCAAAAAATATTTCCATAATGAAATCTGACATAGTATATATATAAAAGTTTTGAAGTTAAATTTATTATTTCAAATTTCCAATTGATAAAAGATATTTAAATCATTCTTTCAACCAAAAATACCTATAAAAACGTCACGAATTTTAATTTTCTGTTTAATCATAATTCTTAACTTAACGATTGGATAATTCTACGACGGTTGGATCCCCGTAAAAAAGTGTTTTGCAGCTATTCCAGATCAATCCCCTATTTTCTTTCTTATTATTTTGAACTTAAATCAATCAGTGTCTCTGACATGGTTTTTCTGTCTATCCTAACTACCAAAATGCAATAGTTAATTATTTACTAGTTACTGGTAGGGTGTAACACACTAAGAAGTAATCAGAATTATATAACTCTTTTCCATATCATTTTCCTTACGAAGATGATCTTCATTTCCCGTAAATGATGACGCCTGAGATCTTTTACATATCCTATTCTGCCTGTTTGAATCGGATAAATTATAATTTTTTCACTATTTCTCTTCAACACTGATCAATTTAACAAGCATTATATGTTTTCTGGAGCGCTCATATTGCATCTTATCTTAGATTCTTGCCTCACCTTCGTGTATTTTCTAATCAATCACTAATCAATGTTCCTATTTTTCGTTTCGATATATTACCATCCCTCGGATTCGTTTCATCACTCCGTTCAATTTTTATGTTAAATGCATTTTCGTAATAAAATATCTCTTTGCACTTTGCAAAAAATTTTTTGTAATTTATTTCTCCTGAAATTGAATTCAAAATTTATCATCAGATACTCACGTTTATTTATTTACTTTTTTACGTCCATTGTCTTTTCGGCATAATCCGTTTTCACTGCCCTTTTAATTAATTTTAGCTTTCCTTTTAATTCATCGATCTAAATTCATTTTCGTCGGTATATTAAATTCACGCCCTTCTTTTCATATTTTTACTACTTAAATTTTCCTTCCACTTGCCATTATTATATTCTTGTTTTGTATCTGTTAGACTTTATTTTTCTCTTCATTTCCGTTGATTTGGCTTTTAAAACATCTACATAAATAATTTTGCTGGTTATTTTTTGTGGGGGGGGGGGGTTATTGTCAATGTTTAAGATATATTTCTAATTTTTGTATTAATTTTTATATCTAATATGGAAATGTTTTTGATTGGATAGTTGATTCATTACTTTTTACGACTTATCCACCTTTTGCTGGTTATTTAAAGCCAGAATAAAGTTTTACTAATTAATCCACAATAGGGTAGAAGAGGAGGAATTATACACCTCCCAGGTGTTTTTGCACGGAAATGAATATAACGAACCAGACTGGAATTTGGCTCTCTGATTAATATTTGCGAGCGGTTATCGATTGCATTAACCACACATCAGCGATTACATCTAGTATTCTCAAGTGGTCATCTATTCAGTTACTGACCAGGTTCGACGTTGCTCACCTTCGGTGATTGCACAAGAACCGGTGTGTCACCGGAGGTCAACTGGATAGTTGAAGTTGGTAACTATTATTTATTTCAAGACCAATCTTTACAAAAGTATATGTATTTATTATGCTTATTAGTTTATTTTATTCGATGAATATTGAAAAACAATTAAAACAATATTTTACATTTTAACTAAACCAGGTATTACGTTGGTGGGTATTAAACAGATAGATCGACACACGTTTCTCAAGCAGTGTTTTAAGTAGAAGGGATGGAAAATATCCAAAATGTACATAACACTATTTCAATTCCATTCACATTCCTAAAGGTAAGCGAGAATAGTTAATAACAGTACCCCAGTGTATGATATCATGGTTCCTTTTTATGCACTATGGGCTTACAGAATATTACACTAATGATTTCCGTTGCACACGCATGGTGATTTACCAAACACAAGGCAAAAAGTATGTGGTGCTCAGTGAGGATCGAACGCACAGTCGTAATTGTTCTAGCGAGACATGCTTGTTAACCATTTTACAATTTCGAGGTGTCTTTTTCTCTAAAAATAGCTTAGACATGTTCGAAAGTATAAAGCAACTAGTGAGGATTAAACTCACTACTATTTCATAATTAATCTAGTAAGAGAAACTTGCTGACCATGATACAATATCAAACAGCTCCAGTCATTACTTGTATGACGACAGAACAGTTTCTTATGTGTTCAGCGCCTTTTTGTCAGTTTGATTATTTTTTCAGTTCAAATTAAAACGAAAGACAAAAGAGCCTCAGAAGCATTTTAGGATCAGTTGGTTTTCCTCCAAAGAAGAAAACGAGAGCGACTTTCTAAATTTCTTTGGTCGAAGTTAGATACGTGAATTATCCGACTGACTCTGCTTCTGAGACCACACAAGAAAATACAAAATCGACATGTCTGAATGAGCTGAAGTGGGGAACCAAGTTTTCGCAAATACTTTGACGGTATCATGAAGATAAGTTAAGAGAAATTAATGAACACATTCGGAAATATGTCATGCAAGTCGATTTGCACATCAACAAGGAATATGATACACCAGTCCACTGTCTACTGCGTGGGCTCAAGTTTAATGTCACCGCATGAGTCGATGTTCTTGTCACGTTTGTCAGTCGCTGTATTGAGTTGGTGATTGCATTTATTCGAACAGTAATTTTCATCCTCTAGTATAATCTATTTTCTGCATGAACCCACGCTAATATATTTTCAACCCTTAGACGCCTATATGAAGGACAGCTTTATAACGAAGAAAACACTGCAGCTACGCAACACCTAGAAGTCGTTCTCTATCACCATCTTGGAGTTGTATACAGTGTCAATAAGAAAACCCTGACCAATTATACAGTTACGACCGCTGTCATCAACGCTAAGAATACTATTATTGAAGAATGTTAATCTAAGTTGACATGTGCACAAATATTTTTTACTGATTTTATCGATTTTGACAGAACTTTTATTATCACAGCGATATCTTCTAAAAAAGTGATGAATAAAAAACAGTATAAAATCTAAAAGAAATTGGCTAGATAAAATAATTAATTCCAAGCATCTTTTATCTTGCACATGAGTAGTCGCACCAGCATTACGAGTTCATTCCAATGAATTCCTGAAGGTCAAAACGCTGCAAAAGAAAACTTGTTTCTACTTTGTCATATATATTTTACACAACACAAGGTTTATCTTCAATAATTTTCCACTAATATTTACGCCATTCCTTAAATAAATAAACGGAGCGTTTACTCATATTTGAGTACTAACTAAAAATCATATTTAAGTAATAATAATAATTTTTGTTTGTTAATGATCACCAACTACAGGGCCCGAAAGCCATCACGGTAGAAGCATATTAGCGTAAGACAGGGCAAGAAGTGAAGATCTTGAGTGATATACAGGAGAAATAACGGCTAAATCTGGATTCTAAGATGTCAAGATTTACTTAGGGAATAACATTTCAAAGTTCAACCAAATACGTAAGAAAGTACGGAGTTTAAATAAACTTTAGAAGAAACTGGAAAGCCAATTATAAACAAGAATCAATGGATAAACTACTTCTATTCAAAAGACTGGGGAATAGTAGTCAATCAATCTACTCTTATTAAATATATATATATATATATATATATATATATGTGTGTGTGTGTGTGTGTGTGTGTGTGTGTGAAAGAGATTCATGTAATGAGTATCTCCCATCACTTTCCTTGACAGCTTCACGTTATTTAATCATACTTTCCAAGAAATTAACATTAAATGTCTATTCGACAGCTTTTTTACTCATGCTACAGTCATGATATGCGTTGTGTTACAGTGGATATCGGCTCGAGACGAGAAACCGCGGGAGCCGATTTCGAATTCCAGCTGAATCCATTGTATTCATTTACGCGCAAATACCCTTGGGAAAGGTATTAATCCGTCTCTTCCTTCCAGTTATGGGTTAAATAGCAGGACAGATTGGGTTCTATAGCTTTGGTTGGCAACCAGTCTACCGCAGAAAGCAATGGCGGGATAATCTTTTGCCCAGTCAGTCATGTCTCCTTCGAGACATGATCGCCCAAGCGTGTATCACGTATGGCATCTAAACTGACTGACAGTGAACCTCTTTTATCGAAAATGTTCCAAATTGATCGCATATTCAATGGTGAGAATTATTGAATAACTCTTATCTTTCTGATGTATGTTTACGTTTATCGGGATCTTTTATCTTTCTCTGTGAAAATGTTTATATATATATATATATATATATATATATATATATATATATATAAACAACTGAGACCTGGATTTTTTATCGTTCCGGGCAATATTGATTAATTAAATTAGTCTTACCATCCCTAAATAAATCCACAGTTAAAATTCTTCCCGGAATAATTCTAGGCTAGAATAGGCTAAGTTAGAATATACCCACTTATTTACTTGTGTAGTAATAATAATAATAATATATATGTGTGTATGTGTGTTGCGAAAGCCAAAAAATAAACAGTCGTCAAAGACAGCTTTACGAATTTAAATAACTTTTATTATTGAGTATTTCTTTTCTTTCAATTTGATAGAAATGAATAACAAAGATCCTCGCGAAACGAAGTTCCACAAATATATTTTGTTTTTTGTTATTTACAAAACACAGTAAATTGTATTAGTATGATAGTGGAAACAAAATGTGTCGTCATAAGAAGAGTGTCACATATTCACGTTCTTTTAGGGAGCGCGAAATTTTTTAACAGTAGCAGTTAAGAAAATAGATAAGTACTAAAAAGTTAAAAATTAATTTAGGAAACCCAGAAGTTTATTGGTTAATATTTTTCATACTTTTTAAATATTATTTTTAGCAGGGGAAACATTGTTGATTATTTTCTTACGTTGTTTTTTATTGAAAGTTCGTATTAGATGACAAACATGATTGTTTGATTTTACAAACCCTACAGCGTCTTTGCAATAACATTCATGATTGTTTAGTAAATGTGAAGGTGAACATTGAAATTGGAGACTAAATTTCGCACAAAAAAATTATAACTTTAATGATATTATTTAAATGTATTGAAACTTTTTACAACTTTTTAAACGGGTTTCCACACATATGTTATTTTCAGTTGATAACCGGGTGTATCATGGATAATGCAATATCACACGTTGGTAGTTATATTAGATCTCGATATTTCAACAAAATGCAATTAAAGAGTATGTATTATTATCGTTTCTAACTTCAGTCCTATCCCACTAACGTAACATTTTTCACTATCTTTTCTATATATATATTTCCATGGAAGTTGTTCTAATGAGCTCCCCTCTTTGGTACATTTACCGTCTGTATATTAGATTTAAAGATTGCCAATGAGCCCTGATCGTTTCACTTGTGAAATCCAATTGTAAGTCTTATTTTAATAGTTTCTTTTCTCACCTTTCTCCACTTTGGAACTCGCTTCTGATGTTCTGCTTGCTTACTATCTGCAACCTTCATAGATTAAATGAAACATCAATCGAATTCTATCTTCCTGAACCTTGTTCTTGTGTCGTCTTTTTCTGATCACAGTCTTCTCATTCTCTTCTACCGAAAATTACCCTTTGCCTAATAATGTGAGTATCACCTTGGTTCGGCTGAAATTATTAAAGTAAAACTTTATATTAGAATCATCCCTCCTAAACATTTTAAATCCTGACGACGTCGACGAAAAGAATATGAAATGCCAGCATTTCAAAAATCAAGATATGTATTTCTTATTATTTTATATACAATAAAGCACCTTATTTACAAAACACTTCTATTAATTTTTTTTAATATCACCCCGAGCAAGGCGGTAACGCCACTGAAGCGCAGGAGGCTACGTAGGAGTGAAAAGATTAAAAAAGAGAAAGCCGGAGAACCACATCCTGAACAAGGGATGAGCCTCTTCACCTGTTCAAAAACGTGGGTGGAGTGTGAACCGGGCGATAGTTCAGTCTATCTACTCCAATTGAAAAAATAAACGAGGTTAGTGACTTGCTAAGTTTTAACTTAGTTAAGTCTAGTCAAAGAGATTTCTGCTAGGAACAAAATCCTTCAAATTAGACATGAAAGTTAGAAATTATACAAAAACGGGCAAAATAAAAGCAAACTGGCTTAATTTTTTACCATATTCAAGAAAACAGACGCACGTGCTACTACCAGCAAGTTTAAAATTCTTATACTTTTGGTAACAGTTTTGGTCAAGGGCGTTAATAGGGTGGCCAATGGCCGACCAATGGGGAAAGGAAAGGAAAGGAAAGAAATAAGGAAAGAAACACGGAGGCTGACTGGCTGTGTCTGGGGGGGGGGATAAGGGTAAGAAGTCTCGTCAAAGATAAAAATACTTCAGATTAGACATGAAAGTTAGAAATTATACAAAAGCGGGATTGTATTGACATTTTATTTTTTAAAGACATGGATATTTGATTAATGCTGGTATATGAATTTCTGCCATTAAATTGCAAAGGGATGACAGACCGTAGAAACCGTCAGTCAAATTCATATGGAATGTTTTCAGGTTAGCTAATCTAACCATTTTTAGACTGGAACTATCATATAACATTATTATTAAGAGAAAAGCTCGAAAAATAAATAAATAGGTCTGAAACTTTATAAGAAATATATTTTAGATTTGTTTTTTTCTAAACAGATATAGATGTAAACTATTCTCAGTAATAATCTTGACGTTATTCTAGACGTAGTTAAACAATAACCGGGTATATTTTCGGGAAGAGGGTTAATATGGTTGCCCTGTCGGTAGTTCAAGGAATGATTGTCTTAAAACATTGAGTGGTCTTATAAAATCTTGATCACAAAAAAGATAATGAGTTGTGCAAAACAGTATTACCATACAGGTATAATGCTGAAAGTTGAAGAAAATTTACTAGCTTGAAACATTTATTAAAATGACGAACTAACAGTTTATTTTAGATGAATTTCTGGGTCGGGCAGAAAAAAAAAACTTATCACCCTCTCATACACATGGGTTTAAGTGTAAATATATGCACATCATAATATATCAGGAAACATATTACCGTATAAAATAGAAGAAAAATATAATAAGTAATGCATTTGAAACAGGTTGGTACATATATAAATTCTTATGTGAATTCTTATGTGTCTAAGAAATGGGGAGATGTCATATCTTTTTCTTGACCTTTAGAAGTGAAAGACAGTGACTCGAGCAAAGTGTTTTAGTAATAACACGTATTATACTGCACTCATACCATCAGGAGGATGACCAATGTTTAAAATAATGGAGAGTATGCTTTAGCGTTCGCCTTGTAAAGAGTGAAGTAACTTTTGGATGACTAAAGAAGTAATATTGTGCCTAGAACCTAGTTGTTAGCCTCTATGGCTGTCTATCTGTTACTGCTAAGGTAAATATTTGAAATGCTAGTTCAGTTGTCAAACTTTTTTGTAGAGTCGAGGCTTTCTTTTATATAAATTTAAAGTTGACACAGAAAGACTAACCTTTGTTGAAGACAACACTTTACTTGTAAGGTTTGTCACTTTTATATATTTTATATATATATATACAATTTATAAAAGATGTTAGATTATTACAATGAGTAATACATATTTCACCGCGTTTTGATGTTATAGCGGCTCGTTAGACACAAATGGTACAAGAGATGGTCCTCAAAATATCACACCCTAATTCCTTTTCTTTTATTTAATTTTACATAGACGCTCACATGTCTATATTAGAACAGACATTTGTAACGGTTATTGATGAAAATTTCTCGCTCATTCGAAAAAGAACCCCAAAGAAATTGGAAAGCGAGTATAAAGGAAAAGATTGACTAATGCAAAGAAGAGAAAAAAAGTTGAAAAAAAGAAAAAAACGGAAACAGAAAAAACAGAATAGAAAGCAAGAAGAGAAAAAGAAGGGAAAAAGAGATACAATAACAAGAAATACCGTAACACGAGAAATAAATGTTGACACCATTTCTCATAATAGCGTTTCAAACTACTTAACTCTTCTCTTAGAAAAACACGGAAAAATTTAACTATGAAATTTAACTGCAAATATATCGGGATATATTTACGGTAAGAAAAAAAATTGTACATCATAAATTTAATACAACTGGAAAAAATAACTACTATTACTATTATTTTAAAAATTAATGCTAATTTTAAAAAATTTTAAAATAATTAAAAATACTAAAATTAAAAATATAAATATAGAAACAGGAAAAATTTGATAGACTTAACAGGAGGGGGGAAATACACAAAAAGAAGAAAAAAGAAGAAAAATCACCATAGAATGGATTTTAAAATAATTGAAAAAATTAAAAAATGCTAGATGGAAATCGACGTCTGTTATAAATTATATAACTCAGTTAAATTAAATAAATGAATTTAGCATTGATTTCTCTTGAGTTCGTCTCTATTAGAATTTACTTGGATTGTATACCAAGTGTACTATGTTATATCTGTTACTGTTATATATATATATATATATATATATATATATATACACACGAAAAATCTAAAGTGAGCCAAAACCTACCGCGATTTCACACTACGGATCGTCAGGGATATATATATCCCTGTTTTAAAGCTATCATCTATTAATAAATAAATAGGTAAACATTTTTATAAAGATAACACCCCGAGTAAAATATTCAGAAGGAAATCGATCAAGATTAGTTATTTGTGTACTAATAACATTATCAGCTCCCACAATAACTAAATCTTGAAGTGTAGTGAATCCAATACAAAAATAGGATTATGCGCCACTGTAATTGCAGATCTAGAGATAACTGTCCGGTTGAGGGTAAATGTAGATCTAACAAATGGGATCTATCAGGCCAGCATCTTCCCTAAAGAAAATAGGAGAAATTTAAATTTTATATCGGATTTCTGCGAGAATAATGGAATCAACGACTTTATACAGACAAGAACTCTTTCACTAACCCTAATTTAAGATATTAAACAACCCTTTCCCGAAAATACGGAGAATTAAAAGAAAATAACCTAAATCCACAGATAAATTGGAAGCTGATAGGCAAGTCCAGGAACCCTACTTCTGAATAAACATATAAAGATCATGAGTATGTATAGTCATAGAAATAAATATAAATTGGAATAATTATCTATTCTTTCATTTAGTTACAATTAGGTTTTTTCTTCAAATTTGGCCAAGCAATTATCTTTCCCCTAACTATCATTACTAACCAAATGGTGACGTTAAATACCTCCCACTACCATAGAAGCAATTACTACTAAGATTCCGCTAGTCTGACCCTATAAAAGCCAATATTCCACAACCCCTTCCTTTATTAGACCATAGCTCCGGCTATAGAATTTTTCCCCATTCTTTGTTTAAATGTGGTTGACAATGCATATCTTAACCTGACAAGTTAAAACTGACTATTTCTTCTCTAAATTTTATCTGAATATATATATATATATATATATATATATATATATATATATAATCGAAGAAAGAAGGAAAAATTACCTACAAATTCAATGATTTTGTTTGTAACATGTATTGATATGTTATATATTCTTGGGACCAACAATATATAATTGAACTTAATAGAATTTTTTACCGTCGAAAGAGAAAAAGAACAAGCAAGGATTTCAGTTGCAGCTGGAATGCAAAAACACAGAATAAACAGTTATTGTGAAAACAACGCCGGTTTTCAAGGTCACTAAATATAAACGATAGAAATAATTTATTTAAATTATTTGATTAGTAGCAATATAATTTACATTAAAATTTTTCAGCTTATGAAACAATTTCTACAGAAATATGTTTTGGTTGTCAGAAACAATGAAATATACAGACATTGCGTCATCGTCTCAAAGTTGAAAAAATATGAACAATTAAATAAACAATAGTGTTACGTCAAAATGCAACTAACCGAAGACAACAATTGGTGATCAGGCCTGTCCGTGAATGGCGTAATTATGTGAAGGTCGACAAAACGTGAACTTATATAAAAGTACGTGTTTTTCCGAGTCGAGACAAAGACAGAGGACAGGGAAGACAAGCTCCGAACAAGAAGAGAACTAAAAAAAATAAAAACTAGCCCTCACTTTATCGTATGTGCGTGTTTTTCTGGCTACCCTTGTAGATACAATCGTCACATTGCAGAGAATAAACTAAGTGAATATTTTGTTTGTGCACACGTTTTCCGTCGTTATATTTCAAGCCGACCAACATTGGTTTTCAGTTTATACAACATGAGCCGCTAATATACGACGAACGGTATACAAGATGTAGAGAAGTGCAAAAGTTTTGTTAGTTTTTCAAATACATATGAAAATAATTATCTATTGCTTTAATACAATCAATGCCAAATAACTACATCCAGTCATACTGTCTCTTTGTATAATGTTTTCGTTTTTTAACTCGACTTCTGAAGAATATTTATTAAACGTGCAACACTTTTTCTTATTTCTTCATTTTATTCTATCATCTTGTTGAATTTCGTTCCATATATTTAACTCATATCATGTATGTTGGCTGGAAAAAGTAGTAATTTTTTCTGGAATGAAGAAATACGTCTCAGATCTATAATTTAACCAGGTTCGATAGCGTCACTTCTAAACATTTTCCGTCTAAGTAAGATAAATACTTTTTAATAAATATGACATTCTTTGTAGTCAAATTTATTTGTGCTTGGTGATAACTCACGGTTTAAACCTGGGTAACTAGCTTGGTGTTAAAATTTTAACTATTTAGTATATATATATATATATATATATATATATATTAGGGTAGGTTAATTTTTCACTTTTCTTAAAATATTAAAATACCTCACTTACCGAAATCTGCGTTTGGACCTATTAAGTAGTGATACTAAATAGTAGAACAAATACTTCAACGGTTTTTTGAGCGTTTGGTATCAAAGATCGCAGACAAAAATATACTGAAAATCCCTCGTTTTTGCCAGATTTGGCTTGAATATTAGTGAGAAAACCAAATAATTTGACTATTTAAATCAGGGAAAGTCATTTTATTCTATAAAAAATGATATTAATTAAAGAAATGATAACTAATCTTCAAATTGAAATGCCCCCCCATTTTCAATATCTGCTTTAAAAAACTGCCTTTTAACCTTATAAATTAAGTAGTGATATTTGAATACCTTAAATATTTTTTCTGTTATAAGCGAAAATACAACAAACAAATAAGGAAAAACAGACACTATTTTAATAGAGCTTAATATATAGAGTCAAATTGCTCTATATAAGAGCCCTTAGTCAAAATGTTGGTCTCAATTTCTGACTCAAAACTTTGGCTGTAATATGTTGATGCCTGGCTTCAAAATCATATACAGTTTAAACGGCTTCCGTTGTTAACTAGACTGCCCATTCCATGCCACTGGGAATGTGAGGGCAAATTTGGCAAAAATGCCACATAATGATAAATCTATCAATTGTGTCAACTGTGTGGCATTAAAATTAATGGTTTGTATTGTTTTTAACCGTTTCTTGGTTGACTCCCCACTCCTGAAAGAATATAAAAATTTATTTATTTATTCATTTAAACAAATTCAAGTCTCTACTACTTTAATAATTATGGTGAATTTAGATAAAATTTTAAAATGATTCTATAAATTGCAATAAATAATTGAGTCATTGATATATAAATAAATATTTACTTACCTAATGGCCAAAACTTTTTTTTAAAGCTTCTTCTCTTACTTCATCAGATTTGACCATGGAATATAGGTTTTCAGACAGAAAACAAAATGTACTTCCTTGTATATTTATTAATGTGATCTGTTGTATTTCATGACGCTGCTTCTTAATCTTCTGGATCATATTAAAAATGTGCACTTGCTGATTGTGGAACTTATTATTTCTTTTAATTTCAAACCAACAAGTGGCATACACATTTACAATAAAATTTATTAAACTGTGGAGTTTTGTTGGGAGCTTTTGTGGGTATGTGCCACGACTCCATAAACTCATAAACCTGATGGTCAACGTTAACCACCTTGCCTGGTTAAAAAAAAACAATTTTCCAGGAGGCATATCTAGAGTCAACCTTACCTCTAGAAATATCCACTGTGTATTCATACAGGAGTCTTTGGTCACAACTAAGATCATGTATTTAATCAATTTTCAAAATTGAATGCAGAGGATTGCTAATAGTGGAAAATGATATTTGTGGTAAATTCTGGCAATCATTGAGCATAATTTCTCCAGAGGATCACTGAATGTTGTAGGGTCTTTTGTGCAACCATCTATGTTTTTGAAAAGAGCTCTGAAAGGTAGTTCATTATGGTGCAAATAGCAACCAATTGTGTGATGATTTTGAAAAAATGTTTTCTAAAATTGCAACCATAGCCTGTGTTGGCATTAGTTTTGTCAACAAGGATAGCCTTGATAGTGTTCTCATCCACTACTTGCTCTGCATGAACAACATCTGTTGCAAAACTATTAGGGAGAACTCTATGTATCAGATATTGACTTTCATGTGATGCCTCTTTTATAAAAGTTCTGGTTTTTAGTTTTTTCATAGTTTTCTGTCCATTTTCCTTTACAATGTCTCCATACAGCAATGTGTCCTTATTCGTTCTCCTATCAACTGCAATATATATAAGGTTTTCGACACTTTCATCATGTTTTTGTTGGGCAGTTGTTTTGCTGTTAGACATTGCCCTATCAACTTTGCATTTATCTATAATATCTTCCATATTAATATTTGGTATAAGAAGGCCCATATCCTTCAAATTCAAGAGAAAGGCATTGACAAGGCTGGCTTTAAGATTAGAAGATATGTCATCCCTGACTAAGTTGAAAGCATATCTTGGAAATAATAAGGGAAGAAACATTAGCCTGGACATTTGATGTTGAAGCTGTTGCTGATGAATCTAATCTTTTTCTTAACCTCCCTCTTTCCCTTTTACTTTTTTTATAGCACCTTTATCAACAGGTCCAAGCTGGAAAGTGCCCTTAGGCCCTATTTTGACCCTCTGATTCTTTAGATATTCCCGATCCTGAAATACCTGAAAAAAATATATGTACTATCAGAAATGAAATTCCACAAATATTTTTAAAATAAATTTAATAAAATTTGAAATAAATACATTAAATTAAAAAAGTAATGTTTACTTACCTTAAAGTAGAGTTACTTCCGAGATTAGTTCGTAAACACGGTTTTTTAAGAAATAAGTATTAACTTTAAAAATATAAACAAATCAGAATAATTATAAAAGTTGAATTTTTCATTAAAATAAGACTTAACTAAAAAAATACAAAAGATATTCGTGATAATTAAAAGCGTAAAAGAGTATACAAAGTAAAAACAATCGTTTAGGGGGAGGTAATTTCAACAGGTGAATACCATAAAAAATAACAATAAATACGTAAGTAGTTATTTGTATATTAAACTAAATATAATACTGTTTTCATTCCTTTTTAATTTTGTTGCTTTCATTTAATTTCTAAACAAAAAGTATACTAAACTTTAAAATATCTATTATTAAGCGTATTGTATTTTTTTCTTTTTGTTAAAACTCGGGTTTTATTTAAGAGAAAGATGTTTCCAGTGACACCTATATCGCGATAAAAAATCCCTATTTATTTCGTCTTTAAGTTTGATTGCTCAAATAAATACAAAGTTTTGAAGAAAAATATTTCTTGTGGTAACTCTTGACATTGTTTTGCAACTTTCTTTATGTGCGATGCTTTAGAGTTCGAAAATCGACCTACCCTATATATATATATATATATATATATATATATATATATATATATATATATATATATATATATTACCCAGATAAAATTAAAAAGTTACATATCTAGATTTTAGTCATCCTGCCCACTTTCATATCCCAAATATTAAATCTATATGGTTACATAATTCTCAATTTTGATTGAACTATATAGACACACCTACAGAATTCTATCAAACTACCACTCCCTAATGTTCTAAATAACCATGAATTCATGTAATATTTTCAAAATAAATCATTCTCACCATTTGTTTTAACATATTACCTGAAGAGTAACAGTTTTTTTCTGAAACAAGAAAATACTTGTGTGGTGATATTATGCTTTTATGAACTATTGTATTAACAAAGTTTCAATATTAAGCTCTACTTTGTATTGCGCACACTTTATAAAAGTAAATGCTAATAGAGTGGGTTTTTAATCCAAGTGTTCATTCACTTTTTTGAAATATATATATATATATATATATATATATATATATATATATATATATATATATATATATTTGGGTTATGAAAGTGGGCAGGATGACTAAAATCTAGATATATAACTTTTTAATTTTGTCTGGGTAAGATACATAGTGGGCCCATAGATTTATTAAATGGATAGACAGTAATTTCTAACAGGTGGTTGGATTTTAGTTTTTTTTATTAAACATATATATATATATATATATATATATATATATATATATATATAGAATAGCTATAGAGAATTTTATGATATATCAAGAACAATTTTAGAGGAAAAAGCTACGGCAAATTAGGAAAAGTTTTAGTATAACGTGTTTCACCATTTGGAATTTCATCGGACTAAGTATATATTGAAATTGGTGCAATTACAGATGTGTTGCAACAGGTGAGGCTGAGAATATCAAATTTAACAATATTTTTACCGAGCTTTTAACTAGTCGAATACACCTAGTTTCATTTTACTTATGTTTCCATTACTTTTCCTTACTAAACACTCTAAGTTATTTGTAAGCATATAAAAGAACGTAATCAGCTTTCAAAGTGTCTGATTTCCTAAGATTTGATTGCACAGAAAATCCATGCTTACACACGCTTATATCTTTTCATGAGCCAATAATAATTATTTCTATGTATAACTAATATATTTGATAAGTTGTTGATCCCGTTTGTGTTCATAAATACGTTTTTTTTTAGATTTTTACGAGCATCCGATTTAATTGTGAGTAATCGTTCTGACAGTTTATTGTATATATACCATCTTCACAGTGGGTAATTTTGTTTCGGATAATATCCATAACAGATTTGATTATTTTGATGTTGTTTAAACTAGATTTATTGTTTTGAATAGTTGAAGGTAAAGAGAGTGTAAGTAATAATTTTTAGTTTATTGCCTTTTGTATTGTTGTTAATAATGCTATTATTTTGCGGTTGTATAGTGTTTTAAATGTAATAATCTTGAAAAACTAACAACATTTTGCTCTTGTCTACAATACTTGTAAATACTTGTTACTTGCATTTGTCTTGATGATGAGGAAACGCGTCGGTTAAGATAAGATTTACTTTTGACTTCTTTATATAGTCATTTTACAGATATATTCTATCTGAAATTCTAAAAATACACATACACACAAAGAGACTCACATACACACGTATAACAATAATAAAGAGGAAGGCAGTAAACAATCGCCTCTAAAGAGATGAAATAATTAAAAAGTGCTAAATACAAAATACAATAAGAAAAATTAGAAAGAAAACATATGCTCAATAATTAATATTTTAACACGAAATTACTCGAGTTTCAACCGGAACGTATCAAAATCCTTTAGGGAAATTAGAACATATAAAATATTAATTTAAAGAGAACATGACCGCTGAACATAAGAGAGCGAATTGATGGAATACTGCCGGATAATTGTATAACTAGAACATTGATAAAGTGCTACCATTAAGAAGAATCTACAAAGGTACAACTACGGACAGTAACGGCGTTAATCAAAAAAGAATTATCATTAAATAATCGATAAATACCCACTTCAGACAAAATTCATAGAAATTAATGTTGTTGGTGTTGATTTTAATCATCTTTTTATGTCGAGATTTTTAACTTTTAATGCTCATCTTCAAAGTTTTACAGTACTTTATACTGTTTAACACGTTACGGCTATGAAAAAGAAATAAGTAACAGCAAAGCTTACATTCATATTCTTTAAGCTGATATGAATTTAAGAGTAATTTATTCCTTCAGGACGTAGGTAATCATAGATTTCCACAACTTTTTTAGGTTTATAAGACTCATAAATTCGCATGCTGACATCCTTAAGGACACATAGCCCAGAGGCTATAGACATAGGTTTGTTCCAGTGAATTGATCCGAAGAGTTGTGAGTTCAATACCAGGCTACAGCAGTGGTAAACAAATAATTTAGAGAGTTAATTTAAAAGGCCATAACTACATGACCACCAGAAGTGGCATCGCACATAGATTGAGAATAATATACCCTATTTATCAAAATAAAGGGTTCGGTTCAATAGGTTAATTACTGGAAATAATATTTTCTGTATTTGTTTTTAAGGTACATATTTATACTTAAACTTTCCTCCGTGACTGATTGGGAAGATTATTGGAAAGGGCCGTTGTCTCACTGTTCCATGTAAAAGATTCCCCTTCATGAAAGAATGTAAGAACCCATCATTGCATTCAACACTTCTCATGGATTATTCCAGCTTACAGATACTTCCCATTTCATCTATTCTTAAATATATAATTAACCTTATTTGCTTTCCTTAAACTAGTTTCTAAGAAGTGAAAACTCTCCCTTCCTATTAATCTATCTCTCTCTCTCATTTCTCTCTCTCAGAAGAGACACATCGGTTGAAGCACTTAAAAGTTTTCATTACTTGCAAATTATTTCAAATTCTCTTCTGAATGGCGAGCAACCACGGCAGAGGGCCTTTAACAAAAGTAAAACACCGTCACCCAACTTAATACAATTACATACTAAAGCATAGAATCCCCTTTATAAGCCATTAGCTAAACGTGATGCGGAAGACAACAAACAGAAATTGCGACATAGCCATAGGGTTGAATAAATGCTAAGGCGATTAGAGCAGGCGACGTTGTCAATTTATTATTCTCAATCGAGCTTGAATCAAAGTTTAGGCGTGATGCATATCGACATTCTGCTCGTGTTAAATCTCCTATCGAACTTTGAAGTTTCTATTATGCATTCACTTCTCAGTTTATTATTAGGAAGCTGTTGCCGATTAGAAATTTGAAATCAAAGTGAATTCATCCAACATGCCGAATGAACTACTAATGATCGGAAAACGATTTGTTTTAAAGAGTGCTATTCTTAATTTCTGAACTGAAAGTATGTTTGGGATTCAAATGGAACTTGTTCCGAAGTTAAAACCTTAGAAGTTTACAAGCTAAATCAGAACTTAAATATACTGAACCCCTAACAGAGGAACATATGCTAGTTTTCTAATGGAGAATCTATGTAACACATTATGCTAACAATATCATGTATTAAAGAATAAGCTGCAGCTGGTCATGAGTTAAATAAATATAATAGGCGAAAAAATATATTGCACTTGGCTAATTGCTGCCTCTAGTTCATTAGCGAAAGCAGACTTTAAGAGAATGCTTTTAAAAAGAACTAAAAAAAACAAATATAACTAGAAATTGTCATTTATATCACCAACAATATTTGGACCGATGCCAGAATAAGCGTCTTTATGAAATAACGTAAGTAAAACTATAGATAAAGACTAAGTAAAAGAATATTCGAATTTGCAGAAAAAGAATGATGAAGGTTTTTTTTCTATTATATAGGATGATAATACTTGAAAAAGAAAGATGTCTTTGGTTAGAGTGGTATTTTGAGTTAAATATATTAGTATTAATGAAGAGATTAGTATATACGTATACCTGGGAAACGTTTATGTTTATTTTCATATAGAAATAACTGATACAATGATTTAATAAGCGTAGTTTAGATGTTGCGTAAGGCCGGAAGTATGATGCATCCAGTGAAAATCTGAACAACTTTTATGTGCCGTCTCCCTTCATGATGTAGGTGATCATGGCCCACCACATCTTACTGTCTTTTGTAACTCTTAATAAGCTTCTTGTTTTGTTATTTCTCACAAAATCTATTCTATGTTCCATTTGCTCTGGTTCATCAAGTACGTTACGCGCTGCATTTCTCTGTCCCTCTTTTCCTCAATCTGTCCTGGACGCATCAGGTTTTAATATAAATGCCCCAGATAAAATAGATCATACAACTGTCATAACCAATATCAAAATCTATTAATAAAAATCATGTTCTTTTTCTTTCATCTTTCTGTGCCGTGGCCTTTCAGGACGTAGGTGATCGTGGTCTTCTACTTGCCCCTATCCCTTGTCGCTCTTAACACTTTTCTGTCCTTATCTCTCCGAAACCCCGCTCCACCATCCACTTGCTCAAGCCTATCAAGTATGTCTCACGCTTCTTTCCCATATCTCTCTTTCCCTCCATCCATTCTGTGAGGATTCGATTCTCCGTATCTTCCTTCCTCATTGCATGTCGGAGAAATTTCAACTACCGCCTCAAGCTGTTAAGTATAAGTTTCTTTCTTCTATCCATTTACTCCGAACATTATTTGTTTCTCATATGTTCGATTCATGGCATGCTCAGCATCTTTCTGTAGAACCACATTTCAGTTGTATCAAGTCTCTTTTTCATTGTTGCCATACAATAATATAAGTCCAATACTCTTTTCTTTGTTTCTAACGGAATGTTTCTGTCTCTTAATACTCTGCTTAGTTTTTGGCATGAATCTTTGGTCATTCCAATTCATCTTCTTACAACTGTCATAACCAAAGTTGACATCTATTAAAAATAACATGTTTTTCTTCTTTATGTGCCGTGTTCTTTCGGGACGTTGGCGATCATGGACTTTCACTTGCTCATATCCCTTGTTGCCCTAAACACTTTTACTCTTGGTATCTCTCCCAAAACCCCGCTCCGCCATCCACTTGATCAACCCAACCAGGTATGTTTCGCGCTGCTTTCCCCTGTCTCTCTATCTGTCTTGTGAGTATTAGATTTTCCAAGATCCTCTCATTTGACACATGTTCAGTCCATGGTATTCTCAGCATCCTTCGGTAGAACCACGGGGTTTCTCGAAAAAAAGATTGTCTCAATATTCAACTAGTATGCGACCAATGTATATTTTGTCCATTCCAATTCATGTTCAGATGTTAGTGTCGTAGTGTTATTTCAGTCATACCGAATACAAAGTCTCGTGGAAGCATTATTGTCATGTCTCCTCTCTTCAGAGTTTTTTTTTCGATATGGATCAATTTATGACAAAAAGCAGCTTGTCTAAAATGTCTTTCTACTAGTAAAATACTGAAAAAATAGCAATGTCGGCGCTAAGCATCATTATAATTTAATTTTATGTAAATATATTCTCTTGAATTTTCATATAATTAAAAAAACATAATCCTTTAAAAGCTTAGAAATTACTTTGTTTCTGTTACGAATATGTAAATACACTTTAGCACAAATGCACATTTGAGAAGATGTGCATTCTTTACAGGTGACGCTGGTTTTGTGCCTATTATATTCATGTTAACAGTAGCAAGAGCAATATTAATTAACTTTAGCTTACTATGCCGAAGACTTTCTTCACGTTGCGACCTGCGTAAATTAGGTTTCCTTAATGAAGTAAGACTTCAGAATATATTTGAACGTTCTCTAATTCAATATTAAAAAGCGTAACGTTATTTCTCTGAAGATTTTAAACTTCCTCAAGGAATAAACGGCGTTTGCGTAAAAGATTATTCAGTTGCAATTTCATTTTTAATTATTATTTCCCTGGGGTTTTTGTTGTATACACATTTTAAGCTGGTTTCCGACCAGAGACCTAAAGTTAGAAATGGCATCATAATATTTTCCACTGATTATTTTGTTTTACTTTACAAAAAGAAATCTAAGGTCACACACATTTTATATAGATAACACCCATCGTAATGTGTGAACAATACGTGTGAGTTAATTCTTATTTTATTTTATTAAGGCATGAGCACATTAGTGATCCCATCAATGAGTCTATCAGAACATCTTCCAGTCAATACGAGAGCGTCAACTATAACTGAAAGTATCGATATCTTCATGAGCCACATTTTTGCGGTTTTCACTTCAATATCCTTATATTCTTATAATTTGTGAAGATTTTCAACGATACATTACGATCTGTAAGAACTGACATGCCAATGATAAAACTCATTATATTACTGTCTTTGATCACGATAGCTGGACGATTGGCTTTGATTTTTCTGTCTGTGTGACGATGTCTCGGTGATGTGCTTTGATTGTTCTCTCTGTGCTTTCAATATTATTATTATTATTTTGTCATTTTTCATCATATTTCGATTTCTGCTTTGGTCTCACTACCAACCAAGTCTGCGGGGAGACCTAAGGCAGGTAGTGGCGTGTTGTTATGGCTCCATTTCATGTTTTTCTATCTTCCCTATCATCTCCAGCATTACATAGATAAGGTTTTCCTTAGTGTGTGGGCTGTACTTAATAAGACAATTTTTTGTATATCTCTTAAGCTGGGATTTCCAGGGATTCTTTCAATGTGTTGTTTTGTTCCATTTTTTATCAATCCAAGTGCATCTACTATCACTGGCACAACTCTTGTTTTCAATTTCCACATTTTTCCTATTTCAATTTCCAGGTCTTTATATTTGACAGTTTTTCAAATTCCTTGATTGCTATGTTACAATCCGCTGGACAAGCCATATCAATTAATAGACAAGTTTTCTCCTTCTGGTTTTTAACAATAATGTCTGGCCTGTTTGCTTCAATTTTTCTGTCTGTGTAGATGGTGTAATCCCATAGAATGGTTACATCTTCTATTTCTGTAACCGGTGCTGGGTGATGTTCATACCAGTGTTTGCCTACAGATTTTCCATAATGTTTGCATATTGCCCAATGTAAATATTGCCCAACTCTATGGTGGCGATTTTTATATTCATTTGGGGCAAGCACAGAACAGCCTGAGATTAGGTGGTCTATTGTTTCTTGGTGTTTATCACAAAACCTGCATTTTGGATCCATATTATTATGCATAATATTTGCCTGAAAGTTTCTCGTGAGAAGACTTTGGTCTTGTGCTGCAAGAATAAAGCCTTCAGTTTCGGACTTTAATCCAGATGCACGTAACCATCGATGAGTATTAACTTTGTCAACATTAGATTTATTGGCACGTACTGGATATTGGCCATGCAGAGGTTGGTCTTGCCAGCGCTGTTTCATCTGTTCAAGAGCTTTATCTTTGGCTTTCATTTTCATATTCTTTGCCGCAATAGTCGGCTCTTGGCTTCCGTTCTGCTTTTCTACAGAATCTACTAACTGTAAATCTTGTTTGAATTTACTGCCTTCTTTTATTATTGAATATTTTTTCTTTCTTTCTTTCTTTATTATTATTATTATTCTTTCTTTATTATTATTATTTTCTTTCTTTCTTTATTATTATTATAATTATTATTATTATTATTATTACTTGTAAGTAAACTTCTACCCATCAAAGATTGTCTCTAAAATAGTAGTTGTCAGTTGATTATAACATGTTTTGTTTTATTTATATGCTTTTCTAGCTGATAATATCAAAGTTGAAATCATTTTCTGCTTACCCAGATACATTTTTGTTTACATTAGAAGCGCAACTTCCATTTTACATGACATCCGACATCTCGATGTCTAGAATGTATTATGCTTATTACAAAAATATACCTATTGAAACAATAATGTTAGCTACGTATAACATGATTTGTTTGTAAAAATAAAAACCTTCAAGATACAACATTCTTTCGAAAAACCAGTTTTAAATACAAGTAACTTTTTCTTTGTTTGTCTTATTTTAATAGTATTTTTTCTTTCGATATTTTATTTTCAGAAAATAGGAGAAAATGTAACCAGATCTCATCAGTTTATACTTGAAATCTATGAAATTGTAAAATGTAGACAGGTTTGAAATAAATCTAAGACTATAAACTCGGAATATAAAGAAGATATAATTCGAAAAGCACCAAGTGTTTTACCAAGCGTTGCCCAAACTAATCATTAGATATCAATCGAGTTGAGATAACTATTCTTAATTTAGTCGGCAGTAAACGCTGAAAAGGATCCAAAATAGAAATGGAAGCAAAAATCCGATATATTTTTGTAGGATATATTTGGAATGTTATGTCCGTATTTTTAGTAGAATTAACGCTTTTTATTTCGTATACATTTGATGGCAATGTTACAGGTTAACCTTAATGAGCTTTGTACACAAGAAAGGAAATTCTAAAAATATTTTTTTAATCCGAGCTCTTTACACTTTTCAATCGAAAGCAACGCAAAATTTTTTGCATTCCTGTCATAATTGTGTTATTTATGGGTAATATACTTATTAAAACTTTTTTAGCATAATTTTGTTTTCTTGACTGAAAAAGATTCAATCAAAATATCTTACATGTATACATTCTTTTATGTAAATTATCTGATAAACTTTCCTCTGTGGTAGACTTGTTCTGATAAACTTTCCTCTGTTCTAGACTATGAATTTAACCGCAGGACTAGATTGTCAGCAACATTTCAAATTTTAAAGTTGAAATGACTAGATGAGGTAACGCTTTCTATTCTAACAGATGCTTTCATCGCCTCTTCTTGCTTTCTAGTCAGTTTTGATCTTCAAAAAATTTAAATGCAATGTCAGACGCTATCTTTCATCTTAATAACTCTTCTAGGGTTGTTCCTTAATATTTATTTTCTTTTGCTTATGTTTTTTAACACTTAAAATTCCTGATTTGACCTGTGTGGTAATGTTTCTTTGTTTGGGGTGAAATGATTGAACACCCACACCCACACACACACACACACACACACACACACACACACACATATATATATATATATATATGTATAAGGTGCTATTTATCAATTGCCGGCCATATAAGAACTTGTTGTTGAGTACACAACATAGAAAACTACATCAAGTGCCTAGAGGAGGTAGTGATTTCCTGATCAAGAAGGTGACTGTTGAAAGCCCCTATGTCTGGCAATAGGAATCTGCACCATGCCACACAAGCAGTAAAACATGGTTATCGTTGTCAGACAGGACCACAACTTAAATCTGGTCATCCAACTGTTCAGACTGCAAACTCTTTGATTATGCATGGGGCGCGGGTCGTAGTTAAACGAAAGACCAACACTGCTTGTAACATCAAATATGATGGGAAAATCACCAACATAAACAAAGAGATGCAATATATTACGAAGTCGTTCAGACATCATGGATTGGGAAAATGTCGATTTTATTGAATAACTTTACTCTTTAGTACTTACTTTGGTAAATATATCTGTTAAAATAAAATGTCAGTGCTATTTTCACTTTTGCGAGTCTTAGATGACAAATTATCCATCACACTTATATATATATATATATATATATATATATATATGTGTGTGTGTGTGTGTGTGTGACCTAGAAGATGATAATAGTCTGAAGAGGTGATCTGTGAATGTGGCATCTTTGGAAATAGTCTGAAAAGTATTCAGCGGGCTGACCCAAGTCTTGTGTGGAATATTCGATAACATAAATCTTTGAGATCATCGATGATTGTGAAAGCATTGTTCAAACTGCTGCTTTAATTCACTTTGTACGAGAAATTGCATCCATGTTCTGATCAGTTTATTGGCAGTATAAATCGCGGTTTGTCTCCCTTCGTAATGTCATATATATATATATATATATATATATATATATATATATAATGTCGTCATGACAAAATAGTTTTTCGTTTAATTAAAGTACTAAGACGAAATTGCAAAGAATGAGTTTTAATCGTAGATCATACACGCTACATTCGTGTCCAGATTATTGCAACCTTTCACCTTTATTTCTTTATTTTCCAAATGTGTTATACTCCAAATCAAAAATGATAAAAATATTAGCACATGTTAAAAAATTAAATTTGAATGTATAAAATTTAAGAGGACCCTTACATTTGTACACATCTGTAGTTACGCTAACATAAGCGTCCGATGTTTTTATAAAGGACGTAAGAACTCGCGCAATTTTTTCACTTTTTCATTAATTTTCCTGAGATTGTTCTCATTTAAAAATTATATATTATTTTCTCGTATATATATTAGATATATATCTGTGAGAAACCAATCTACGGTAAATATCTTCTACTGAAAGAATTGTTATATTGAACGTATGTAAAATAATGAAATGCGTACGATATAAAACAAAAACGTATAAATAATGGATGTTAATGTGAACACTGGCCGACTAAGAAATAATGCGAAACGTTATTCTCTCTTATTAAACATGACATTTTGTTTTAACTCAATTACTTTAGCAATTATTCTCGGTCAGTAAGTATCCCCTCCTCTCATTGCTCACCTCTACATAGCACTCATCCAAACAGAATCATCACATTCTCGTCTGCGATATATGAGTGTCTGCCCTTCTCCATTGTGGTTGTATGTTGGTTTAACTGATTCTCATGTAGGTTGTTCCTACGCATGCAAAAAACTGGCATCTGCTGTGGGTTCACCTGTCGCTGGATTCTATTTTATCTGATCTAATTTCAAGTAATAACCACATCTTTTTCACTTCTTGAGATATTGTCTTTTTTTGTTTTTCGCTGTTTAAAACATTTTCATCTGTTTTATTTGGGGTTGCAATAAATTTGACGCGTCATTTACATGGAATACTTTTAAACTAATACATTATTAATAATTTATTGCGTGGAAATTGAGATCCCTATTAAATGTTTCAATATGCAAATTTTATTTCACTCCAGGTATTCATTTCCGGATCTCTTAATGATTCTTATTTAACTGACTAATCCATATTCAATAAATCTTTATTGTGTTATATATTCTCAATTTGCAAGTCGTAATAATTATAGCAATCATTCTAATAGTTCAAATGGTCATTGATGTCAGTGATAATAAACTTTGATTATCACTGCAATTAATAGCGGTAATTTTGAGGCTAATTTCAATATCGTTAAAATCAATAGAATCATTGATATGATGTCAGCTATTATTACAGCTACATTGCTAGATTATAAACATTCAAACACCCATCCGTTTTTAGCTGAATGTGTTTTATTTGTTCATCATAAGTCATGTATAGTTACATTGACATAAACATAATTTTGTTCAATAATGTCATGAAGAACGTAAGGTTTTACGCAAAGGTTTTCCAACTTGTCATTGATTTTCTTAATATTCTTCAGGTATAAAAAATTATATTCAATTCTCCTGTATATATTAGGTGTGTATCTACGAGAAAGCAACATTTTTGTTTCCTCAAGACGTATTTACTTTTTTCTCCTCCTCTTCTCCCTTAGCAAGAGAGCTTCTTTATTTTGTCTAAAAGACAGAATACAGCGTCCTCTTTGTTTTTGTGAGTTGGACATCACTTCATTCATTTTTGTATATTATGTTGAAAGTTTTTGTTTGTAATTTTAGTTACATGTCCCCTCCACTTTCAAATCGTATATAAGTTTAAATATATTTTTCTATTTTTTTCTATACACATTGTACATAAAGAAATTTTTAAAAATTTATGTGAGAATACATTTTTTAGTTTCCCTGAAAGTATGAGGTATTTTGGTATGTGTTGGATTGCTTGACAATGTATGGTTTCTTATGATGTATAGAAAATTGTAAAGAGTGATTTTGTCTAGGAATAAGATAGTTACTGACAGCCAACCTCAGTTTTATGCCCCCAAACACTGGTCTTGCGCCACAATTGTAGTTTATTGCAATAAAAATGTTATATTGAAGTGTGAGTAAAATACGTGAAATAAATTCGATAAAAACAAGTATAAATGATGAAGTTTAATGAGAACTGGGATTTTGCTTGTAATATTTTTGCATCTTTATTTCAATGAGTACCATTATTTAAATATCTAATAACATGAGATTAAACAAAATTCAAAATAAGATTTTACTGTTTGTTTCATTTTTTCATTTACAAATGTAAAAACATGGCATTTGTAATATTTTGGACCGGTGATTCCCAAAGTAAGCTGTGCGCCTCGTGGGTGCGGCAGAAGACGATAGCGGGTGAGGCGGAATGATTGACAGACAGTCAAATATTTTAAAAAGAATTTAAAAATATTGATATGTTTCAAGTAGATATAAATAAGTAAAAATAATTATTAAGCAAAGTTTTCATTATATCAAGTAATAAGAATGTAGTAACTTAGATCCTCAAATTTGAGGAGAGTGTTCTCAATGATATGTTCTGACGTAAAATTTGCGGTTATCTCCCTCTGTTTATGCTTTTATTATTTTTAAACGTTCTTTTTATCATATAAAATTTGGTGAGGGGGAAGTAAATTTTTATTCCGAAAATGTAGCCATAAAAAAACAAAAAATGCTTAGGAAAAACTGATATAGACAATCGACATATATATTCGTTTTAGCAGAGACACATATTTCTAAGCAGAAGAAAATGCCAAACATGACTCATATACTTTTCTGTTCAACAGTTGTTTTCAAATAATTCAGGCTTAACATAATTAATTAGAATATATAGTCTAAATGTCCTGGTCTCGATCCAAAACAAAATATTTTCGTGATTAACATTACAATTTACCTGCTTGGAAGATTACTTGATACATCTTATGACTTAAAGTTCTTTATACCATTTTGTATACTTTTTATATAATTATATGAAAAATATTTCTTTACATAATTTTGCTATTTATTCATACCGAACATAAAAATGAAATATGCGTTTGTTAGCGTTTCATACCGTATGAAATAATCACATTATTAACGGTATTTGTTCTCAGTTAAATCCATAATATTCATATATTAAACAATTTTTCAATTTGCCATTTCCTTGATGTTACGTAGTTTCATTTGACATGGACATTCTTTCAAATTTAATTTCGGAGTTTACGACAGAACACAAAGGCTATCTACTAATATATTAAACTTTATACTAAAGATATGTTATTGAGTTCGATGCTGCTAAAAGAATATATAATTCAGATACGTAACAAAAAATCACAGAAATATTTACATGCAATATATGCTCACATTGCATCAAATGAATTTCCTTTTATGCATTTCAATTACAGACAAGCAGACATCAAACGTACACACAAGTATACGTTATAAGTATACGTTATACAATAATAATAGGTATATGCATTATTTATATTTTTCGGACTGTTGTTTTCATCTTTATTGCCTCATCTCAGAAGTAAAGACAAATAATACACATATCTGTAACCTTCAACATCTGCTATTTCTAAATGATTAAACTCAATTTCTCTAGACATATCTTATCCATTTTGCAATAAAGGAAGTAGAAATGGGTCCGGCCTAAAGAGGTTAGGCAAATCTCAAAATATCAAGGTGCAATACCATAATTAATGAAAAGAGTTTTGTGTTTCATCTTTGGAAATGCGCGCTAATCCAAAACAGAGCTTAAGAATTACTACAGCTCCCATAACATGCACACATTTCATTGGTTTTATTTTAGTTTTACGGTATTTTTATGTGTAACAAAATTTTTTTTATCTTATTTTAATAGATACTTTATAACATTTCAGCTTACACATAGTAACTTATTTTGCTTATAATATTAAGTAAATAGAATTCTTATGCCCATGTCAGATTTCCCCAAGAATCTGTGTAACAGTGTAAAACCCCAATGCAGCAGTTGCCTTATTTTAAGTGTTCATATGCTCAAAACGTGACAGAGAATACATATATAAAAAAGATTTTAAGATTTTACATAGGTAGCAGAAAGATTAAATTTCTCAAGGACACATGGCCCATTGGATATAGACGTTGGTAAATTCCAGTGATTTGACCTAAAGTGTTATTAGTTCAATAACAGGCGACAGAAGTGGGAAAAAATAACTTAAAGCGAGATAAATAAATTTAAGGGAGATAACTACATGGCTACCAGAAATAGCATCTCATATGGAATGAGAATAATACACTCCAGTGATTGTAATAAAGGGGTCGGTTCAAAATTCCAAGCACCTGAAGAAGGCCAGAGCGTACAATTGCTGAAACATCGTAAACATGGCAGTAAGACGAGGGCAATAGTCCGAACAATATATATAGTGTAAATACTACTTTATCTCAGAAGAATAGACAAGTATACATATTGTCCTACTTTGATGCCATGACTTGCTTTAAAATCAGAATTTTCCTTATAATAGAAAAATGTTTTGGAAGCCTGCTATTGCCTTGTATTATTGACTAAGTCTTCAACGTTATGGCTGCTTTCACCTTGCTTGATTTGCTAGGGTTCCACTTATTCTCCACAGACCAGGGTTTGGCTAGTGAGTCTGTTTAGCCATGGACCACTAACGTTAAGAATTCTGAGTTGTCCTACGCGTAGACTGGTTACCAGATAATTCTATGGGATCCAAATTGTCTTGCTATTTAACAATATCTAGGTGGTGGAGCTAGATGAATGTATATTCTTTGCCAACGAAGAGAATGTAACGAAGTCTATATTCGAAATCGGTTCTTCAATTTTTCTATCCGATCCGCTGTCACTTACTTCAATGTGCTAATAAATATTTCATTAAAGTTGAATGATATGATACTCCCTGTTAATGTTTTTCTCGTGTTTTTCGAATGTGAAGAAAACATATTTCCTTTTGGAGAAATAGTGTATGACGAAACTCCATAAACGAAAAAATGTAGGATAAGTAATATCAAAATATATATCAGTGGATGCTGGATGCGGAAAACAAACAAATATAAAAAGAAATCTTATTTTTTCCTCTCTTTCTCTCTGTTAGATTATCATCAAAATAAGTGTTGTGAAATGCTTTAAAACATTAAAATGTTCATAATTTAAAGATAAAAATTATTTTTTCAGGTTTACACAAGCTATAAGCATAAACAATCGAAAGTAGGATTGATAGATGGATATGTAACCAGAATAGAAAAGTGTTAATTATTTTTCTAGATATTGCATTATCCCTACCCAACTTGACTATTTCATGTACACGAAAAGTAATTTTATTTACTAACTTTTATTAAATATAAGCCCCAAGAGCCACTCGGGTAGAGAGTAACAAAATTATATTAACTTTGGACTTAAGAAGAGGGATTAAAAAGTGTTGTATTATGAGAATATATAGGCGATATGTCCCGGAAAGGTGGTTTAGGCAAATGTAACCGGATAGGTCAATCTAATACGTAGACGTAATTGTTGTATGCAGTATCCTGAGACGTAGGCATAGTCAGTAGACGTCATCCAATAGCAGCAAAATAATAGACCTCTAGTGAAAGATCTCTGGATCTCTCTCACTCACTCTCTAGGTCCTTGACTTCGTCTGTATTTATGGCTGATACCAGACAATCACATTCCAGTGAGGGATAACTAAGGTGTATACATATTCATCAATAGGATAGATAACATTAAATCCTAAACTTAAAAAAGATAAGATGGAAGTAACTGAGAAAACGTCATCTCGGGAATATTTTCTACAAATTAGCAGTTCTGTCTAAATGGAATTTTCTTCTTAGTAACAGAAACTGAGGGGAATGGAGATGATTTATTACAGTGTGTGTGTGCTCCCTGTGAAGCTTTAAACTGGTGGAGACAATGAATACAGCTTTCAAAACAGCTGCAATGATCTGACCAGATACGTTAAGATTATTAAAAGAATCTAGATAGAAAAGAAACAAGTATAACATGTAACGGCTCATAATCTAGCGTTTTCTTAAGTGTTATCGTTAGTGGCACTTATCACCGACGTATGTTAAGATAAATTTAATATTTTATTTAACGGAGACATCAAACCGTTCATGTTTTTTAATGTAGAACATGTTTTATTGGAGAAACACAAAATTGAATTGTCAAAAAGGAAATAAGGAAGTTAAAAGCATATGTCTGGTGTAAACATGACTCAAAAAGGTAGATATAACGCCTGCTTAAATTAGAATCAATAAGTTAAGCGTTGGTCTAGGTTGCACTATACTTGATAAAGGTAGAAATTTACCCCGTTTATACTGTTAGACGGCGCAGTAAAAAGGATAAATATATTTTAAAGGAATAAAAATTAATCAGATGACAGTCAAAGCAAAGAAGGGATCAAGTTATCGGGACATAATGGAACAAAAAACACATTAATCGCGATAAAGAATTTGTCATAATAGATATCCAAAATTACCACAGAATAAATTACATCTATTTAATGTTATTTAATAAATTTAGAAAAATATGGAGAAGAAAAAAGAGAGAGCATGAATAGAATATCAGTAAATGTATAATGCATTTATGAATGATATTCTTATAATGCATGTGGATTTGTTGCTAGGGCCGTGAAAGGAGTTAAAGAATTTACAATTGTTCATCTGAATACGTTTTTGGAATTTTCAAATAGGAAAAAAACTTCTGCATAGACAAATACTTTATTTATATATTTTCTGCCTATAGACACTTTCCTGGCATAGACGACTGTAGACATACATTGGGATGTAATATATATAGAATTAGACAATTAGAAAGAGAAAAGACAATGATGGAAACACATGCAAAACGCAAGACATCGAAAATTCATCTATATACATACATTTCTATTTGCACACGCACAAAAAAAAAATGAAAAAGAAACAAACACTGGCAATCTAATTTTCTTTAAAAAAAATATTGCAATCGATAATTTTTAAAATGTTCAATAAATTTACATCGATTGGGTGGGTTCAATGAATATACAGTGTGCGATTGATAAATTGTCGTCTTAGTTACACAACAATGAAAATAGTACTGATATCTAACTTTAACAAACTTATTTACCATAATTACACAAACTAGTAAAGAGTAAATATATTCATTATAATTGCATTTTGGCTTCAACAAGTCCCGCTAGATGAAAATAACATTCGAAAGACGAAAAATCACACATCCATTCGAAAGTGTTGAAAGTCGCAACGCCAGAAAAATACAAATACATAGCTACTCACAAACACCTGATGTTTGAATTTATTATTATTAGTTTTTACGTTATAGTAACAGAAGTATGTTGAGGTTACAGTAGACCGAGCACATGATCAACGACGAAGTTTTACCGAGGATGGAACCGAAAATGAAACTGATACTTAACATCAACAAGAGACAGCTGAAGTTTTGGGGACACGTAATGAGGAAAGAGGGCTTGGAAAATCTAATACTCACAAGAGATAGAAGGATAGCCAGACGGAAGAAACGACGCGATGCATACTCGTGGATAGTGGAACAGTATTTTGCAGAGATACCAAAAGAATAAGTGTTAAGAGCGACAAGGGATAGAGGTAAGTGTAGGTCCATGATCACCCACGTTCTGAAGGGACACGGCACATAAAAGAAGGTATTAACAATAACTTTAGTAATAATTTCAGGATAGTATCTTTAATGCAGACATTATTATGACCTTCATTCATGTTGGTCACACGGGGAATAAATATATTTTGTATTTGCCTGCATACATGGCTGTGATTATAAAATATAATATACGGTGAAGGTCATACCTGTAAGATCTGCCTAGGATCGAAGTTTTTCTCTTCAATACGTTTGTAAAGTAAGCCCTGCAGTCTTTGTAAAGGTTTTCAAATACATATATAAATATGCGGATACATACTGAAATTTTTAGATATATATAAAAATCTTTGGGATCCACGTGTACATAAATAAACTAACGAGAAACATTATATTAAATGAATACACCAATTTCAGTCGATTTATCTATTTTTCCGACTGTGTAAGTCTACTTCTACTACCCTTTTTTCCGACTGTGTAAGTCTACTTCTACTACCCTGCATTCAAGAACTTTAATAAAGGGGATGATACACATTAGAGGATGAACAGGCTGGTAGCCAAAAATTTGCATTGTTAAAAAACGAAATAACAACAACAAAAAAAAACAGGTACTTCCGATTAATACTACTTTTAATATAGTTAGAACTAATATCAGATTATAAATACGAATCTATTGCCTTCTTTTCAATTATATATATATATATATATATATAAACTTTGATTGAAGATTTTGTGTTATAAGCCAATAATTTTATCTCTTGTCTGTATACTTAAATGAATTGTTTTTTCCATAGAACACATTAATAAAATATAGTATAATTATAGAATAGTAAAATACATAAAAAGAAAATACAGCTAATAAATGTATTAAGAATCTGTTTAATTAATCTCCCTTCGTGTAGCCGTGACCGTTAGACCAAAGTATTTTTCTTGAAGAAATCTGGTATATAGTTAGGTATGATTTATTATGAGCATTTTCTTTTATAGCAAGTAACTTTAAACTGCGACTAGAAATTATATGCAAAAGAGGTATTGTCAAATATTTTATGCAAAATTCATAGATGTGGTATCCACTGAAATAAGTTGTACTATTATGTTTAGCGATTAAGCATGAAAAAATGTAAGTCCCAATTTTCAATTTCAGATTAATATTTAGTATTTTGTCAGTAATTATAGAAATTTGCTGTGTAAAGAGAATATTTGCAAGAACTAGAATTTAGTATTATAGCTCTTAAAAAAGAACTGACAATGAACGAAAAGAATTATATAATTAAAGAAATTACCGAAGGAAAGTCTTCGATTCAAATTTCTAAGGATTTGAAAAGAGATCATCGAACAATGAAGAAAATATGTCAAATGGGAATTTAACCAAGGAACAAAGTCTCAGGCTGAATTCTGGAATTTAACAAAGCGAGATCTATCACATATTTAATAAGAAACCCAAATGCGTCATTTGCGTTCATATTTAAGGCTGCTGGATCTCCTATGGTGCCAGGAGAAACAAGGTGTATAGCATTAAAGGAAGTTTGCGGATGTAAAAATCAAATAAAGAAAACTATTTTAACAAAAAAGAAACATAAGGAAAGAAGTTTGCAGTGGGCAAAAATTTTTCATGTGAAAACTGATTTCAGTAAAGTGCTTTTTACAGATGAATACAGGATCACCTTCGATAGGCCCGACGGATTGGCTCAAGGATGGGTTTGCAAGCAACATAACTCAAGAAAATTTTTTAAACTCCGACAAGGAGGTGGTAGATTCATGATATGGGCTGGGATTATTGTTAATGAGCTCGTGGGTCCATTTAAAGTGAAAGACTGGGTTAAAATGTATTCCAAAAGTTACTGTTATTTTGTAGAGCAATATTTCTTTGAATGCCTTTATAACCAGTCTTTAAACAAGTGTACATCTATTATCTTTATGCAAGACAACGCACCAAGTCATGCATCAAAGTTTACTATATCCTGGTTGAAAGAAAAAGGATTTGTTGAAGAGTCTCTTATGGACTAGCTTTCAAAAAATTGTGAATTGAATCCCGTTTAGAACCTGTGGAAATCCTCAAGAGAGATATTTATTCTAATGGAAAGCAATTAAACGGTGTGCTCTCTGGGAGGCAGTTAAAGCTGCTATAAACAACTTACCAGGCGCTAAAATTGCAAATCTCACA
The DNA here is from genome assembly GCA_037127315.1 of Ascarosepion bandense. NCBI lineage: Eukaryota > Metazoa > Mollusca > Cephalopoda > Sepiida > Sepiidae > Ascarosepion > Ascarosepion bandense. The sequence continues at coordinate 438,209 of JBBBDQ010000777.1, forward strand.
TCAGATGTTGACAATAGACTGCTAAGAGTTATTGAAAAAAAAGGAGCCTTTGTGCAATAAATTCTAGGAGGATCTTATTATTTTTTGTTAATATATCTTTTATTTTTAAAATAAAAGGTTTTTTTATGTTTCTCCTTTAAGAAACTGATGAATTTGTCCTAAAATATTTTCATATTATTTTTTACATTAGTTTTACAAGGTATAATAATGTAAAAGTATCAAAATAAAAAGTTGCAAATAAAATACTGACAGTCATATTAGTCTGTTTTGTTAACTTAGTAAAATTTCTTCCAACTAAAAACAATAGTTTTCTCTAACACTATATATCTAAATTTATTAATATTAAGTAGAATCTAAACAACATCATAATAGGATTTTAACATTAAAGACTCCACTCTTTATACCGTCTCATAACTGGCATATAGTCTCTAGACGCAGTTTATTTTAATAAGATAAAACTGAGTCTAGGTGGAGGTTAACTCAAAAAAGGAGAGGCAGCCATTAAGTAGTAGTAAAAAAAAAGGAAAGGGATATCCCTACACATTGACTGCCAGATGAAAAACAGTCCAATCCAGGGATCAAATAAAGTGTTCACTTCGGAATTTTCTTAGAGAATCCCGGTAAAAAACGACCGTGATGCTAGAAATAATAACAAAGACTTCACACAGAGTAAATAATGATGACTACTTTTTTCAAAATTCATAAAGATAGATAATGTTGACAATTTTAAATGTTACTCCTGTATTAAAATTGTTAAACTACATAAGCAAACTTAAATACCTTATTGATTATTAGTTGTCATGTTAAACCTCTTTTAATAAGTTCAATAATCTCATAGGGTGGTTTTTCTAAGAGAATAATTTTCTAACGAGCTCAATCACATTTATTTTCTCCAGTTCTTATCGCTTACAAGAGCGGCGTCATTTTTGTCAAGATATCTAGTGAAACCAATGAAACCGATCTATGTGACAAAATTAACGTTCATTACGCAATAGTATTAGTGCTAAAGAAACGCGAAACCACACAGATGAACTCTGGACACGTTTCATCGCTTACAATTAATCGTTTCAGTAAACATATATGCTACAACTCTAATACATATTTCAAACTATATTCCAAAGATAGAAGATCCACTTTAGGATAATTTATGAAATATGAAACGTTAATAATTTATTTCATTCGAGAAATTTATCAACAATCTAAATATCTATACTGGGTTGGTCAAAATGGCCGTACGGATTTTTAACAAAAAATAAAAACAGGTATTAAAGAAAACACCAATTTTTTAATCGGTTTTAAAATTGTTTGGTTCCAGTATCTTTCACATCTTGTTGACAGATGTATTATTTCCTGTCTCAAAGAATTATCTGCCTTTATTGCCAAGCAACACTTACGGATGTGATCTTACATACTATTCAATGTAGAAGGTCTCTAAATTCAATTAATTTTTAAGTAACTGGTTAAAATCATTGGCGTGATGAAAGACAATACCTTTAAGATTAACAATGTTGGATATTTCTGGTACATTGCTGTGTTTAATTTGTCGAGTTAGTCAGAGAATACATGTGAACTAATGTTTCTGAGCGTGGGAAGAAGATCGCAATATACGTTTAGTCTTGTTGGCAGATCTCTCATTTCCTGCTCAAAGAACCATCTAACTTTACTGCCAAACAACACTTTCAAATGAAATTTTACATACTATTCAATGTTGAACGTCTCTCCATTCAATTAATTTTTCAGTAACCGGTCTGACTTTGCCGTGATTTAAAACAACCTCTTTATGATTAACAATGTTTGATATTTCTGGTACATTGCTGTGTTTAATTTGTCCAAGTGGCTACATTACACATGGTTCTAAACGTGAAAAGAAAATCGTAAAATACGTCTAAACCTTCAACCTTTCAATCTCATCAAATAGAAAGCTTAACAGTCTTCGGGCGAAGTCCTGTTTCGAAATTGTTTTTGATCATTCATCGCGTTTCTCTAATGATGATCCTTTTTTTTCATTCACATTGTTATAGATGCTCCATTTTACGTCTCTTGTTACAATTCTTTTTAGAATTGATCGCATGGAAACCCATTTGGCAAAGTTAGCTTCATTATGTTGATGTTGAACTCAAAATATCGAACCGATTTAAATGCAAATATCCACTCAAACTGGTTATTTGGAGAATGTTATGGTTGTATAACAGAGACTGCTGTCGATTAAATCTTTTAAATTTTTCTGTTAATTTTATTTGTCCGATCAGAGCGTGGTGCATATTGAATCAAAGAGTTTTTATCGAAATCTCGAAAACCACTTCTGGGGCACACGTTTGCACATTTTCAGATTTCAGCCGCTTTCTGGCCTTGTTTTTTAAATAATGATCATTTTCCTTCTTCATTTTCAAGGTTAGTACAAAAACAAAATTACAAGCTCTCGCCGGCGTTCTTTCAGCATGCTTTGCTTCTCATGAAGCCTATGCCGTTTGAGAGCTTTCAAATGTTCCCAAAATGGCTAATCATGTCTTTTTATATTTTATTGTGAGTTCTTTCTTCTCTCACTCCTTTACAACTTTAGATCTTCCTGTAGTTTTCATTCTGTCTGTCATCTACAATGTGTATTCAAGAACTATATCCAGTGTTTTAATCCGGAGTCCTTTTTTTTATTTGTCGCGTCCTTTCAGTACATAAGCAATTATGTCACCTTCAACTGCCCTTCTCACTCGGCTCTTAGCAGTTTTAGGCGCTCTGTTAAGGTTCCAATCTCCCGTTCAGCCTTTCATGTACCCGAACACGTAAATTAATTGACTCACTACCTTCTCTTATGCCTAGTATTTCGATCTCGGTGTTGTATTTTCCATCCTTTGCTAAATTTTTTACCAGATAATTTAAGCTTCTATTTATATCTACAATTCGTAACTCGCATCTCGCACTTTTTCATACCTTGATTTAATAAACACTGAACACCTCTTTTATATATGTTCATTTATTGAAATACAGTTACATTACCTGTACGTCTAATTATTAGGAATTTAGAATACATATACAAAGTGTTGGAATTTTATTTTCCGACAACATATGTAATATCCTATCAATAAAATTGATTATGGATTAAACTGGAGACGCGATGTTTTAAGTTTTCCGTATATTATCTCTCCAATAGAGATTTAACATTTCAATATGGATACTGAGAATATTAGAAATTCATTTAGTTCAACGAAATTAATTTAAAAATGTATATTAACCTAAAATATAAATAATTTAAGGCGACAGAATTTAGATTGCAATAAAAACAAATATTGATATGTGTCATATTTTGATAAAGGTTTAGAAATGTACAATTTAATTAAAATAAGGAAATCAATATCAAAATAAAGAAATATGAAAATATGTCTTTAAAATATAATATTTCTTACAATCATGTTATCGATTATTTCAACGCATGCATTAATTATATACAGGATGGAATGTATTGTCACCATTTTATATTTCTAATTTCGCGCATGCGCGTTCTTTGCTTATGATTTTGTCGACTGGACAGTATAACAGGGTCAGTTAGGCAGTGTTTGTAAGAAAAAGAGAACCATGGCGGAATTCACTTGATCAGAAATTTGGAAACGGCATGTATTTCTTGGCATTCGCGCTGGATACTCAAATAAAAACATTTAAATAGGTTTGGATGTTAATTTGTAGAGAATGCAGTGGATTAGAAAAAAGTTGAATGCATTTAATGCTGATTACGAATGTATTTGCAGTGATCACTTGTAATGGAGACGGTATACCTCCATTCATCTTCCCACAGGGTTTCAGACTCAACAGGAAGTACTGACCTATGTTAAGAGGATGGCTGTTGTAACACCATATGTCTAGTAACAAGACGCTGCATCATGCCGCAGAAGAAAGAGGACCCGGTGGTGGTTGTCTGACAAATGATTTTTTCAAGTATTTTTTAATGTTAATGTTTTTTCTCTAGTAATTTTTCTTTTTTTTTTTTTTACCAAAGTTCATATTATAATTTTTTTTTATGTTTATAGTTTTCTCTGGTATTTTTACCAGAGCTAATATTGCAATTTGGGACACTAATAAATTTTGTGGCATTACGTATTACTGGTTTCCATATTCCATAGATTTAGGAGATTTTCGTAGTCTAGCATTATGTTTACCTAGTAACCAGTAACGTTCTCTACCTATTATTTCAACTTCATCCCATAGGGGGCGATGACTTCTTTTCTCCCTCCAAACGTTGTCAGCTACGCCGGATTTTTCTATCGTGTTACGACCTGGCGATGTTCTTGAAGTCTTACCTTAAGGGGGCGGCTTGTTACTTCTCTATATTTTTTTTCACAGCTACAAGGAATGGAGTTCACTCAGTCCTTACTAATGTCATCCTCTGTAGGGTGTCTCACACGTAACAGACACCTGCGAAGTGTAGAACCACTTCAGAAGATCGTCCTGATGTTATATGGACCACAGATCCTTTGTATGTTCTCCGGTAGTTCATTCACATAGGGTAGACAGACCGAGGCTGTTTTCCTGGTTTTCAGAAGCGGCTTGACATGACCCAGTGATCATAATCAATGGCTCTGTTCAAAATTCCTAGCACCTGAAGAATACTGGAGCGTACAAATCGCCACGAATTTGAGGACAACACTCCGAAAAATATAAATAATCCATCTCTGAAAAATAAACAAATAAAGATTGTTCTATTGGGTATTTTTGTTTTAGTTTATTGTTCCAAGCTTTCTGTTGCACGGTGTCTACATGAAATTAGAAAAAAAAACACATGTTATTTTTCATTTGTTTCTACTTATAAACATGCGTATGATTTGTCTCTACGTATAAACATGCGTTTATATTTAATTTAAGTATAACTTTATTTGTGTCTGAGTGAGTGGAAACATGCAGTCATGTGTGCGTCTGGGAAAGTGTGATTTAACAAGTAGTTTTTGATTGCTCGAATTATGTTTAATCAGTAATGAGAAGAAAATTAAAGTACTTTTTACAGAATATTGATTGCATTCCTGATAAGAAATAAGAAAGGACAATATGATAACATTAAAACAACACACACACGCACACACACACACACACACACACACACACACACACACACACACACACATATATATATATATATATATATATTACAAGAAAATGAAAGAACACGTTGATTAAAACCCCATTGTTCAAGTGCTTAATACAGAGTAGAGCTTAATATTGTAATTTTGTTATTACAATGGTTTATAAAAATATAAAATCACTACACAAGAATTTTCATGTTTCAAAACAGAACAGTTCCTCTTCAGGTGATATGTTAAATATTAAAAACTATTTATTTTTCAAAATATAATATGATTTCATGGTTATTTGAAAAATGATGGAGTAGTGGTTGGAGGATATGCATTTAGGTGTGTCAAATTAGTCAATCAGCCTTTAGAATTATGCAACCATTGAGATAAACATTTGGGTTAGGAAAAAGGGCAGGGTGGCTTAAACATGTCACTTTTTAATTTTGTCTTGGTAAACTACATAGTGGGACCTTAGATTTGTTAAATGGGTAGACAATAATTTTTATCAGGAGGTTGGATTTTAGGTTTTAATTATTGATAATATACGATAATTTCTTTCATCATATTTATCCCATAAACATTTTAGCCATTTTACTCATGACATAATTTTAAAAAATTCATCTTTCTGTTAAAAATTATTTATCTATTTAAGTATTATGTTCTAACACTATTTTTGCATGCGGAAAAATAGAACACTATTTCAGCACGACGCATGAAAAGAAATTATTATTAGTTGTATTATTAATTGGACTGATTAATTGTTCCAATATTAGCAAAGAGATAAGTAAGCATAATAGAAAATAAAATTGTTTATTCGCTTGCAATATGAAAGCAGCTCATCAGTTATGAAGAGAGAAAATATTGCAAAATGAAATATTGAAACTAGCTGAGTATAGTAGTGAATTCAAAACATTTACAGGGAGAGGCAGCAGGTGAGACGAGGTCATCGCATCAGACGGCCATTATTTGACAAAAATGTGACTAAGAAAACAGCGTGAATAAGAAAAGTGCCATTGAAAACACTGAACTTTGGAGCTGGTAAAAGTGGAAAGTAAGCCATAACCAAAACATTGTTTTGGATTATTGAAAAGAGATTTTCACAGAACTTTGATGAGGCCAAAAGGTTGAATTGTAAAATTTTCAATTTTCTTGTGAACAGATTTAAAACCCGAAAAAACAAAAAAAAAAGGATGTAATTAGTTGAATTAAACGAAGAAGACGAAAAGAAGTGATATCACCAGAAATATTGCTGCTTCATTGTTTAAACCTAGGGAAGGAAGTAACTCCGTCTCAAAATGCGATAGCGGGAGTGATTTTATTGGCTAACGATTTGATTTGCATAAACACCATGCATCAATGATACCTTTCACCATTGAATTTGGGATAAGTATAAAAACAAGACCCAAGGGGGCCACAGAGAGAGAGAGAGAGAGAGAGAGTCGAGCAGAGTCCAGTCAACCTCCGGCCCAGAGAGATAAGCCGCCAAGACGTTGGGTGCCAATCGACCTGGCGCCGGCCGACCGAAAAGAGTTAAAGTCAAAGAACGAACCATTTAGATTTAAAGACGACTTACCACTACCTACCACACACTGAGACATTCTTTCGGCAGTTTCAGTAAAACTTTAGAGTGAAGCGAAACAACGACATATTGAATAGATATAAACTTGAAAACGGCTATTGGCGTGAACGCGCGTTCGTTCTGGTTCAACTTGGTAAAGAGACAGCTAGCAAGGTTTTAGCCTGACTTCCTTGAGATCAAAATTCACGACGTGGGCGAGGAAGAACACCGTTGTAATAGTCGACTTGAAGATCAGCTAGTGTCGAAGCCATCAACGACAAGTGGTCGGAGTCCTCGTCACGATGTGGTCCCATTAGAGACCTTACTCAGAGAAAATAATTTTCTTTAAAATTTTAATTAATTCTGTTTCATTTATAACTTATACTCTAACATAAATGAATGCTAAATGAAAATTATTTTAATAAAATGAAAGACCCAATAATAAATTGTTGTTCGAAATAAAATAAAACAAAAATACTACAATTATTTAATCCTAATTTTGATATAAAATTTCTAACCCCTTTACTCATAAATAGTAGGTAAATAAAATCTATTGTTCAATAATAAAAAAAAACATAAAATCTAACCTCCTGATGAAAATTTTTGCCTACCCATATACAAAATCTAAGGGCCCACTATGTAGTTTACCCAGAAAAATTAAAAAGTGACATGTCTAGATATAAGCCATCCTGCGCCTTTTGCTAGTCCAAATGTTTATCTCTATAGTTGCATGATTCTAAATGCTGATTGACTAGTTTTGACATACCGAAATGTATTTCCTCCAACCACTACTCAATAATTTTCTAAATAGCCATGAATTGATCATATATTTAAAAAAAATAAACCGTTTTCACCATTTATTTTAACATAAGACCTGAAGAGGAATAGATCTGTAACCAAGCCGCTATATGCATAGCGTGTTTCGTGCTTGAAGCACAGAGATATTATTCAAGAAGTAGTAAGAGGATTTGAACAATTATTAAGTAAATCAGCTAATGTTGCGGAATTCGTTGCTTGGGGAGGTACTATCCTATGGGCAAAGGAACTTGGATTAGTTCCACCACGGAATTTGTGAAGAGCGGCGCACTTCAGCGAGCTTAATTCGTTACCTCTTCGTCGCCAGGGCTCGTGGAACAGTTTGTATGACATCAGCTTAACAACCACAACTGTCTGGGTTCGATTCCTGGTAGTGGACGCGCACTGCTGATGCAGTCCCAAATATAAGACGAAACGGCCGTCCGGTGCTTTCTGCATTTTGTCGAGGTCGAATATAAAGCTCGATGATTTACTATATATATGTAATTAGTTTTGGGTTTAAATAAAATTAGACAAGTAGCAAGTTGTGTCAAAATGTGCTAAATACATTTATGTTTTAGAGGTTTTAAATATTTTTCATTTGGGAAATAAGATGCGAAAATAACTAATTTCAAAATTATATATATATATATATATATATATATATATATATTACACCATCTTGAAATTTCAATACTAAATTACACCAAGCTCTATGTAAACAAGCAAAAGCCAGGACGGAACAGCAGATTGAAAAAAACATGTGGAGGGAGGACATAATAATTTTTCCTACACGGAAGTCTGCATGACTCTGCTAAATTCTCCGTATTAATCTTAATAATGGTCCACTTTTTCTGGATATGGAGCACTTTTCCACAAAAAACCTGGTTGCAAAAATATCTGTTTTATCGTTAAACAAAAAATCACCAATCTTGGCATTAAGCGACATCGTAACTCAGCTCTCTCTCTCTCTCTCTCTCTCTCTATATATATATATATATATATATATATATATATATAAAACAGAAATAAATATAAAGATATTGTAAAAAGTTATCCATAAAATTGCTGTGTGTGTGTGCATGAGCGTGCATGCGTAAATTTTGCTAAGTATTTTACGGAATAGAATATTGCAAGAAATGGTTGAAAAAACATGCTGAAATTTTTCATCGATGATCCGACGCTATACGACAAGTTTTATTGATAATGCTAGTCCAAAAGTAACATATGTGAAGGTAATTCTTTTTCACTCTCTGATTGTCCCTTTCTCTCTCTCTCACTTTCTCTCTCTCTCACTTTCTCTCTCTCTCTCTCTCTCTAACTGAATATTTATACACGCACACATACACACACACACACACATATATAAAGAAGAGGTATATATATATATATATATATATATATATATATATATATATATATATATAACATTAATATAAAGAACATTTCTCACCTGATTCATATTTTGTTTAGCGCATCCACTTCAGCGTTTCATAATGCATCATTTTAGGATTGTTCAGTTCACACGTCAGAGGTCTTCAGCAATCGAATGCTGTTTTTATCATCTTCCTTGTTTATATACTATGTCTGAAGAAATTAATTCATATTCCGAAATAATGAATGGGTTTTCTTTTTAATCCGACTGTATTTCTTTTTAATTTTAAACTTGTTTTTAATGGAAAACTATAGTTGAAGTAGACAAAATGTTAATGATGTTTTATCGAGTGTCAAGAATGAAGGACTTTGGATGAAATATACAAATGAGTTTAAATTAACCGGGTGTCTACTCAAAAATGGGTATCTAATGAAACTAGCGTCTTAACGTCTTAAGTAATATATATATATATATATATATATATATATATATATATATGTGTGTGTGTGTGTGTATGTGTGTGTGTGTGTGTGTGTGTGTGTGTGGATAGATGGATGCATGAATTGGAAGATCTGTGGGAGGCACATTACACATAGTTTGAATAGTAAATCCGTTTTCTTACTTCATGTTCTATCAAAACTATGTATGCAGTGAGTTTGCTAAAATATACGACGTAGTAAATTATGTTTACGCAAATAATAGCCCAATATATAAAACTGCATGGGTGCAAATATTTTCCCCGTCAGAGGTATTAACAGATAACGATATCGTAACGCCACAGAACGAATTGGGAAGCATTCATTACAGATATATCTTTAATTGATTAGTACTTTCTAAAATAGTAAAAGAATATCATAATATTTTAAGTATATCTCTAATATCTGATCTTGTAAATGTAAACTCGTTTAAAACTAATGTATTTGCTAATCAAAGTGTAATAAGTATAGAGCAAATTTAAAATATTGCTAGAAAATAGCGTGGATTGTTTGTCTGTCTACAATTTCTTGGAATGTAGAAGTTATTATTAAAATTTCCATGCTTTTGAAATCATATTAGGAATAATATCCACCTGAACGAATCAAAACTTAAACTTTAATAACTATATGGCTATTTTCTAAATCTAGCTTAGATGTTGCACAAGGACGAATGTATGAGGCATACAGTAAGGATTAAGAAGATAAATTTATAAGTGTCGCTTGGAGGTGGCCTAATATGGAAAGCATCCAGGGCGGATCGAACTCACTTTTCAGCCGTAAATGATCTAGCAAAGTAAGCTTTCTAAGGAAGTGAGGATCGAGCACACTATTCATTTGTAATTGACCTAGTTAGGCATCCTTGTTAACAAAGTACCGGAAATATTTTCAAATGTGGTACAAGACCAAAAGTATGGAGCACGCAGTGAGAATCGAAGAAGTGTTTTTCTAAGCGGAGCGTAGATGTGGCCCATAGCCGAATGTATGGAGCACCTAATAACGATCAAATCTCTATTCAGTTGTAAGGGGTTTGCAAAGCAAGTTAGGATCGACCTCACACAGTCGGTCAGTTAAGTGCCAGTCGCAAGAGACATGAATGACTGGGCAGAATAATTTTCCCTCAGAAAGTTGCCACTGCTTTCTGAAGTACACTGTTTGCCAACTAAGGCTATAAAACCCAATTACTCCTGTTATTTAGCACATAACTGGATGGAGAAGGGACGGATTCAAACTTTTCGCAAGGGTTTTCTCGCGTAAGTGAATGCAACAAATTCAACTGGATTTAGAAATCGATTCTAATATTTCTCGTTCCGAGCCGACATCTACTGCACCAAAACGAGCTAAGTACGTGAAATATTTTCTAAGCGTACTTAAATGTGGGACAAGATGGAAAATGTAGTGTATGTAATGAGGATCAAATAAATGTTTTTTCTAATCGTAGCTTAGATGTGGCTCATAGCCGAAAGCGTAGAACACACAGTGAGAATCGAAATTTACATTCAGTCGTAACGGATCTACCGAAGCATTCTTGCTAACAAAGTTAGTATAGAACCCAGCATTAAGTTGTAATTCAGTTGCTAGATAGGCAAGCTTGTTAAAGTCGTACCCAAAACATTTTCTGGTCGTACTTAGGAGTGGTACAAGGCACGCCGGAAAGAGTATTAATCACTCAGTGAGGGTCGAAGAAATATTTTTTAGGCGTAGCTTAGATGTGGTCAATAGCAGAAAGCGTGAAGCACCCAGTGACGATTTAAATCGTTGTTCAGGGGCAATTAATCTAGCGAAGTAAGCTTGGCAACCAATGTAGGATCGAACTCACTTTTCAGTTGTAACTGAAATATCTAGGCTAGCCTGCTAAGAAAGTACGCCAAATATTTTCTAGACATAGCTTATATCTGACACAATGCCAACAGATATATCTTGCGCTTTGCATAAGCACGTATTATTTATTGAACTCAGAGGGACTCATTGAAAGGTATGTAGGTACTGTATTTAGACGATGGACTGAATTGTATGTCTGGATAAAATAACTGTGTAAAACTGAGTCGTTCTGCGTCAAATATCAACGTCGCATATTTACCGCAGTGGTTTGCAAAACATTTGAAAAACATCTGTAACAATATATGGAAGACATATGACAACTCACGTCAGATATCTTGTTTGTAGGACTCGATACTTCAATTTTCAGTTTCCACTTCATATATGAGTCTCATTCAGTCTATGCTAAGACATCTATACTGTCAACAACTTCAGTGATGTATGATCGGAAACATGGCAGTTAATTAAACGGATTTTATGTGATTTCTTCCCCACTCCATTCAGATTAGTGACTGAAGTTTTGATTTATGCTTACGGCTGTCATTTCTGAAATGTCTTTAATTGGATCCTTTTAAAAGAATACCAACATTTGCAAAATTCCAATCCTGTGTGCATTATCTTAGATATTATTATGCATGTGAGATTTTAAAAATATACTTATTATTATCAATTTTAAGCTGCTATAATTTTCTAGGTATCTTAGTATTTATATATGGACTATATCATGTTAATACCGGTCTATACATCGGACTATATTAGAAGTAATAATTATAGTAATAAACTTTCTAAATTATAATTTTAATGCATCAGTTTAATTTATGCATACTAACGAAAATATATTGAATTTCCCTTTGTTGTACTTAGATGTCATTAATTTAAGCAGAAAATTTAATTGGCGGCTATGTCTTACCATTTTACATTTGAAATATGTAAACATCAGTTCTAACCGGATAATTTCTTCCATTACACTTCTCACTTGTGGAATTCTCTTCCGGCTTCTTACATCGCTTTTACCTTCGATCTTCAAAAACTTGAATGAAATGCCGTGTTAATTCATGTTCTTTTATTGTTTTCTGTTAGTTCTGTTTTTCTTCTCATATTCTCCAACACTCGAGCATGCATCAATTTTAATATCAGCATAGTATCTTAAGAGATAATTGAAAACATGTTGCGGATTCCGAAGGTGCGCTAAAATGAAGTGGGTCACTGTCCAGATACAAAAACAGGTAATGAAACTAGGGAATTTTGTTAGAATCAATATGATATGCTATAGATATTCTTAAAAATTACAGTGAATGAAATTTCTTCGCAAAGGAAAAACTAAAAAGAATATGGTTGTACGGGCGGATTTGAAGAATACCATGGAGGAACGTGTGTGTAGCGAGAAAATTTCCAATACAATAGGAAGGAAAAATGACATTTGGAATTAGAATTGGAAAGAAACATTTGACATTTCTAGGAAGCATAAAGAAGATGAGAGTAGGAAAGCAGCAAGTAATGTTCCGAAGTAACTTATGTAAAATAATAATAGATTAGAATCTACGCCGGGTAGGAAAATGCAAATATATTGCTTATCGCTAAATGAATAAGAATTGGTGGGTAGCAATGATCACGCATGTTTTCTTGTGATATTATACATGAATGTATAGTATCCCTTTGTAGTCTGCTCAATGTAGATATTGAGGTTTAAGCCCTGAAATATTTTACATTGAAATAAGCAATTCATTTCTTGAGTACATGGAACGTTATAACAGAAATCAATTGAAAACATCAGAGAAAATAATTATCTAAGAATAAACTTCGCAAAAGAAAAAATGTCATAGATAGATACAACAAAAATTTACGAAACAGTCCTGTCAAAATGATTTAAAGTTCATGGCACATAAATAAAGAATTATTCGTGCTTTATAAAAATTAAGACCTGTATGGCCAATAATAAATTTACTAAATTATCCTCCTTTGGGATCATCCATTTAAACTTTTACAGAAGATCATTCCAAATCGCTTTTTCAACAACAGAATGCGAATAAACATTTCTATAAAACATATTTCCATGATTTTCTCCGGAAATATCGAAGATTATAATTTTATATAATATCAATATCTTAGCTAATATTGGTTGAAATCTTGACAAAGAATTTCTTCATGGTAATAGTTTCAAGCCAAGATAATCGATTTTTATGAGTTGATGCCAAAGATTATTTAGAGTATTTGCATAAACATTTTTCACCTAGTTAAATGGAGGGAAGAAATCTTGACATATTTGTTAAACATTGCATTATATGGTGGAGGTTTCACTTAATTATATAAACTGGAATTTTGTTTGCTTATTCGGAGGCAATGTGTCATATATGGAAAACAATTTTAACAAATATCTCAATTAAGTCTTGTAAAACACGTGAAATGAATCTTGCGTATCCCTTCTGACATTTAATTTAGAAAAATATGCAACTTGTCAGAGGTTAAATGTTTCTAATTCAAACCTTCCTTAACGCAATTATAACTTAAATATCAGAGGTTATAAAAAAATTTACGAAAATTATTCAATGTTTTGGCGGATAGCCAAAGCCAATACGCAAATAGATAAATAATGCTATATGATATTCGTGCCTAAAGATCCACTGATGTTCATTTAACTGTCATGACACATTACGTCATTTAAGTGCTTGATAATATATATCAAGAATGATCACCTTAGATATCATGAAGTCCTTTGATGAAGTGCAACATTAAGGATTTCTACACAGATCTACCAGCTGTTGAATCTCTAAGAGAGTTATTTTAATGGTCTAGTTTTCCTATCAGATCTTTAAAGGTCATTGTCAAGGGTCAGTCTTCTAAAGCATCTGAGTTCAATGCAGACGTTCCTCAAGTCTCTCAAATAACCCCTATGATTATTATTATTTCTCTCGATGACAAGTGCTTAGACGCTTATCCCTCCTCTGTCTAAAGTTTTTAGCTCTTTAACAGTAAAACAAAGTTGTATCTGCGAGTACCTCCAAACCAAATCTAATAACGTTTTATCACCTTTGAGCACAACCTAAATTTTCTCTAATCCTTATACTCCAATTAAACCCCACATTGTCCCGAACGCTATTTAGGCCCTTCAACTCTCTTTGCACTTCAAACAGAACGCGTATATTTGTACCTTTACTAGAGATTATAGAATAACACTGTTACCTGTAACGGTCCAAAAATAAATATTACTTGGAATTCAGCATTTCTTGATAATATAGTTCCAGTAACTTCACCAAAAGAGATGTGAGTTCAAGACCAGGCTACAGCAGTGTAACTTCGAGGGTTAGAAGGAAATAAGTCATGATTACCTAAAAGAGCCTTTACACAAGAGATGGGAGTGTTATACCCCACTGATTGTAATAAAGTGTTCGGTTTGAAATTCCTAGCAGCGGAAGAAGGTCGGAGCGTACAACGGCCAAAATGTCGTTACAAATAGCAACAAAGATGAGGACAATAGTTCGAATAATGTAAATAGTGTATTACCTGAAATGTTTCCCAAAGACTATGATTTAAACTTCTTAATGTTAATATCATTTTGCACTGAAATATTTGCGAAACAAACAAGAATAACAATTTATAGGGCGTGACCGTCATCATTATGAAAAGTTTATTTCATAATTCTTATAATTAAAAAGCATATCCATTGTTGGACTTGAGATATTCGACCATTGTAATGAAATTGAAGGGTTGACAAAATGAATTCTTTAATAAATACACACGGTATACGATGTCTGATCAAAGATTTTTTGAATGATTGCTATGGCAACAAAGCTATAGAAATTAGAGGGAAGCAACTTGGCACAGGTTGGCACAACTGTGTTGTTCATAATTTATAACGTTCGCGCTAAGATCATTCGTTTATAGCAGCGCTTGGAAAAATATGTAGAGTGTGGTCGTCTGACGACTCCACAGAGGTGCCAAGAGTGACAAGGACTTATGCAGTAGTTGTTGGCCAATTACAACATTCCTCAGGTCCAAAAAGCACCAAAATCTTCGGATCTCTCCCTTTGTGACTTTTAAAAAATTATTTTGCACTTCATAGGAACTAGATTGCAAGACGTTGAGAAAAATGTATATGGTGTCATCGTCTCACCACACCATCAGTGACTAAGAGATGCGCAGCAGATTCTTCCCAAGACCAATATATCCTGAAAACCACCATAATAATAAGATCTCGTCTCTTGCGACTTGAGATAAACATTATTTCAAGTCGTCGAGGAAATCCAAGAGAATGTGATCAGGCCACTGCTCGCTATCCTATAGAAGAAGTTTCAGGAACACTTCCATCGATAGAAACGTCGCTGGAAAAAAAGCATTTTGATTGTGATTTCTCTTAATCTGTCTCGGTATTTTTCTTCATGATCACATTTAAGTTAATAGTATTGTTTCTTCTTGTGACTGGCCAAAAGAAAAGAAAACAATACATACAGACTTTGAATTATTTATCATCGTTTCTTTCTTAAAGTTTGTCATGGGTAATATATAAACATACTTAAACAAAAAATCCTAAAATATAATATAAACATATAATAAATACATAAAATATAAAATACACTTTTCTAACATATATAAAAAAATACAAATGTAAGCATATACAAATAAATAACATAGGAATAAATTTAACGTACATGCATAAAACATTGTACAACATTTGTATATTTTTTTATTATGCTGTTTCTAATCTTTCGGCTGACATGAGCAATCTTCAGAGAGGTTACAGGGGCGTTAACATAAAGACATCCGTCATCAAAGAGACATCAAATTACATTGCATTTAGAATTATGGTTCTGTTAACATTTTAGTCTCTCACGCGGTATGACGTCATAGAACCACGTTACAAATTTACGAACTGTTTCTGCTGTTTGTGACTGTTTTCGTCGCATAGAAATATTTTATATCAAGACAAGATAATATCATGAAATTTCTTTTAGGAATTCTATCTCTACTCGGGATCGTATTCTAATGTAAAGAAACACAACCAATATTACAAAATTATACGGAAATTTACGAAATTGTTATTAACCGACATATATATCTAAATTTATTTATTCAAACCTTGTTTTTACTAGATACTTGTATTTGAATGGGTAGTCTGTTTTTTGATAATAAGGCAGTACATTTTAATTATACCCTGGCCTAGATGTTCGAGAATTTGTTTTTGAAAATATCTATTTTTCAGCAAGATTCGAACCTACATGCTTCTATTTTGGTATATACATTAGTATTAACAGATATATTTCAATAAATGTCCATAAAAATATATGCCTAAATGAATATCATTTTAACTCATAACATATGTTAAAATCCTACCCCGCTTATTTCTATAAACGCATGCACACATGCCATTCAAATACTTCCACACGGTGTTAAATTGTTTGATAGTCTCTCCTGATACGTTGGTTAAGCGTCTGTACATTATTAATGTTTGCAGCATAGACTAATTGTTTTAGGCGGCCCACAGATAAATATCCAAAGGATTGAGGTAGACAGAATTTTTGCGCTATGGAACTAGTCTTTTTCCTACAAATTGACCTTTCATGTTAGTTGTCCGCCAGATCATCTTGAACAATGTGATTAAAATGTGCTGGAGCACCTTCATGCATTAACCAAATCTGACTTCCTTTTAGCAGGGGCACCACATCAAGCAGATCTTGAACTGTGTTTGAAATAAAGTCCCTGTATCTAATTTTTGCAAGACCTGCTAGTTGAACATATGGACCTACTATGACAGCTATCTATGATTTCAGCCCACATATTAATTGTAAACTGATGCTGGTGTCTATCGTATTTTATCATGCGAATTCGCAATCGCCTACAAATGTTTGTTATTTTTTTTCTTCTAAATGTTGTCTCATCCGTAAACAAGACTGAAGAGAAAAACAACGGAATCGACAGTTTTAAGCAAAAACCGCTGGCGAAAGATCTCTGAGTGATGAGTGGTCGAGGGGCACTGCGTATCTGGCAAATGATAGGAATACAGGAGCTGCTCTTGATATACACTCCATGCAGTTTTATGATGAAATGTAGGACATCTAAGGCCACTTGACGTATGCTGATACCGGTATCTTCTTCGACAGCTTGACGATTATGTTTTTCGTGGGCCAGCCTACTGGCAAATCTGTCTTCTTCGATTCTCAGTTGCTGGTGGCATGGATCCTGTCACGACAAGGAGACGATAAACAGCAGCAAATGTTGGATGACTCTGCTGCCTTCGAATTAGAAGCACAACCAGATAAAGCTTTCACTCTGTGAAAGACTTCATGCGAACGTCTAACAACGATAATATATGGATATATATATTTAACCAGCTTATAAACAAAAAAGATTCAAAATGCAATTTGTTCATGCTTGAAAATATCTGTACATTTCCAAGTCACTCACAAAGATGACGGAATATATAATCTATGAAGAGAAACTGAAATTTTTTCACAATATATGTTTTGGCAAATAAGATTCGTTTTCAGTAGATAACATCTTAATACCTCTCTAATGACACTATAGGAGGATTATACACTAATATATAGTTTAAAATAAACTCATAGTTCTATTAGAAATAGATTTTACACTGGTTAGTATGCAAAGTAATGTCATTTCGCAGTTAAGAAAAGTATCATGCCATCTTTTCCCATTTTCACAACCTATAGGCAAACTAGTATGCTATATTAAAATAGCCGAGAGTGTTTTTGTAGAACAAGTTTAAAAATATAAAACATCAAAAAATCTTAAAGGATGCAACAAGTAACCACTCTATTATTACTCACAAGAATTTATTTCAATTCACAGAAAGAAAAGGAATAAATTTGGTTGCTGGTTGTTTTTTGTTTTGTTTTTATTTCTGGCATATCAACTTGTATGGTTTATTTAATGTCGAAATTCCAAAATCTTATTCGCACTTTTTCCACGCCTTCTGACAACTAAACAAAAACACACAGTATGATCACCTCACGAAAAGAGCTGGAATTTTTTGAGTTATATCTAGTTGTTTCCTTGAACGTTTCCCAACCCAGACTGAGTGCTTTGAATGAGAGACAAAATGGCTTTCCATGAAGTAGAAAAGGTTTCCCACCATCTGATCTAACGAAGGCTATGCTCCTTTCAACTGCAGTGAAAGAAATGGTCTCGAGTATGTGAGTAATGATGAGGTCTTAGAAATAATGGAAAAAAAAGGAAATAATTACTGAGCATCAGCAAGAGACAGCTGAGTTTCCTGTGACATGCAATGAGGAAGGCGGGCTTGGAGAACCTGATACTAACAGGCCTGATAGAGGGAAAAAGAGACAGGGGAAGGCAACGGATAACATATTTGAAGTACCTAATCAGGTGGATTTCGGAACAAGTGTTGCATGGTGTAACAGGAAAAGGCGTTCTCGGAGCCATCAGGGATAGGGAAACTTGGAAAGCCATGATCGCCTATGTCCTGAAGATACAGGGCACTTAGAAGAAGAAGAATGTTAATATTAGCTGTTTCTTTATAAGGAGCATAATATATATATATATATATATATATATATATATATATATATATATATGTTTTTCTTTCGAATTAAAAATACATTGCGACACGGAAATTTCTATTTCGAGATTTCTACCTTTATATATATATATTCCTCCTGTCACCCAGGAGTTTGCATGATTATGCTATTTTTCCTTATGTCATAATTCATACTACTCAGTAGTAGATTCAGCAATATATATTGCCGTCATTTTATGCCGTCATTGAGCGATCCGTTTGTACTACTGTTGGTTGAAATTTTTAAAATCATTCTCTTAAAATATTTTGTTCAGTTCAATAACTGTTACTGCTATTTCTACAATTGCTAGGGAATCGTTCCTAAATTATTATATAAAGCTGTGCGGAACAACAACATCTTGATTTTTTCCTAATGAGTGGGCCTATGCGGACAAATATTATGGAAAAAATGTATGTATCGTTATTATGTCTAAAATGACGGCAATATATATTGCTGAATCTACTACTGAGTAGTATGAATTATGACATAAGGAAAAATAGCATAATCATGCAAACTCCTGGGTGACAGGAGGAATATATATATAAAGGTAGAAATCTCGAAATAGAAATTTCCCTGTCGCAATGTATTTTTAATTCGAAAGAAAAACATATATATATATATATATATATATATATATATATATTATGCTCTACAATATTTATTGTATGGGTAACTGTAAAAAAATGCCGGTTATTTCAGAATAGTATAACTGTTAGATCTCTTCACACACACACACACACACACACACACACACACACACATATATATATATATATATATATATATATATACTCTTCATTATACGACGATACAATTATTAAAAAAATAAAATTTGGCAGTGTTAAACAGCAAACACGCGGCAAGAGCTTTCAAAACTGGTAGTAAAGCTTAATGAACTGAGCCGACGTTGCCTCACTTTTGTCATTCTAATGAACTGAGCCGACGACGTATGAGCGTGATAGATGGGATATATATATATATATATATATATATATATATATAATTATGAATCTACTTTGTTTATAATCAGTACAATTAATATTGTAGATTATAAACATAAAATGCAATGTACATTTAATTTATAATTATATGATTATATTAAACCCTGCAATATTTATTATATTGACCATGTTTATCAAAAAATAAATGCCAGAGAACCAGAAATCTTAAAAATGTATCCATTTCACCCATATATATATATATATATATGTGCAACGGTTTTTATTATGGCAGTGATGATAATCTCTGCGTGTAACATGTAATAAATATTTTAACTTTTGTTATTGAAATTCATCAAGTAGTCTGGTTTCTATTACCTGCTACCGTGATTTGTTTTGTATCATAAGCGTAAGGACGAAGGATTCAAAGTATAGTTTTCACTAAGATCCATAGGTTTCAATCGTTTTTTTAACCTTTAACCCTGGAAAGTGATTGTTTAGATGTTTAGACATTTCTGAACAAGTCTGGCGACATGTATAGCATCTGAATGAAAATCTAGATCTGAGAACATAACTTAATTTTCAGGTTAATGATTTGGTTTAGTAGCAATGTGTGGAAATAGGCAAAATGATTACTTCGCAGTCCATTCTCTGTACTATTTGCTTTTATTCTATAGTAAATTTATCATACACCAAGGTATTTTAAGCAAATAATATTTAGTAATTCGGCATCTTAGCCTTTTTCATTTATTCTCCCCTTTCTTTCCTCTCTACATTTTCTCACCTTTTCTTCTTTATTTCCCCTTCAAGTTCTACTCCTGTATATTTCCTTTTCCCCTTTCTTTTCTTTTTCTTTTTAAAAATAAAAATTATTTTTAAAATAACTGCCAAAGGATTTTAGTTCAGACACCGCGTAACCGATGTCAATAATTGTCTGCAATTAACTTCCGGCCAAAATTTAAAATCTCTCTCTTTCTTAGTCGTTTTCATTGGCTCTTCTCTACATTTTCTCACTTATTTTCCTTTTCACTTTCTATTTTTTCTGCATCTTACCCTTTCCTCTTTCTTTTCCTTTTCTTGATTTCTTATCTTATTTTTTGATAATTTCTTCCTTCTTTCTTACCCATTTTTTAAATATCCTTTACCTTGTACGAAAAAACCTTCATAAAATAAAGGGACATATTTTTTTTAATTTAAAAAATAAAACGTTTATTACCGTCATTATTTGCTACCTGATAAGACATTGCTTTTTTCAATGTCGAAAAAATGTACAATTTTCTTAGTATTTTGTAGTTTGCACTAGTTCTAAAATAATAATTAATAATACATATTCATTGCTATATTTTTATATTGAGCACTGTTTTAAATGTATGATTTGGCAGTTATTTTCTTCCTTCTTATTCATTTGATTATATATATATATATATTACACAGATGAAAGTGTGTAGCTGAATGTTACACATTATAAAATATTAAAAAAGCAAGGCAACCTGTTTTGGTCCCGCTCGTCAGACCGCTAGGGCAGATTTAAACTAGGATTAAAATATAGAAATGTGTAATAAAAATGAGGATGAAAAAACTCTGAATATAAAGAGGTAGAGGCTAATAATATCTAGCCCTAATAATTCACGCTGTTTGCACAATGAAGGTTTGCAAATATATATATATATATATATATATATATATATATATATATATATATTTCTTATCATTTTACTGATTAGAGGTTTCTGCTTAACAGTTAATAATTTTCACTATAATATGTAAAAGAATACGCAATAGTATTTTCTAAGTATATCCACGGATAATTAGTACTTAACGTGTTGGTTTCGGAATTGTAATGCAGTGTGGTGCAGTGGATATCGACTCGAAACAACAAATCGGGGATCCGAGTTCGAATTCCAGTTGAATTCCTTGCATTCACTTACGCACAAGTACCCTTAGGAAAGATATGAATCCGTCTCTTCCCTCCAGTTATGGGTTTAATACAAGGACATATTGAGTTCTATAGCCTTGGCTGGCAACCAGTCTACCGCAGAAAGCAATGGCAACCTACTATGGAATAATAATGTCCAGTCAGTCATGTCTCTTTCGAGACATGATCGACCAAGCATGTATCACGTATGGTACTCAACTGACTGAATGCAGTATATGAAGTTTGTTAAATATACTGATTTAAAATACTGCATTAATTTCACTATGTATTAATTTATCTTTATTATTATACTTTATGAACAATTACTGAAGTCAGTTATCGTGCACAGTGGCATTCTTAATGAAAAGTACACTTTATGGAAACTATGTCAAAGTGAATAGTATCGAGACTCGAAACAACATGTATGTGGTTCTACAGAATGGTACTGAAGACATCATAGACTGAGTACGTGATCAACGATAATGTTTTGGAGAGGATGCAAACAAAAGTAAGCTTATACTTATCATCAGAATGGGACAGCTAAGGTTTGTAGGACACGTAATGAGCAAGGAAGGCTTGGGGAAGCTAAGATTCACAAAACAGAAACTTGGCAGACCGGCTGCAGCCGCTCTCACACCGGCGTGATGTAGCTTCCCTGTGCCTCTTCTACAAGTACTTTCATGGCTTCTGCTCCGATGAGCTTAGATCACTGGTGCCGCCCAAGCACGAATTTACACGAGATACTAGATTAGCAACTAGGTCCCACCCTTTTACAGTTAAACAAATAAGATGTAACCGTAAATTCTACTCCAACAGCTTCTTTTCTCGCGCTTCCCGCCTGTGGAACTCCCTTCCACAAGTCTGCTTTCCCGACAGTTACAATCTCCAGGTGTTTAAATGTAGGGTCAATAGACACCTCCTATCACACTAACTCCCAACTATTCTCACAACACTCTCATCTACCCAACCCTCATTCTCGGTATCCTCACCCGCCTATCACCCACCCTCTGTTATGTCCTATATTTAACCAGCCTTTCTCCTCTCTACGTAGCCCCCTGCACAGTAGTGGCAGTGACATGCCTTGCTCGGGGTGAAACGCTTATAAAAAAAAAAAAAAAAAAAAAAAAAAGAGAGACATGTGAATACAGCGCGAGTCATAACTGAGCAATTGGATATTGTAGCGGGTATTGGAGAGATGCCAAGAGGAAAAGTGTTAAGAGCGAAAATGAAGAGGGACATGTAGAAATCCATGATCGCCTATGTCCTGAAATGACACGGTACATAAAGAAGAAATAAGAAAAACATGATTGTATTAACATGTTTTGGTTTTGTTGATGATAGATGTAAGAACTATTAGTTTTTACCTGGGCCTGTACATCAGGATCGACCTAGAGTTAAACATAATGAAACTTTTTATGACTGACCTTTATAGAAACTTTTTAATATGGTTTATACTCAAGCCATAAAAAAGATAATGAATATTCCTTAATCGTAAGTCCATACCGTTCTATGCGTGCAGTGGAAACGAAATAATATTCTGCGCCGGAAAATCTGTTTTATATCGATCTTCCGTTTCACATGTGAAAATAAATTGCTCCTGGGGAAAATATCTTGACAATTTCATGGGGATTACAAGTATCCCCGGCAAAGGCGCTATATGTCGTTTACAAGGCATCCATTCAATGAATACACTAACATTTGCAGCATCAGTTTCATTTCGTATGAACATAATATAGAGATCTGAATTATCAATCTCATTTCCTTTGGGGTTCTGCTAATCTTAAATTCCGGTCTAATAGTTTTGATTAAATTTGGATTTATCCGGAAAATAATGTTTCGGAAATTTGCAAAATGTCTCTTGCAACGAGCATTACTATAAAACCGTTATCATTTTTCCGTTTCTTTTTATTTCCCTTTTCTTTCTGTAGCTTGTATTGCTCTCCCAACCATCCCCACTGTAAGAGAAAAATGTTTATATAGTAATTATTATTACATTTATCTTTCAAGCCAATCGTCTTTTTTATAATATCACAACTAAATAGTGATTATTTATTTTTTTAAATATTACTATTATCTCTGAAACAGTCGAGATGAGAGGTTTCTTTGAATTATAAACATAAGTTGAAAATTTACCGTTTTATATATGAATCAGTCTTTAGCAAATTTACCTTCTACTTATAAAATCAATTAGATATTCCATTTCTTTTTGAGTTGATAAAAGTTAAGGAATGATATCAGTCAATTAAGTTACATAGAGGATATATGCTTGGGTGATCATGTAGTTATCAACCATTACTGACTAGACAGACGATTTTCCTGCAGTACGTTACCATTTCTTTCTTCAGTAAATGGGTTGCCATTCAAGGCTATAGAACCCAATCTGTTCTGCTATTCAACCCGTAACTGAATCGAGAATAGATAGATTAATGATTTTGCACGTAAGTTAATGCAACGAATTCAAGTGGAATTCGAACTCTTCTTTACTGATTTCTTATTCTGAAACGATCTCTATTGCACTATAACGACATCCTCAAGGAATAATATACCAAGATCAAAAATAGTATGTGTTCCCAATTTTATTCTTAGCAGAATGTAGTTACAAATCGCTTTATGTTTAATCTAATATTAGTATATAAATTCGGGTGACAAGAACACTGTCAGTCCTGATTAAAGCAATTTCTCTAGAAGGTAAGCCCTGATATATAACCAATTGCATAAACTGAGATTGTTAGTCATCCTAAGTATCATTTATTGCAGAGAATAAAATGCTGTTATGAAATCGTAAAAATGCCTCATAATATAATTTAATTCTCATCGGCTCTAGGTAGTTTACAAGGCAACAGGTTTTTCTGTGACACACCTGGCAGAGTTAAAAGACAAACAGGTTGTAGACAAAGAAAGTTTTAGTCAGCCCTTAAGTAACAATAACCTATCAAAAACGTTTAAACGTCTACTGAAAAATTACTCTAAAAGCGTTTTCAGATGGATAATATAACAAATCAGCGTTTAGCCGGGATCAGTTATTTCAGGGACATTTCATTTGAAAGCCAGGCAATAATACAAAATTTATGTCTATAAGCAATATGTGCAGCAGCTTCGTAGTGCATAAGGATACAACTATTAGACTTGCCTCATGGAGAAGGAGCAACAGTGAATGGGAATTACAATACGTAAAACATTGCATATTTCCATAGAAATTATATTACACCAGCCAGAAACACTAATGGTTGCCAATATAGTTGTTGATGGGAATTAAAATACAATAAACTGCGCAGAGGGTAATTTCTCGCAACTATGCAAATTACATCAAAACTGAAACATTAAACTAAAATCTCGTCTCATGTTCTTCAATAGTTACCTAAGATTGGGAATTTCATATGGATGACAAAAATTGTACAAAATATTTTCAGAAATAATAAAACTGTAGCTGTATACAACGGCTGTCTCATACAAATGGGTAAAAATAATTTCGAGTGTATAAATCCAGTAGCAAATACTATACTTCATTAAACCTCGTGCTACAGCGCTATAGAACCAAGGAACTGTACCAAATAACAAAAAGTACATCATTTGAGGACTTTCAACAGCGGCAACAACTAAAATGGTTAGCATATCAAAGAGAAAATGTACTGAAGATGTTGATAATCCAACCTACTTCATCAAATTGTTAGGGATAGAACCGTCATTTATACTATAGCAGTAAGAGTATATTTGAGAAACCGATTCTCTTACGAAATTGTTTTACTAAAAATATTATATGAATTTCAATGAAAAGGTCGGAGGCTTCTTTGTTTGTAGATGCCGAATATTTTTTATAAAAAAATGGTTAATATTAACATTACCATTAATCGCCTCGAATTGAAGCAGAAGAATTTCAAAAGTACAGGTGTACACTAATGCACTTTTGTTGACTTTAGTCTCTTTTTATAAACGGTCTGTCTATGAGTATTCTCAGATAATGAGTAGACGTTTTCAGCTATGATACTACAGATGACGGAGTCACCTAGACGATGAAAATGTTCATAATCTCAAAGTCGATCGTTCAATTGATATATCTCAGTTAAATCAATGGAGAAAAATTACTTTGTAATTTTTTACATTGTTAATGTTGAAATCATACGATGTATCGCAAAAGTTGATGGTCGGTCTCTTGTACTTCTCCATGTTTCTGAATCCTCGTGCCATGTTACTTCTTTACATCATTTAGATTAAACCCAATATTGAATGTTACTGCCTTGTTTTTGCTATGGTTGCCCAATCTACTCTTTCTAACCTTGATAGAGTTCAAAATCGTTAACGTGCAAAGGTTACTTTATTCCATACTATTGACCGTAAGTTATGTTTTTGCTATTAATACTTTTGAACAGTGATTTTAAAAACAATCCGCACTGTATAATTTATTCTTTTACCGTGAAACTTTTAATTACGCAATTTTTTGGAACATTTCTATTAAGCTTTAGAAAATTTAATATAAGATTATATATATCATGAGTAAACATAATTGACATTTCTTGTCCGTGATATTTAACAATGTGTGTTTAGTGAATCATCTGCTGCCTTAATACACTCATATATATATATATATATATATATATGTGTGTGTGTGTGTGTGTGTGTGTGTGTGTGTGTGTGTGTGTGTGTGTGTGTGTGTGTTCAGAGTTTTACTATGTTTCCAAAGAAGGAGCCCTAACAAATGCTACCATCACGAGAGGGAGTCAACGTGAACAGCATCAATTGAGAGGTGTTTCTACGCTTCTCAAAACCGCCAATAACCCCATCGAAGGCCTTGCTGCCAGATGTTTTTTATCATTATACCCAGCATTAATTGGAAACAATGCATTTCTCTCGTTGTATATGGCATTGATTTCTTTCTTTGGTTTTCTCTGAATTGAATATTCCACTTTAGCAAAATAACCGGGAACAAATATTTCTGCGTTATTGCACTGAATTATTTTTTATGCAGTTTTCACGGAAATAAGAGTTCACTTACTTCCTTAAGACGACGATTGTTGTATTTATTGTTGACCGTTAATGATTTGTGTTAATTTGAAACAGCGCTTACTCTGGTTGGGATTTGCAACGACAAGCATGTATAAAGCCTAAACTTTTAGGGAATAAGCTAGCGTAACAAAGATACAATATGCCCAACCTGTTTATGCAAATACGTGCCTGAGTGCCTTTCTGAATTATTCCTCGACAGCGTAATCAAGATATTGATCTTTACAATAATAACATTCAGCTTTATACTTTACTTTGGAAGTAAAATCCATATCGGTATGAGTTCGGGATTTCTGTAGGTCAGCGGATAGTGTAAAATTTTCTGTATCATATACATGCTCGCCAATGTTGGTAAATGCAGCATCATTGGGATTATGATTGGAGAGAGGAATTTGATTCGCTTACTCTATGATGTGTAAAATATACTAGATTCCATTAGCAATTCTGTTGTTAATAGCTTTGTGAATTTGTGCGGAAAAAGTAATTAACGAGGCAAATATCAACGACTAAAATGTTTCCTGAATGTTTCTTGGTTTGAATGTTGCTTGATTATAGTTTGTATGCAAATAACTTGTTTCTGATTCGTGGGCAAATAATTCGTTTAGGAATTGAGTGTAAATGACGCTTTCTTTTCTGTGTAAATATCTCGGTTATACCTGCTAGAAACAGAGTTCAATAATGCTTTTTGGGTAAATAACTCGATTGTGCGTTTTATGCAAATACCTGAATTATGCTTTGTGTGCAAATGATTAGAATATAGTTTGTCATCAAATGGCCAGATAATGTTTTTTTAATGAAAACTAGCTCGATAATTCTTTTTGTACAAATGACTGCATTG
This sequence comes from Ascarosepion bandense, assembly GCA_037127315.1. Lineage (NCBI taxonomy): Eukaryota > Metazoa > Mollusca > Cephalopoda > Sepiida > Sepiidae > Ascarosepion > Ascarosepion bandense. The sequence goes on from JBBBDQ010000777.1 coordinate 465,497, forward strand.
TGTTTTTGTTTGAAATTACGGATTTTGTGTTGTAAGGAAATAACTCAGCTGTTCTTTGTGATGAAATAACTCGATTATGCCCATTAGAGAAATAAGGCAATATTTTGGCATGCAGTTGGGATAGAAGAAAGAGGCATTCTAAATGATAAGTAAATACTAGAAACAGAAAGAAAACCTTAGAATTAAAGAAAAGACTACTGAAATGTTACGTGATAAGTGTTCTCCTATATCGCAATAAATCCTAGACAATCTTCTTGAAGATAATAAAGGGAATTGAAGCATCAGAAATGTTTTACAGAAAGATGCTGAGAATATCATGGACCGAATATGGGAGCAATGACTGAAAGAGAAACAAAAAAGATAATTATATTTAACAAAGAGTGTTGAAAGTTTTAAACAAACAAATGAAAATTCTAAATTTTATATTTAACAGGCAGCTGAAATTTCTAAATTTTATATTTAAAATACAGACTGTTGAATTTTCTAAATTTTATATTTAACATACAGACAGTTGAAAGGGTATATGATAAGAAAAAAGTTAGAAAAATGTCCTACTCACTGGACAGAATGCAGGTGAGGTCAGAAAAAAACAACGCATAAGGTACCTGGCGAACTTTAGTAAATAGATGACGGAATTACATTTATGATAGGTAACATAAAGGCAAAATTTATTAATAGCTACAAAGTATAGGTAATTGTGGCGAGCTCTGATCACTAACGTCCTGAACGGACACAATTCATAGAAAAAGTTGATTGTATGCAAAAGCCTTAACTAATTTTCTCTAAAACACAGACCGATTCTGCTTTTTAGAACAAACTCGACTGTGCTTTGTATTGAAATAGCTTGATTATAATTTGTGTGGATATAGCGCGATTATGCATTGTGTGGAAATAGTTCGAGTATGCATTGCGTGGAAATAGCTCGATTATGCTTTATAAGAAATTAATAATATAATATTTTGTAGAAAAATAAACTCCTTTTTATTTGTAGAGAAATTGATAGATATTTTTTATAGTCAAATAGATCAATACTTGTTTGTGTATAAAAGGCACGTTTAACATTTTATGGAAATAGACTATAAAGCGTTTATGGGGAAATAATGTGATTTGATGCGACATTTATTAACTTTTACTTAGCATGCATGACATGTTTGTTTTATTGCTTGATATTTTTCAGATATAAAATCTACAAAGAGAAGTAAAAATGATGAATAGTTTCTGAATTTTAGTAGTGTGAATTTAAAAATGAAATACGTGTAACTATATACTGAATTTATATATCAACGCCAATGTCAATAAGGCAAAACTAATGTCTTGAGGTAGAATGAACATAAATAAAACAAGAGCATGAAACACAGCAGGGTTAAGTAAAAAAATATTCAGTGTAATTTTTTTATTCACGTTATTGAAAGCCAGACTTCAAAAAGAACATTTTTAATCTAGTTGATAACGTGAAGAGTCGAGAGTAAATTTAGTCATCAGCCATTAACATATTCAAAATTTTAATAATTTTTACATTGATAATTAAGCTGTTTAATACATATGTGTGCGTGTGCGTTTGTTATTATGTGTTACGACTGTAGTTAATTAAATCTTCACTGGTACACCTTAATATCAGTCTTGTGCCACAACCCCCCAGTTATATATATATATATATATAACCCGATATCGATCACTTTACAATAAATAACTGTATTCCAAAATATTTTTTATCAAGAAAACTACTGAAAAAACAACAAGCATGCCGCCAAAAAATTATTCTAACTCAAAGATATATATATATATATATATATATATATATATATATATATATGGTTAAATAAAATAAAGACAAGTGGAAAACTGTATTTTAAATCGCCTACGCGTTTCGTCCTGTAATGGACTTTATCAAGGTAAAAAGATGAAATGAGCTTTATTCTAAATGACGTATCTATAAACAGTGTTGGCAACCACAAGAACGCTCATAAATCATTAGAAAAGATTAACAGAATATTTTAGTTTTTAGAATTCCTTCATGTGTTGTACAAAGTTACCAGATATTAAAATGAAGGGAATTTAACCGTTTTCTTTGAAACTTTTTATTATGTATGTTAGTCTGTTTTAGAATAGTGTAGTGTAGTGCAAAGTCACGAGATATGTATATAGATAAGTAATTCAGAATAAAGCTCATTTCGTCTTTTTGTCTTGGTAAAGTCCATCACAGGACGAAAGCGCAGGCGATTTAAAATACAGTATTCCTCTTGTCTTTATTTAATTTAACCATCCTGTCCTTAATCTCAGATCATAACTGAATATATTTTTACACACACACGCACGCGCGCGCGCACACACACACACACACACACACACACACACACACACACACACACACATAAATATAAAGGAAAACTCAACACGTAATTTCAATTGGTTATAAACTATAGCTCATTTCAATGAGTTTAATTGGCTCATTTCATCAGACCTTACAATATTCCTTTCATCAGGTACAAAATTTTTGCCAGAATGAGTTTTTTAAAAATGGGTCTTTCATCTTAACCTCTTTAAGAACTCAATTATTTTCTCTGTAAGGGATTGGGTAAAGGATTACAAGGAAGGGTAGGTGATTAGACACCTCATATTATGCTCTCATTACAATTGAGCTCTCTGGAGAAGAAAACTTTAAAAACAGTTTCCACTTCTGCTGTATGTGTGACTCTTCAGAAATGTATGGAGTTCCCTCAGTGACTGGCGTGAGTATACACTGCTTATATTCAACACGTTAAAATTTCCATTCTCAGATTCCATATGTCGGTGGCTTAAGGAGTAGCGACTCCGTCTGATACCAAATCGCTCGAGTTTCGATCCCGGCCAGAAGCAAGTGGATGCGTCTAGCTACACTGATGAGCTTTGATACAGCGAAACAGGCTTGTATGTGGATGACTAATATATATATATATATATAAAGGGTGCATCACAAATATTTTACAACATTTGTGTGTAGGTTCATTGCATTAAAACAAGGAGAAAGTTTATTTAAACATATGTATGCAAAAAATTCGTTTTGATAGAATTTACATTATACGGAATATTGTCCTCATCTTTGTTGCTATTTGTACGACGTTTTGGCCGTACATTCACTGGGCTATATGAACTTCATTCCTTGTGTAGTAGTGCCTCTTTTGGTATTCATGAGTTATTGTAATAATATGTTCGGTTCAAAATTCCTAGCACCTGAATAAGACTGGAGCGTACAACGGCCAACCCGTCGTACAAATGGCAACAAAATGAGAATAATAGTCCGAATAATGTAATGTATGCTGTTTGTAAGATCAACACAAAGAGGTAACATTGAGTTTTTTGTTTAAAGACTGCGTTCAAGCGTATTGTCTTCATACGGTAATGACTTCACTGTCTACTTTTATATTTATATCCACTTTATATTTGATATTAAGAACTTTTACATAAATATCAGTTAGTTAAGTGTCCTTTGTGATACACCCTCGGCCGATCATGTCTCGAAAGAGATATAACTGATGAGAAGATGTTTTTCCCGCAGTAGGTTGCCATTACTTTTTGCGTTAAGCCGAACCTGTTCTGATAATCAACCCATAGCTATAGAGAGAATAGACAGATTAACACATTTCCCAAGGGTGTTTGCGCTTGGTGAATGCAACGAATGCTTTGCAAATTTGCTAAACAAAATCAATTAAATGTATTCTGTCAATTTTATTCGGTTTATTGTTTTGATGATTTCATTTTGGGCGCTTTCTTTGAGAACGAGTTGAGGTTTGCAAATATTCGTTTACTACATGTTTGTTTTTCACATCTTAAGGAATAATTAGCTCTAAGCTAACTAATTGCTAGTTATATTGTTAAGCGAGTAAAAACAAAATACACATCGAATCGTATTCGTAATTACTTAAAGTCAAGAGAAATCATAGATTTGCTGAAAAGCAAGAAACACTCTAACCTTGAAAAGTCTGAGCTGAAAATTGCTCAATCGACCCAACTAAGGATCAATGAATATTACTTTTCCAATGTGGTCCACGGTGTCATATTCATATTGTTTGTCCAGTAGAAATATCATTCGTACCATGATAAATAAATGAGTCATTCATGACAATCACAATAACTCCATATTTCCGATTATTCTGTCAGATAAAACAATCTATTTCGGGATATGAAGATGGATATCTTCTAATGACAATGTAGAGTCAAACACAATTAATCAGTTGCTTCATATGCTGCTGATCCGCTCATGAACATTTGCCATTATTTTTCATCTTATTTCTTATACTAAGTTGTCATACATACCAACATACACATATATACACGCATATGCACACACGTATATGCACATATATATAACATTGCAGAATAATTAACTGCCAGCAGATACAAAATAGCATAGAGATCATGATCTTTGTAATCGAGAGGACAACCACAATGCATACCTACACACACACACACACACATATATATATGTATATGCATATATATATATACATATATATATATATATATATATATATATATATATATATAGAGAGAGAGAGAGAGAGAGAGAGAGAGGGAAAGATTATTTGTATTTCTTTCTCATTGTCTCGCTCTGTCTTTCTCTCTCTCTGTAAATATATTAACAAGTTTATATACTATGCTACGCCTTTCAGCACTGTTTTATTAACACCTGAATAAGAATACTATTCTTATGTACACCATCATATGTATATTTATCAATTTACGTCCCAATATATATATATATATATATATATATATATATATATATATATATATTATATATTTCTAATTTTTCTGCCAGATAAAACAATCTATTTCGGAATATGAAGATGCACATCTTCTAATGATAGATTAGAGTGAAACATAATTAATCAATTGCTTTATATGCTGCTGATACACTCATAATATGTATCATTAAAATTTTTCATCTTATTTCTCACTGTAAACGGTCATACACATACATGCGCATATATACACACACACGAATATACACATATATATATATAATTTTAAGTATCATTGCAGAACACATTAATTACCAGCTAATACAAATAGCACAGAGATCATGATATATATATATATATATATATATATAGAGAGAGAGAGAGAGAGAGAGAGAGAGAGAAAGAGAGAGAGATTATCGACAAATCCAAGATGTTTTTCTAATGTTTTTGGTCCTGAAATGGCATTCCATCTACCTTTTCTATACATATTTTTAAAGATTTCAAGAGATTGAAGTGGCTAAGTCATAATTTCCAAAATATTGCTTCTTTGGGTAATTCGGATCGTTGCGGGTTGCGCAGCACGTCCCTACCAACGTGCTTTAGGGCAGTCAGAGCCGATCTATAAGAACTAATCAAGCCGGCCCATCATTCGGCCACATTTGCACGACATACATGACAGCGCCTCCTGGAACAAAGACACATGATTTACAGTTCTGTACACCGATAGTTCTTCTTACCATCTTCGTATTCTTGAGGCTGTATACCTAAAGATCTATTAACCCGGTCTGTGCAGACAGAAGGTGCACTTTATTCGCTCCTTACGTTTGTTAGAGTGTTTGTGAGTGTCTTTTTTCTTTTTTAATACTCTTGTAGAAGTTTATGTGTACACCCCCTTACATTTTATTTACTTTTTATTAAAATTTGCTTTTAATCGTGTTCTAATTTTCCCTTCACAAACGTTACATTAATGTATGCTTTCAATAAAGTGGTGGCTGAAAGGTTTCTAAGATGTAATGTAAGGTGTAATATATATATATATATATATATATATATATATATATATATATATACTGCGTTTAGAATTACTAACGAGGTGACAGTTTTCTCTCCCATACAAAATATACAGGTTTGAATGTAATGAAATTATCAGGGTATGAGGACAACTTATATATACACCCACTTCTATAAAAATCGTAAGGTTCCAGAAAAAAGAAAGATATTACTATCTTTTACCAAATTTACTTAAATTATTACTGTGTAAAATTATCAGTGAGGTGTAATAAAAACCCTTGCCAAAAAGAAAATAACACTTCAATTGCTTCAATTACAGATTTGTATGGATACATACATTAACTAAGTTTAAATCAGATTGAATTAAAAAGTAAACAGTGTTCTAAAAGGATCGTAGATTTTGTTAATAAGAGATATTCCAGGTGCTCTTTGTGGAAGGCTATATAAAAGGCTGCCGTTATTTTCGTACCGTAAGACACTCTCCACCGACCAAACATGGTATTGCCAACAATAACAGCACAAATCATAATACCGCCTCCTCTAGTTTGCATGTCATGTTGATGACGATCGCGTCAATTTAAGATCCAAATCTTTGCTCCAACCATCAGGGCCAACAATTTTTGCACGACTTTAATCTGTGAACAGAGCTTTCAAGAAATCAACCTTCATTTTTCTTTTAATTTTGCACATTTCAAACAGATTTGTATGTGTAATTTTTTTAATCAAGGCTTTTTACTGGTATCACTGATGTCCCGCCTTTTTTGGAATCAGATAGCGCGTACTTTTTGACACTGGTGTTTCTCTAATGTTTCTGAATAGTGCTCTACTGGTCAGGTCTTGGTTATTTACAGCTTTACGTTTCTTTCCTGAAAAAGAACGTACCGGCCCTCTTACCTGCTTTCGTAAGAGATGCAACAAATCGTATCCCAGTTTTGTGATATCGTCCATTTATTTTGGATATTTCTAATGTAGATTTACCTTTTGGAAGGTTAATATTTCATAATAATTTCTCAACTCACATTCGAAATCCGTAATTGTACATCATCTGGAACACTTCTTGTTAATATTGTAAATGGCTACCGTTTGTTTCCTATTGCTCAGAACAATACAGTTTTCATACGACCTGCGCATATACCTATTCCTATTATATTGTGGAAATCTCGTTAAATTACGAGTGTTATTTTTTTAACAAAATGAAAAAATATCAACTCGTTCATATTTTGAAACGCAGTTTATATATCATGAACAGTGAATATTTGGCAAATATCAGACTTCGTACGCCCCACCGTAAATAACGGCGATTCAAAGGATACCACATTTATTTTTGACTACCTTCACTTTTCGGGAACATTCATTCTTTTGAAATGACATGATTGCAATTAACATAAAACCTAAATATGTGATGACAGTGAATTGATATATTTTTGTTCTTGAAAATTAATAAAAATATTAAACTCTTTTATTTATTTGATGATTTATTAGCAAGAATCTTTTCACATTTTCAAAATTATATAAACTAATTTAATTAAAACTAATGCAATGCAATATTTATAATTTACGTATTTATCAACAAACAAGCATGAAAATATTCCTAATTTTCAAAATTCTAATTAATTGGATATTAGCAGAGGTTTTTCCAAACCCTCCGATAAACAACATATTAAATAAATAGTGTTTATTATTTTTCTTGTTAATTCACAATTTTGGGATTTTAATAAACCTTTAATGATCACTTTTTAAAACAATAAATATTCCCTAAGAGTTAGTTAAAATAAAAATGGTGTCATTGAGAAAACCTCGTTTATTTGATTCTCCGTTTTTACCGAATATTTACCTTAAGTTTTTCACAAGACACGAATCATGCATGAATTCGAAAATTACATTTTTAGAGGCAAATTGCATATTAAGATAACGGACGATGGTATAAAACGTTATCTTGAATTTTTCTTTTAAATTTTTGCTTGTAAGAAGAGCTTATTCTGCTGGGAATAAAACGCTTTTATGAGGATGGAAAATGATTTGAGAAGATATGCAATTGTTGAATGGGGCAGAAGAGAAGGATATGTTTTCTCTCTAGATCTGGTTAACCTCTTCAGCGAGGCAACCAAAAGAAATTTGATTTACTAGCAAGACTTATAATATTATAAGGAACGCAGATGACGTTGTGTTAATGGCGGACATAAAATAAAAATACCTGACATATTTGACAACAAAGTTATTGAATGCTAGGTAAAAACAAAAATGTGCCATCAACTGTTAGAATACAGAAAGTGTCGATGTCACTAAGAGATAAAACTGATATGAATATCAAACAAGTACAGAATATTAAACATATGTGAAGCGTTGTGTTACTGGAATCTCAATGCACTTAGAATTAGCGTAAAATGCATCCCAAAAGTTAAAGAAAGTATTAAATAAATTAAAATGTCGTTAGAATAAAAGAAGACATTAGTGAAATGATATGTGATATCAATCCTCTTCTATGGAAATGAATACTAGGCAATGTCACCAAAATTGAAAAGAATAATCGGAGCAACATAAATGAGGTTCTACGGACGGATACTGAGAATTCCACGTGCATAGTGAGTAAGCAACGAACGAGTAAAAACGAAAGTAATAACAAAAAGATCAATTCAACTTAGAATCAGAAAGAGACATCTGGAATTTCTTAAAGACAAAGAAAGGAGAGGAATTCGTAACTCTCTTAAGAAATATCAAGGGCAGGAGACTTAGGGAGAGTCAGCGAGTAACCTAACTGACGAGCTTGCACGAACTGAGAACGGGGTGGTTGAGTTGTCAAAGGGAGTCACTCTTCTAAAACCCCACGTGGTATAGACAGTAGGGAAGATCTATGGTCGTCCGCGTCCTCCGAAGATATTTAACAGAAACCTCGAACACGCAAAATGCAGAAGTTAAGCGAGCGTGGCATTAAAATTAGACTGGTCTGTAAAATAAGAACGGAACATAAACGTTATCTTCATTAATAAATTTTGCAATAAAAAATCATTTCAATATCTAGACAAATGCACCTAGAAATGTTAGATTTTACTAGAATCTTGTGTAATGATTTAATAAATGTATACACAACGAATTTTCATTTGTAAACAGCTCAACTGAAATGTGTCTGCAATCTATACAAACGAACGCTAAGTACTTCCCTAAAAGTGTGAAGGTATTTGTTTCATATGTCATTGAAGCCATTTTGAAGACAAATTATATTTACCTTTCTAAAAAACGATGTTCAAGGCTATAGGTCTTTGAAAATTTAAACCAAAAGAAAATATTTGGCAATTTTTTCTTTTCATTTGCGTTATCCCTCAGGCTTGGTGGTCTGCCAAAACAAAATATATTCATATGAAAATATATTTTGATTGGTTTATTAGTCCAATATCTTGAAAAAAATATTTGTTTTATTCTTCAAAGGTTCTGACGCATTCGTTGTTTTGTTAGAAAAATGTTCAATAGTGATTAATTAATGTACTGGTGTGATGAAAATATTTGCAGAAAAAATCGTTGATATCTGTTTAATGCAAAGCTTCTACTTTAAAATGTATGGAGACCATAAAGAATCAAAATAATTAGTTCCATATTTAATGAGCCTGACAACTTAAATATTATGTAAATTTCGACGTGGAAAAAAATGCAATTCTATAAAGATATTTATTGCTTTGATACCTTATGCTTTCTACAAGTAAAGTTTTATAAACGTTTGATAAATACTTGATACAATAAATATTTTCATATTTGTTACAAAAATGAAACAAATTTAACATTATGCGTATTATTTGGGTTTATCTGTTTAGAAACATTAATCATAATACATTTCTAAGGTATAAAACTTAGTACGATTGAGTAAAACTGTTGATATTCCATAGGAATGATTGATGGTCTGAGTATTTTCTGAACGATCCAGATTTTTTTGTTCCATGTTTAAAAATGTGAAACGTTTGAACGATCAATAATTAATTTCCTGCTAGTAAATGTACACTTTCTTCGAAACATTCAAAATCTATTTAAACATAATTAAAGGTCTATTTTTAAAATAACACAAGCAATTGTAAACGAATTTTCAAAAGAGTTATGAATATTTTAAATGAAATATCAATAATATTCGGATGTACGACAAATGTGCGTCTTCTCATCTGACTATTACAACGTGGTGATCACGGAAGTGAGGGTGTCAAAATTATGTATAGAATTCAATAATTTGGGAATTATTCTAACAGACAATAGATTAAATCAAACAGAAGCCAAATGTACATTGGAATATTTAAAAACGGTTCCTAAAACTAAACAAAGTACTAAGAAATATGATAATTTCGTTTAAAATAAAGTACGTAGTATTTACACTATTTACATTCTTCGGACTGTTCTCCTCTTCTTTATTGTCATATTTACGGCGTTTCAGCCGTAGCTCGCCCTGGGTTTCTTCAGGTGACATACTATGTAATTTTTAACTTAACACTTTATTAAGTCCAGTGGGTAGATTTTTGGATATCTCATTTTCCGTTAATTCCATTAAGTAACCCAACTCTCCTTTTTGTTTTACCTACTGTGGCCAGGTTTTAAACTCACAACTCTTTGGGTCAATTCATTCTTCGAATTACTCAACCAACGATTATATTAACTAGACTCTGTGTCCTTGGGAAGGCTAAATATTTGTGAATATGGAAATAGAGATTAGAACTACTGTCCGAATTATGTAAATAGTGTAAATATTTAAAGAAATTCATCTTAGAAATATAAACATTTCCTGACAGTTGTCTTGTATGACAATTCTAGCTGAATAAGACCTTTTCCACCTTCTTTACCGGGTATGTATAGACGGTTTACACCAGCCTTTGGACGATGCATCTTATGCTTAGAAAGAAGCTTTCTTGTTTTAGAATCCTTTCGTCTGATGTCGTTTAGAGTCAAGTTCAAGATGTTGAGAGTATATTAGACCACTGGGATAGCAAGGCTATTGATGTCCATAATTCTGTTCTGAGAATTCAATTTAGTTTTTAACATCACTCGTGGCCTTCTATAGTACTAATTACGCACTATTTCTTTCGTTTTCTATGGTGAATTATTTCACTCTCATTTACACCTCGGTATTTATAAACTTTATTATTATTATTATTATGTCATTTTTCATCATATTTAGATTTCTGCTTTGGTCTCACTACCAACCAAGTCTGTTTTTCAAATTCCTTGATTTCTATGTTACAATCCGCTGGACAAGCCATATCAATTAATAGACAAGTTTTCTCCTTCTGGTTTTTAACAGTAATGTCTGGCCTGTTTGCTTCCATTTTTCTGTCTGTGTAGATGGTGCAATCCCATAGAATGGTTACATCTTCTATTTCTGTAACCGGTGCTGGGTGATGTTCATACCAGTATTTGTTTACAGCTTTTCCATAATGTTTGCACATTGCCCAATGTAAATATTGCCCAACTCTATCGTGGCGATTTTTATATTCATTTGGGGCAAGCACGGAACAGCCTAGATTAGGTGGTCTATTGTTTCTTGGTGTTTATCACAAAACCTGCATTTTGGATCCATATTATTATGCATAATATTTGCCTGAAAGTTTCTCGTGAAAAGACTTTGGTCTTGTGCTGCAAGAATAAAGCCTTCAGTTTCAGACTTTAATCCAGATGCACGTAACCATCGATGAGTATTAACTTTGTCAACATTGGATTTATTGGCACGTACTGGATATTGGCCATGCAGAGGTTTGTCTTGCCAGCGCTGTTTCATCTGTTCAAGAGCTTTATCTTTGGCTTTCATTTTCATATTTTTTGCCGCAATAGTTGGTTCTTGGCTTCTGTTTTGCTTTTCTACAGAATCTACTAACTGTAAATATTGTTTGTATTTACTGCCTTCTTTTTTAATTATTGAATATTTTTTCTTTCTTTCTTCATGTTGCCTTACTAATTGTATCATCCAATCCTCTGTTGTTTCTATGTATGTTAGTAAGCCAATAGTTGTTGTCTTGTATGACAATTCCAGCTGAATAAGACCTCTTCCACCTTCTTTACGGGGTATGTATAGACGGTCTACATCAACCTTTGGATGATGCATCTTATGCTTAGAAAGAAGCTTTCTTGATTTAGAATCCATTCGCCTAATGTCGTTTAGAGTCCAGTTTAAGATGTTGAAACTGTATTCGACAACTGGGATTGCAAGGCTATTAATGGCCATAACTCTGTTCTGAGAATTCAATTCAGTTTTTAATATCATTCGTAGCATTCTATTGTACTCTTTACGCACTATTTCTTTCATTTTTTATGGTGAATGTTTTCACCCTCATTTACACCTAGGTATTTATAAGCTTCTTCTGGTTTCAATTCTTTTATTGTTACAGCAGGGTCTAAGCTAATTGAGGATGTTTCTTGTATTGATCCACGTAAAACTGTAGATTTAGCACGTTTATTCAAATTGAATTTCATTCCAATGTCTTCCCTGAAATATTTTACAGTTTGCACAAGACCTTCCAGCTCATTATCATTCTTAGCATATAACTTTAAGTCATGCATGTAAAATAGATGGCTTATTTTCTTTTGGTCTATTTTATAACCACATTCTGTCTTATTAAGTTGACTGGTTAGTGCTATTAATGATATGCAGAATAGTAATGGAGACAAAGAATCACCTTGAAATATCCCTCTTTTGATGTTTATTTCATCAGACTTATCGGTTCCATTTATATGATTGAGGTAAAGGTTTGTTTTCTATATAGACATGCACTGTTTGATGAAATTGATGATGACGGGTGATATCTTGTATATATTTAAACTCTTTAAAATCCAGGAATGTGGCAGACTATCGAATGCCTTACGATAATCTATCCAGGCAGTACTAAGTTTTTTCTTTGTACTGTAGCAGTTTTCCAGGATCATTTTGTTAATAAGCAATTGGTCTTTACATCCATAACAGCCACGTTTGCACCCTTTTTGTTCAAGCGGTATCATGTCATTTCTTTCTAAGAATAAATATGTCTGTTTTGTTAAAATAGACGTTAATAGTTTATATGTTGTCGTTAGACATGTAATTGGTCTGTAGTTTTTCGGGTTTTTTTGTGTCTCCATCCTTGGTTAGAAGAAATGTAATTCCTTTGGTCATCCATGCAGGAATTTTAGTGGGATCGTCAACCATTTCTTGAAGTTCTTTGGCTAGTTTTTTATGTGCTGCATTTAAATAATATAGCGAAAAGTTAGGAATTTTATCTATACATGGGCATTTCCCGTTGTGTGCTTTTTTTAGTGCAAATTTAACATCCTCTACTGTAATTCCAGCCCATGTCTGTTCTTGCTTATTTTTCATTCGTTCTATCTCTTGTGCAATCCAATCTACTTCCTTGCTATGTTCATTAGGGAAAGCCCATATCTTTTCCCAGAACTGTGTAACTTCTTCCATTCGGGCGGGGGGGGGCTGTCACTTCAATTCTTATTTTACCTATTTCCCTGTAAAATCTCTTTGCATCGGTTTGAAAAATCTTGTTTTGTCTGTAAAATCTTGCTCTTTTCTCATAGCGTCTTATTCTTTGAGCTTTCAGTTGTATTTCTTGCTTTATTTTTTCCTTAGTTGATAGAACTTCATTTTCATTTCTAATGTTGTATCTTCTTTCGACTCTTCTGCTTTTCCTAGTTCTTACATTTATTCCTCTACTCAGTTCATCGAGTACTGATAGTTCACTTCTAAGTTGTTCGATTTCTTTTCCTATTTTTCTTTTCCAAGGTGGATCTTCATGTCTGCGAGACTGCCTTGTTTTTAATTTGATGTTCAATTATTATTATTATTATTATTATTATTATTCCGCTAACTGTTTGGATGTGACGATGGTGTAAGGAAGAGAAGTGCGGAATGAGAAATCGGAGGGCCAGGTTTTAAATCCAGTTGAGTCTATTAATTAATATCTTTAGAAAGTAATTTATCTCATCGAATTCCCCTAATTATGGATTAATTAGTATGGAAGACGAGGCTTTTATCCTTTGTCAACAACCAGCCTATGAGAAGAATAAAGGTTTTAAAAATGTATTCATATGGTGAACATATTCTATGCCGCTAAAGAAAAGGTTGTGTAAGTCATAATGTTTCAGTGAACCGGGCTGCCGTTGATCCGATGATGATTATCTGGTCATTCGGTAAATTCCCTGTCTTATGCTACGCATTCTTCCACCTTTGTTTTCTTGAAGAGGATAAACATTTAATGTTTTACTTTTTTCTGGAACTTCTTTCGGTAATGTATCTTAATTGTCCATAGATTAATTTGTCTAGCATGTAAGGGTATCTTTTTTACATACAAGTCAGTAAAGCCACAAGGGGTTACTGAGCATACAAGCATAAAAAGAAGGAGTAAGGTTATTAAGGAACGAGAACAAACAAAAAAAAACAAGACTAGTCAAGTGGACAGTAAATAATATTTAAAATTACATTTTCATTTTTGAAGATCAACGTTTTTTGGAAAGAAGAGAGCAAGAAAAGTATTTTAAAAGGAAGAGTGCAAAAAAATCTGTTGGCATAGAAGTTATGGCTACATCTAGCCAGTTCAAATGTAAATTGATGAAATCTTGCCACTAATAAAGTTCTGCGCTCAAATTATTAAAGTCTCAAAGAGAAAAGTTTATCCGAACATATGTCATGAGAATATTTATAGAAAAGGCACAGGGAAGCAACATTATGGCACTAGGAACGTGACTAGAGACGAGAAACCAGGTCAGTACCAATAATATTACTGTTTTTTCTTTAGTTTTTATCAAGAATCTATAAATATACAACAGCATCACTAGAAAATATGTGGTAGCAATATTCATAACATTGACGAATCTTAGATTTAGAAATATATAAGATAAATTAGAAAAATTGTTTATCACGACACACTGAACAAACCTTCTTAACAGTAGACCTAGTAATGGATTCAACATATTATTTTCACTTCATATCATTCGAGAATGTAAGATTGAGGAAGACAAACGAGTCAATGTTGGAGAGTACTAGCCACCATGTTGAAGGGAGGTAGTAATTGGTTTAACGGTTTTTTATTGGATTGGTAGTTTCAAAAGAATACCTGAAATTAATTGAGTATACAAAAATTTGCATACATTGACTAACGATGACCAGCAATTCATATAAATTAATATTCATAAAACTCTATTGTTAGAATTCTTCTAATAGAAAAAACTAATGTATTACTAACTTATATTGCTCACAGCGAAGTCATGCATAAAACATTCACATTGAAACGAGTGGTTTGTCTAATATTCATCTAGCAATAAATAATTTGCCATAGACTAACGGGTCTCAGTGAAGCTCATTATGCAACGAGATCTGGGTCGATTATTAATCTTAATTTCTCATTCATCATTTTTATCGCTTAATATTTGAAGCAACAGATGCACAGTCAGTATCTCAAGGAAGTAGACACACCCTATATTTATGATCCCATAGTCAGGTGGTTATTTAAAATAATTGTGTGTCAAGAAAATGTTTATCTGAAAATGTTCATCTGCTTGCAGTTTATATGAACATATACCAAACTACATTTACTATGTGGATCCAGTGCTTAATTAATTCAAAATCCTTAATGTTAAAATACAAAATTACATTCCTAACACTTATATATATATATATATGTGTGTGTGTGTGTGTGTGTGTGTGTGTGTGTGTGTGTGTGCGTGCGTGCGTGTGTGTGCGTGTGTGTGTGTGTGCGTGTGTATGTGTGTGTGGATGGATGGTTCATTGTATACATCCACATCGTATATTTATATATGAGTGTATATATATATATATATATATATATATATATATATATATATATATATGAACACTCGTATATAAATATATGATGTGGATGTATACAATAAACCATCCACAAAGAAATTTAAAAAAAGCTACAAAAATACAACCACTTACTGGAAAAACTCAATCAACAAAGAAAGCCCAAAGAATTTCCACAGAACTTGAAATACATGACAGAATTCAAACACTTTACAAGCAACAGGAATTCATGACATTCTATAACAAACCCACAATATTATTGTCTCCTTAACCCTTTTAAGAAACTTATATTGTTAATAAAAAACACCGGTTTATACTGAGACGACGAATTAATCCTCAAGCGAAAAAATAAGCCCGCAACAAACTGACCGAATAAGATAAAACTTGATTAGATATTTTAAAATCATGAACTGAAAATTGCTACCACCACTGAGTGATCAACTTCCATGACGTAACCTTTGATTAAAACAATGGCCTTACAAACTAAAGATCCTTACAAAATACGTCCATGCAAATTATAACTACAACCATAGAATACTAAACAATATTCATAAATCTATCCAAGTTTGATTATCTTCTAACTCAAGTAATAAGATAGTTTTTGATAACTGTAAAATTAAATATATTAAGGCCTTAGCTAAAAGTAAACACAATGTAATTTTAGAATAATCTGATCAAAGCATAGAAGGCAAACATATAATTAAATCACGCAAACATAACATCACAGAGTCTAACCTAACTTTTAATCAAAACGCCAATGCAAACATTGGAATAAAATCCTAAATTTAATTCACAAACATTTCAACTATTCTCCTGAACTAAAAAAGATTTCCAACAAAAACAATGTTAGTGTTAGTTACAAATGAGTCAAGAATTTTGATAAATATATTTCACTATATAACAGTATGATATTAAATAAAAACATGTTCAACCTGCAAAATAGTAGTAATTCCACTATCAATGACAGTAACTCTACCAGAAATAGTTGTAACTGATAAAAACACAATCTGCCCAATAAACGGTCAATGTATGACAAAATGTATAAGTTAAAAAGTTATCATTCATTCTGAAATTGCTGTGAAATATTTTAAGTGAGAAAAAATTGAAAAGTCGATTCTATAACCATAAATTGACTTTAATAATAAATACAAGAATAGCAATACCCATGCCAAATACTTTTGGTAATAAAAATCCCTAATTTATTTAAAAAAGTGAACTAATGACCACATACAGCTATGGAAATAAATATCTGCTTAAACACTTAGAACCAGATAAAAACCCATCTTTTAACCTTTCCTTTTTAACTTTTTTAGTTATTTATTTATCTGTGTTTTAATTGTTACTTACTTATTTATTTTTATCTTTCTTTTATTTTCTTTTATTATTATGTTATATATATATATATATATATATATATATATGCAGATGCATACATATATGTGTATGTATATTTAATTATATTTTCTCCATTTTTTCAATGCTTTCGTCAACAGAAAATAAACAAATTAAAATAAAATAAATCAAATAAACAAAAATTAAGCCCCTTATAACATAAATTCAATAGGCCCAAAAATATTTAATATTTCTTTTTAACTCTTATGTTTTCACTTTAATTTTTCATTTTTAGCTTTCAGTATTAACCAGATTAAAATATATATTTAATAAATGAAAAAATTAACATCCCGATTTATAATTTATAATAATCTAGAAACGAGAATTTTATAATATGTATCTGAGAAAGAATGTTTTTCGATAAAAAATTATAGAACTGATGAATTTTTATTATCTACTCAATGACTGTTGGTAAGTAAGAAAATGTGATTTTTTTAATGATGCGCGTTCTTAACTTAAATAACGTAAGAGCGCACATCAAAAAACTTGGATCATATTCCCTGTAATTTTCTTTCGAAACAAAGTTTAGAAAATTTCTTGCGCTATTTCCATCTCGTCGCATAAGGATTATTTGTAACTTTAAAATGTTTCCCAATATATCAATGAGTGCAAACTTTATGTTGTTTTAAATAGTATGTACATTATACGTATGGTCGACTCTAACGTCGGCGTTAACCTATGAGTATACAACAACTCGTTTCTTACTACTGAACTATTTGCTCACATGATTTGATAGTTGAGTGAATGGGCTGTGCAGAACGAAACAAACTTTTCAGTAGAACCAAATACAGCAAAAAACAAACACTAATAACAAAAAAGCTGGTGCTCATCTTGTACCTCAAAGTCTTTAAAAGAACATCCTCTGATTTTGAATTTAAAGTGACCCGTCTCCTTGACTGGTTGCTAAATATAGCTAACCCTACTATTTGATACATAGCTAGTGCAAGACAAGGACATTTATTCATTTCATCCCAGATGTATGACAAAAAAAGAAATGTAACGACCTTGGATGGATTTCAAACTCAGCTCTCTGATTGCTTATTTTTATCCACTATTCATTACACATATCTATCTATCTATCTATCTATCTATCTATCTATCTATCTATCTATCTATCTATCTATCTATCTATCTAGTGGTACGTCAGTGGGAAGGTACCTATATCATTAAAAAATAAATTTCTTGTGAGGTTACAAAAAAGAACATGAATAAATTTTCAAAATATTCCTTGTCCCTCATATTCAACAAAACATGTAGAAAAGGAATATTGTAGTCGAAATATACAATATATATATATATATATATATATATATATATATATATATACACGCACGATCGCCAAGATTTTTTTTTTTTCGTGTGTTTTTACTCTGCGTAACTGCCTTTTGGTTAACACTTTTGGTTAGTTTGTATCGAGCACTTTTCTTTCCTGGTGGTTCGTTCCGTTAGAGGGTTTTTTCTTTACTGTGAAGAACCGTATGCATTGTCGGTCCTACGCAGTTTTCTTTTTTTGTCCCCTCTTTGTCCAAAGCTCTATAGCCGAGGACGGTAACGGAGTTAGATTCTGTTGCTTATTCATAGTCTTTAAAAGATTCTTGTGTAATATTTTAAGAGTAGGATACGGACAGAGTCGGTTTTATTATTACTATTATATATATATATATATATATATATATATATATATATATATTATGTTCAAGTAAAACACTTTGGATAGATTATTCTGAGTACAGCAAAGGTCAGTTAGGATCTGCATGATGAATCTAAAATATATTAAACAGACAAGTGAATGGCATTTTTATTCTATCATTGTTAAAAATGTGTAGTTTTGTTCTGAATCTAAACAAAATGACATTAAGTGATTGCAAATTGGTCTTACACCGAAAAAATGTTATGTGTGTCCTAACGGTTTGTCAAGTCAAGTACATCAGCAGACGCAAATCAGGTGACCATCTTTTCGTTTTCAAAACCAAACTGCAAATGGCTCAACCATTATTCTGACAAAACAAAAAAAAGCATATTTTTCCTGTTTTAACATGTTCAGTCTTCCCATAAAAGATAAACTAAGTAATTCTGTAGTTTCGCATTTGATTGTTGTCAGCAGGAGAAAACCACAAGATATGTAAGTGCAAAATTGGACATGTAAAAATCGAACAAGTGCAGATGTTTACATAGGTAGGAATAATTTAAAAGAGAGTGAAAAATGTTAGATCGAATCTGAAGTAACGTTGGAAAATCAGAAGATAGCTTTCGAAAATTAAACAATGTACCGAGGAAAAGTAAAGTTTCGTCTGATACAAAGAAATCATGCTGAACCTCCACGTAATATTAATCCTCTTATAAGGCAGTGAATGCCTGAAAAATTTCCTGGAATAATTCCTCACGGATAAAGGGAAGACTTGAGGTAAGAGAACAGTGGTTCTACAGAAGAATGTGGAGAATGCTGTAAACAATAAATTTCAAGAAAAGTGAAACAGATATGCCACTTATATATAGAATCAGAAAGAGAAAGTAGAATATTCTTGGACACGAAATCAGTAAAGTGGGCTTAGAGAATGTGACACTCGCAGGACATATTCAAAGCAGTATCAGCAAGGGAAACACCGAGTTATCTACGTAATAAGCTTTTTCACTTCGACATGGTGTAACGGTTAACAAGCGTGTCTCGCTAGCTTCCTTACAATTAAATAATGAGTTCGATCCTCGATAGGTGCTCCATACTTTCGGACTTGTGCAACATCTAAGCTGGGCTTAGAAAATTCCCTAACTAACAAACTTGTGTATATGAGATGGGGGAGCAGGGACTAGGAGGGATAGTAAAAAGACAAACATTATTAATAGCTACATGAGACAGGTAGTAATGGAAGACCACCAGGGTCTATATTGTGTGGGGATATGACAAAGAAAAGAAATTGCAATCTTAACAGTGTTCTGGACGGTTTCTTTGTCTTTTTGTTGATATCTTCCCAATTTTATATATGTACAGTTGCCGAATTCGAATTCTAGTTGAATTCTTTGCATTCACGTTGTACAGATACGCTTGGGAAACTCTTCCCTCAAGTTATGGGTTAAATAATAGGACACATTGAGTTCTATAGCCTTGACTAGCAACCAGTCTACCTCAGAAAGCAATGGCAACTTACAGCGGGATAATCTTCTGCCCAGACAGTCATGTCATTTTCGAGACCTGATCGCCCAAAGCGTGTATCACGTATGGTACTTAACTGACTGAAACATACTTTGTTATTTGTTACGTTATCTTGTTGCATTACCACTTTTATACAGGTACACGAAATCAGTAAAGTGTGCTTAGAGAACATGACACTCACAGGACAAATTTAAAGCAGTAACACCAGATAAAAAAATAGGTTATCTGCCTAACAAGCTTTTGTCTAAATTAGTTTTAGTTGATATCTATAAAAAATAATTATTTTTATACGTTAATTAAGGTTACTCAAATATCAAAAAATTCCTGTTAATATAAACCGTATTTTCTGTTTGATACAGATCTTATGTTTTGCTTGTTTTCATGTCAACCGATATATCACTTGAGGTCCTGAAAGTATTCCTAACATATTTTTTTGCAATGAACCCGATCTATCATTATCACTAGTCGTTCAAATTTCAAGTAGATTAACTGTAACTGAATAATACATAAATTGTATTTTAAGATAACTTAAAAGAATGCAGACTGAATATATGATTTACGTTTATTAGATTTTCTCATTCCATCTGCAGATATCGCAATGTTAATGAGAAAAATCTAGTGTAAATATTTATATCAAAACTCAAATAAAATGTTTTTATAAGAAATTCGAGGTAAAACTCTTAAGAAAGCACAGGCAAATCATTTATGTAAAAGAAGAAACAAAAACGCTTCATTTTGATAAAAAAAGTGCAAAACATGTAGATATTAAAAAATATTCTAACAGTGATAATATTTGCAAAATATAGAAACAGTGATTCCATTTTTATTCAAACATGTATAAGTTAATGTTTATGTAAAAGTTTGAATAAGAATTTTTATACATATGTTAATTGGTGCACAAACATTTTTATGAATTTCCTCAAGCAACAATATTAGCAACTAGGTCTCACCTAGTTGCTAATATTGTTGCTACTGTGAAACCAATAAATTGTAAACGCAAATTCTACTCCAGCAGCTTCTTTTCGCGCACTTCCCTCCTGTGGAATTCCCTTCCGCATACTTGCTTTCCCGACAGCTATAATCTCAAAGAATTTAAATGTTAAGCAAATAATCATCTCCTGTCTCATTAACTTACATCCTCTCTCTCATGCATTTTTCTTTGTTCACCCCACTCTCATCAGTATTCTCTTCCTTCTCCTACTCTCTTCCTGACATCTCCTGCAATCTCTCACTCCTTCTCATAACATTCCTCCTATGTAACCCTCTGCACAACAGTGGCAGTAAAAACGCCTTGCTTGGGGCGACACGATTAAAAAAATATATATAAAAGTAAAATAAATATAATGCCTGTACTGTTTTATGAATAATTAAAAGGGAACAATAGGATCGGGAACATCTTTTAAAAGTTTTTATAATCGTGTAGAAGCCTCAGAATTATGAACTGTTGAAGGCGTTCGACAGAGTAAGACACTTCTTCAGAATAATACTTGGACTCATCCAATAGTATAAAATACACAAATCCGGGTAGAAAATCAGTTAGAGCGAATCGGAAGTGAATTCAGTTCGTCTACGTCGACTTCAAGCGACATTATATTTCTTGATATATTCTTCCGGTTATGCTCGTTCAATGCAACGAAGACACAACAGAAGGGAATTTTGAATTATTCATATTGCTTAAAACACAAAACATATGAACTCATTTTGGTCTATACAATTACACTCATATATTATATGTAGAGAATTTGAAAATATTCCTGGTGAAAATTATTTGGAGATGTAATCTTTGATAAACCGCAACTACTGCATAAGTATGCATAGTGCAATCGTTAAATTGTCGCCATATTATATTTTTCATTTCTTCTATGTGCGTTGTTTGATTTGATTTATCAACTCCAAGGGTCAGTTGTTAACCGACTGTAAGAAAACGCGTGCTATGTTCCAATTCACTCAGCCAGAAAATTAAAAACAGCAAGTTATAATCCTTAGCATTCACGGCAGAAGATCCAAGACAAATATCTTTGAAGATTTGGGTGTCTATATGAGAACAGTACAGAGGATTCAGAAAGAGTTGAATGAGTCTAATTGAGATTACAAAAGTGTTTGAAGCAATCGCTATTGATAGCGACATTATATCGCTATTCATTTCCCCAAAGGGCCTTAAACTCAACACGTAGGCCTACATCCAGTGCCCTGAGAAGGCAGTGCAGCAATAACTTTAAAAAGTAGATGCTTAAAGACCCTATGCCTGGAAACATGATTCTGCACCATACCACACAGGCAAGAGAACCCAGTCATGGCTGTTAGAAAATTTCTCCAACTACATCACATCCTTACATCTGGCAACCTAAATTTCCAGATTGCAACCCATTTGATAATTACGTGTAAAGCACAGTTGAATTGGAGACAAAAAAAACTATTTTTAAAACCAAAAATCTGCTGAAAAAAGATTATGGCAGCATACACTGACTTAAACAAGGAGACCACCCGAAACAGATATAGAAGACTCGGAAATCGTATGGAGACCGCGACTAAAGTCAAATATGATTATATAAAATAAATTTCCTCTTTAGTATTTTGGGGAATATATTTTTTAAAATGAGATGTCAGGTTTATTTTCATTTTTGTGTAACTTAGCAGAGAGTTTATCGATCGTACCCTGTGTATAATGTATACAGATGTGTTGTGTCTGAGTGAATTATATGTGCGTTTTCTCTTACACCTTATACAAGAGTGAAAGCACACAAATATTTACACAATTTTACTGTTTTCAAATAAGAAATCTTATATTTTATCTTTCGATAGTTCTTGATAAGCCTTAACCACATAAAACTGAGAAAAAAATAAATTGTTAATTTGTTAAGATTCCATTGAACATTTTAGATATTACTCTATATGAACGTGTATAAGAAGACTTCATGTACAGTGTGACACTTGATTCTTTGCATGAATTTTAACACATCGAGAAAATAAAATTTTAAGCACAGTGCAACCGGTCACCAAAAATACGCGAATTTTAACATCTTGAAAATATTGCGTATATATGTTAACTTTGCATAAAAAACTAATCCTAAATACTTGCAATATTCTCGAATATATACAGTATTTAGTAATAACAATTATTTTTATGATTTTTTATTTTATTTTATTGGCATATGTCAAGATTTGTGACAGAATTAAAATGCACAAACATTTTTTAAAAATAAAATAGATATGTGGAAAAAGCGGGCTGGGTACTTTTTCTGTTTGACAACAAACGCTTAGCAAGCTTATCTTGTTAGATCAATTAAAACAGTAGTGAGTTAATCTATCGAAATCTTGCTAAGCAGTAACAATTTTTTACAAATATATGGTTGCATTATAAAATACGTAGTGGAACGTCTTGGTGCAAACAGCGAAGAATTACTGCAGGGAATTGAATATGAAGCAAACTTACTGTTTATTCAGTATCAATAAGGGCTGCTGATCAAAGATTAGACAAAAGATTAGACAACACTGTTGAGATCGAAATCTAAAATTGACACTATCGAGTATATAATTCACATTGCGAGAAGAACGAGATAAGAAACTGAATACCCTGTATCAAATGCTTCACATTAACAAGCATATAATGTACTTTTATTAAATAAACAATACCATATACATCGTTTCATATCAAGCTACAGTGCTGAGAAGATTCAGAAAATATGAATTGAACAATTAATGCATGTATCTTCGTTGCAGCATAAAGTGAAGAATAACAAATGGAAGCAATGTAAACTTAGGTAAAACGTAGTCCTTTACTGTGAATAGCAAACTAAACATCAATGTACAAACTTTATTATATTACTGATGCTTTTACTCTGTTCACCATAAAATATCTTGACTTGTGAGGAGAGTGGCTTTTTACTAGCAACAGCTAAATATTGAATGGAGGAAGAAACACTCTCTAATAAAGGCTTTCAGATTCATTTTCTGTGAGGAAAGATAAACCTTTCATATATTATCCAATTTATGGTAGATTTGTAAGAGGTTGGATGTCTCATCTGTCGAGATTATATTTTTTAAATATGCCCATCTAAGTACGTCCTTGAGAGTATTGGTTTATTGACTTTAAAAAATGTCATTATCTCAGCCGCATTTTTATTAATGTAGACGTTATAAATAGTATATACACGTGTTTGAGATGTTATTTTTCATTTTATTAAACAATGAAATTAATAACAACCAGTTTAAATTGAGAAGTATTACTAAATATAAGTTTTCACCCCCCGACAGGAATCGAAAAATTACCGCAATTTTTCCATCCGAGAAACCATTTATTGAACTAGAGTGTCTCACTACACGTTTGGTCAGAGAGACCAGCCTGATTGAAAAAGTTTGAATTACAGTGTCAAGCAAATCACGTCCTCGTTAAGACTTTTACAAATCTATATTACTCACAATGAAAAAAAAAACAGTAATGTTTGAAAAGAATTTTTATCTCTCATTGTTTTAATTATTACTGCAAACGTAATTTTTAGTGGCTACACGTCCGTGATTTGCTCCCCGTCTTAGTTTTTTTATTTTTAAACAGAGAAATCATTTCTCAGTTTTGGATGGTTATTATTAACTTCAATACCTTGTAAAATATCAAAATACAATATAGGAACAGCAGCCCAAACCGGTTAATCAATAAGAATAACGATTATATTAATAATAAAGAGGTGTGTTTACATAATTTGCACAATCATTTGTTTTATTGTGCAGATGATGTCCGAAAACATCATCTGGTTTAATACTATTTGCTTTAATTTAATCCTTTTCCGCATTACTTAACTGGTTGAATTTCATCTTGCCTGACTTTTGTAGCTAGAAAAATGAAGCAAACGCTTTCAGCTATCATCCGGTTGTAAATTAATTCAATTCTTGCTTTTAAAAATAACTCCTCTAATTTAGAAAATATCTTTAAATGTTCGTTTAATAACGTATCCGTATTTGACAAAAAAGAATATGACCGTTTGTTGATTCTACCTTTTAAAGCTTATTCCTTTTGTTCAAAAAGCAATTTCGCCCTCATGCAATTAGTAAATTTCTCTAACATATTCGCTTACAATTCACGATAAGCTTACTGGAAACAGATTAGTTAAAAAGACTTAAAGTTTTTATCCAACAAACATTCTATGGATGCTAGCTTTAAATTGAAATTCACAATATTAGCATTGACGTAAAACTAAAGCGCATATTTGTTTATTTGACACATACACATTTGAAAATATATGCTTATTTACAAAGTAAGAAACATGAATGAAATAAATACTTTTCATGAACTCAAAATATCTAACATATTACTGAAATAACATTAAAGTGAGACTTTAAATTACGCACGCCTTTCCTATATTGTGCCTATATCCGATAATCTATTTTGAACTTGATATTGATGTTTTGATGCAATATTTATATCGTTCTGTAAATAAAATCATTTTCCTGAAAAAAAAAGTAAAAATTTATAACTATAATCAAATGTTTCTGGAAGAGGCAATTCTAACTTTGCTGTGCAAGGTTTATAAAAATCTGTTTCTTTGATTTAATTTAAAGAAAATATTGTATAGTAAGATGTGCCTTGTGGTGAAATAGATATCGTCTCAAAATGAAAAAAAATGAAGCTGAGTTTGAATTCCAGTTGAATTCTTTGCATTCTTTTATGCGCAAATACACTTGGGAAAGTTATTAATCCTTCTCTTCTCTGAAAAGCTATGGGTTGAATAGAAGGAACAGAAATGGCAATCTACTACGGGAAAATATTCTGCCTAGTCAGCCATGGATTGAAAGATATCATGTATAGCACTTAACTGACTGACTATATAATATGCATCAACATTTTTTAGACGCATTACTTTTGTCTTGCAAACTATTCATAAATGTGATGTTGTGACAGATCAAAAATGTTTTTCAACTGATAAATGTCACCTCCTTCATTTCAACTTTGAACTGAACGTGTCGATCGTGGCGTAATAAAATTGATTCTTTTGATTATCTTTGGTTGTTCTAAGTAAGTTTTGACACCTTCGCCGGTTTTGTCGTTCACTCACAAAATCTCGGTTTTCTACTAATAATCTCGCGTTCAGTATGTTTCGTAAAAATTCTATTATTCGAATTTCCATGTTATAAATCTTCAGACATTACATTGAATATTTCTGATTGTTATTTTGTTCCTATTTTCCTTAAAAATGTTCCATCTATGATATGCACAACATTTTCCTGTACAAGTATCTTCATCATTTTTAACAATGACGACAAGTATATAATAATATACCTCAAACGCATATACCTATATTGATATATTTCTCTGTCTCTATTTCTTTATATATATATATATATATATATATATATATATATATATATATATATATAATGTGTGTATTTGTGTGTATATGTGCGTATATATTTACATGTTTTTTGCGTAACCTCCAATTTATTTGAACAAGCAAAAAGCTAAAATTAATGTGTCTTTTTGATACATTTTGTACGAGCACCTTCCTAAAATATTTCTAATAGTAATATTATCAATTTCTTCATAAGAAAACATTTAGCAGTCATTGACTTGACAATCAAGACTACTTTACTTGGAATTTATAAAACCCTTTTCTTAATGTTTTTTTTCATGACAGTAGATTTCACAGTTCCAGTTAATGTCATAGACAAGGTATTTCGTGCTGGCCTTTATTTTTATGTAGTGTGCGATGTCAATATCAATACCGTGACATTATTTTCTCTTCCAATTACATATGCCATTCATTTCAATTATTACTACCGTGGAAATTTGTCACACACACACACACACACACACACACACACACATGTGTGTATATATATATATATATATATATATATATATATATAATGTATATATATATATATATATATAATATGGTGTATATATATATATATATATATATATATATATATATATATAATCCAGCCCTGTTGTTATGGTCGGAAAGATAACCTTTTAACTACTAGACAACGTGAGACTATCAGAATATTTAATTATTCTATGTATATGTGTTGAAATTGAAGAGATTTGCATTGGAAGAATGGTAAATTAACTACACAGGAAAGATCCAAAAGTGACATGATAAAGCGATTATCCGCACCATTTTTTATTTCTGATATCACAAATAAAGTTTCATTGTCTTGCAAAATTTTGATGAATGTTATTAAAATATTATCTGTGTAAGACACAGCAAGAAAACTATATGAAATTCTGGAGAAGTTAGAAATAGAAATTCTGGAGAAGTTAGAAATAGAAAGTGAAAAAAAAGTCTACATAAGAATAATAAAAAAATAAATGGTTTAAGCCACTTGACATGATATCACCGAACACAAATATATTTGTCTCGGGTTACGTTATTTATGGTCTGTTGTTTGCTTTAATCTAATCGTTTCTATCAAATCGTGAAATGAAGGCCGTTTTTCCTATGCTATTTCTAGTTCATCAGTTCACATGTAGGCATCTATTCAGATAAGACCATCATCTACGCTCGTATCAATAAGAAATCTGTCAAGGCTGACAAAGTAAACCTATTTTCTGCTGTGGCGGGAAATGGCTTGTAAATTTTAATGCCTCCTTTAACCACCATAGACAATGTTTCGTGTCATAAGTCAGCATGACTGATGCAAGTCAACTTAAGAGAAACACAATGCGCCTCCTTGGACTCAATTCGTCAACCGACTTGAAGTGGAAGGTCTACATTGAATCTATAGCACATCTACTGCTAGGAAGGTTGGGTCTCTGTGTCAGATCAGAAACTTTTTTCTCATTATAATCCATCTTGCACGTTTAAAATCAAGCCTTTGTCTATGCATAAATGTGCCCATATCTGATCGAGTGCTCCTGCTATTCATCTCGAGTTTATCGACAAAATCCAAAGAAGAATCTGCAATGTAATCGATCCTGACTTGGCATTTCGACTTAAATCATTTTCTTACAGACGTGACTTGACTTCTCTGTCTTTTATACAAATATTTTTTATGCAGACTGCTCTGTATCCTGAACACTTTACTTTAATCGTGCTGCTAGATTGGCGTATAGTTCTATCCTTTTAACATTAAACTATTTAAATGCAACCTCCACTTCTACTCGAAAAATGTTTTTCTCTCATTCCCCTCACGTGGAACATCCTTTCGCTAACTTGCTTCTCTGGTAGCTAAAATCTTAGAGTCAAATAGCATTTTCTATCTTCCTGAATTCTGATACCCTTTTGTGGTTTATCTTTTTTCTTTTTTAATCATTTCTTCAATACTTCTTTTACCCAGTCTTTCTCCCACTTTAACTCCCTGCTTGGGGTAAGATGATTATATATATATATATATATATATATATATATATATCATCTGATTCTTAAGCTGAAAATTGCATATTCTGTGACATACATACATACATATATATATATATATATATATATATATATATATATATATATGTATGTATGTATGTAACAGAATATGCAATTTTCAGCTAAAGAATCAGACGAACAAAAATTATAATTGGAAATATCAAAATTTAAATATCTAGGACGTGCTTTAACAAACGAGAGCAGTAAAAAAGACGCTCAAATTCAAAGGCGCATTTGTATAGCAAGCTTGTTTTCCAAAGTCTTAAGGAACAAAAAAATTTATCTTGAAAGAAAGAAATGAGTCCTGAATTGCTATGTATGAACGTTGTTTCTATGAAACAGTCAATGACATTTTCTACTCACAAAGAAGAGACTTGAAGCAACAGAAATCTGATTTTACAGAAGGGTGCTGATAATACTGTAGCGTGAAGGTGTCAGAAACTTTAGAGAAAGTAGAATAGAAGAAAGCATATATTTAATATCAGAAAGTGTATAAATTCCGAGGATACTTAATGAGGAAAAGATCTTGGAAAATTTGATTGTCATGAAGGCCATAGCAACAGAGGAAAGCAGCAAAACAACTACTGACGAGGTTGTGTTAATAGTCGGCATAACAGAAATTTAGAGAGATCCCAAATATACAAAGATTACGAAGAAAATTGTGCAGTTCCATGATTGCCCACGTCCAGAAGTGACTGGGGAAACGTAATTAACTAATGTCGAAGGCTAAATATTTTGTTTAAAAAAACTAAACTAAAATAAATGTGGATATTCATACGTTAAGGGCTTTTAGTCGATATATAGAAACGTTCTTCGGGGTCAGATAATTTGCGATATTTGATTATTCACATAGAACAAGGAAAATCAACAGAATATACTACCCAATCCTGAAATCATTCGGGCGTTAAAGAAAAAAGAGAACGCTAAATGGAAGCGCATTAAATCATGCAGAAGGAATGTGAAAAGAAACGAAAATAATAGCTTAGAAGAATAAACAATGTCTTCGAAACGAGACTAAACACGATCGAAAGCATAGATATAGGCAGACTATCAAGATCCCCATTCTCAAATTGATGAAAGAAGAGACAAATTGAGATCCAAATCCAAAGCAATTGATTATTGAAGCTATATCTACTGGGATACAAATAAGTATTTGACACGTAGTACTTGGGATGAAACTAATGAAGACAAATCCAAATCTATGTCCATTCATTATTACTAATCATATACGTAAAATACAAATAACGAAGAAAAAATTCATATATGATGAAGAATAAAGCATTTCTGAAAATGTATAATTAAAAACAGACGCATCTTCTTTATATAATTTCTACTTTCTTCTTAAAACTGATTTTTGTAATTAACGTATTTTCTTTGACCTCATGGAATCATTCGTATTACTCACCTTAGGGCAACCACTTCTTGACTGAGCTTTATTCAAGGGTGTAGCTGTACGCACCACGTTTGGCCAAGTGCTTAGTTGTTTTCAATTAAAAGCTGTTGTTCTCCTTTTTCCGGTTGCTGAACAGACTATTTTGTTATTTGCAGATAGATGAGTTGTGGAGAGATTGATTCATGTCTTTCTCAAGAGCATTTTCATGTAAGTGAACGTAATGATCTCGACTAGAATTCGAACCCTATGATTTCTCTGTCCGAGTCGATATCCGTTAACCCAACTGTGACTACTTAAAAATTGAGAAAGCTTCAGAAAACAACTTGTTATTGTGTTCAACTTTAAGCTACGCATAGAAAATATTTAGAATATAATATTTATAATTTCTATACGTAATAGGGAAATGTTTCCAGATAAAAACTATTTACAAAGACAACAGAAAGCGACACGTAACTGCATAAATATGCATAAAAAATTACCAGTTAGATTTCTACTGAAATAAGTAGCTTTTCAAATTTTCACAAACCTATCACAAATTGCTATGCTATATGACCGAGAACATTCAAAGTTAAGGCGCTCATTCAGTAGTTATTTAAGATCTGATTGATAACATGTGAAGTTATCATTATGTCTTTCGTTCGGCGATATTTGACAGGGATGATTGTTGAATGTGAAATCTAAGTGGAATGATCAAGCTGAATATAAAATAGATATGAATGGGTAAGAAACGTTATGCACTGTAAGCAATTTATATTAGACCTTAGACAAGAAGCAATACTGCATAATATAGATACACAATTTACTTGAAACATGATAGATAAATGGAAGGAAAGTGAAATGGCTGTGTGGTCTATATATAAGAGACATTTGACTTTACTATCTAAAATTATGTAAACCTATTTTGGACAGATAAATACAAAAAACATCAGTCTTATACAAGATGTTGATGGCCTGAGAAATATCAAATGGTCTGAGAAATATTAGAGCATTATATAAGATATATATTTTAGAAGATTATTGGTTACAAAGAATGCAAGAAATAAACCACATGACTAATAAAGGTAACAGTTGTACAGATAATATTGATATTTCTTAAATATAAAACAAACATCCGGAAGAATCAAAACTCTCCTGTCAAAAGCGGTACTAAAATCATCACTAATACGAAGTAGGCTACTGACAGTTACTGATTTCCCAGGAACTCCAGTGCAAGCTGCGTGTCTGATTTGTGTGAAGACACAATGAAAGTAAATATTGTAAATATTCCGAGAGATAACGATCCTTGTCATAATAAAATGAGTGGATTATATACTATATTGATCGCTACATTTGACTATGAGCAGAGTATCTACGCAATTTAGTCTTAAGATCATCCTGGTAATTGTGTATACAATAAAAAAAAACTTTCACAAGAAGTATTACACACACACACACACACACACACACACACACACACACACACACACATGAAACCTGCATTAATATATATATATATATATATATATATATATATATATACATATTAATGCAGGTTTCATTGAATAATGTAGACAAGTTTTGTCTATTAATTTTGTGTAGGATCCGTTCGTACCGTCTGATATACTTGATGGTGATATCGTTGAAAGACAACAAAAAATCACAGTAATTGTTGATTTTTTATCGGGTCTAAGCTTTCGGCTCATATAAGCCATTATCAAAGAATAAATATTAACACACAGTAAACATAGAACATTTAAGTTATTAACAATAGAGAGAATTAAATTGAAGAAACAAATCCTTACCTACCGTGGCGGATGGCCGCAGACAGTGACAAAATGGTGGTGTTGTGGTCCCTGATCCGATTACAGGCATTTGCACATGTTAGTTGAGATATCAAAATTTATCGTATTCAAACCAGGTTTAAGTTGTTTAATGTAGATAGCTTCCAGGATTTTTAGTTTCTGTTTATTATTGTCTTGTCTAAGTATATATATGTTTTCAACGAGCGTTTTTCTGAGAAGTGTGCGTTGATAACCATGTTGTTTTAAATGTCGGAATATATTTGAATTGTCATTTAAGTGCAACGTAAGACGCCGTGAGAGCGAATTTGTAGTATGGCCAATGTAGATATTATTTAGTTTATTAGAGATACATTCTCGAATGGGACATTTGAATTTATAAACTACATTGGTTGTTTGCAAATCACTAACGGTGAAGGAAGAGTCGTTGCGGACGAATGAATTGGATGTTGTGGATTTAGCGTAATATATGATAAACTTAATTCTTTTGTTAGAGTCTGTCGGAGAACTATTAGCGTTTAAGAGTTTTTTAGGATATTTTCGTCTAGTTGGTATTTGGAGTGCATCTGGCTACGATATAAGAGAGTGATATGTTTGGAATTGGTTAGGCTACTATCATGTGATGTTTTTGCGTGTTAAGGTTTTCAAGAACATGTCGTATTTGTTCATCAACTATGTAATTGGGAAAATTATTGTTGATGAGTGCCTGTTTTATGTGTTTAGTTCACTGTGGAACATCTGTTTTGTAGACGAATTGGTTTTTGCACGATATAGTAGATTTTTTATAATGGCTATTTTGTAATAGTGCGGGGCATTCGCTAATATAATTGAGTGTGGAGGGATTTTTGTTAGTGGGTTTTTTATACGGTAAGATAGTGAATTTATTGTCATCAGTGTTAATTAGTATGTCAGGGAAATGAATTTTGTTATCATTGCTATGTTCATGAGTGAATTTTAAAACTGAGTTATTTTGAAACTGTTTTTGAAGTTGTAAGATTTCGTCGGTATTTTTAATTAATAGTAGGATATCATCAACGTATCGTAGATATATTGATGGTGTTTTAAATTTTGTAAATGTATTATTTTCAAGGTTAGACTTATAGAAATTACTAAAAGTAAGACAAAGCACTGAACCCATGGAGACTCCGTCACGTTGTATATATATATAGTGTTGTTTGGATCAACAAAAGGCACTTCAGTAGTACAAGCTAGTAGAAGTTTTCTTAAGATGTAGGGATTAATTTTGAGTGGGGGTAAAGAAGGATTACTGTAGACATTTCTTATAATTATATCAATAGTTTCACTGACGGGTACATTAGTAAATAGGTTTTCCACATCCAGTGAAGCTATGATTTCATTGTTAGGTTTTTCGCTCTTGAGGATTTGGATTGTAACCAAGTTTATAGTTACCAATAATGTTAGGGAGTTTTAAGAAATTCTGATCAGCGTTGTTTATAATGAGTTTATTAAGTTTAGATTTTAGTTTGTGTGTCGGGTTCTTGTTAAGTTTTTTAAATTTTGTGTGGTCATGTAGAATGTGGTTGAGTTTTGTGTTGTAATCTGATTGCTAAGTACAACGAAGATGTTAGCCACGTCAGTTTTTTTACAATTATGTGAGGGTGGTTGCGTAGTTTGTGCGCGGCACTTTTTAGTTGTTTCGATAGAATTTTTGAGGAGCTTCGGCTTTTATCATGGCGATCTTTGAGTGCCTCAGCCTTAAGTAGGTCTTTTAGTTCGGGTTTAGCTGTTATAAGTTTTTCATCTTGTAGTTTAGTGATGCTTTGATAGAGCGTTTCTATTTCAATTTTTTTTAGTAAGCTGGTTGTACTTACGGTATATATGGCAGTTTGGTCCAAGGTTGAGTAGTTCTTTTGGTGCTGAGTTATATATATATATATATATATATATATATATATATATATATATATATATATATATAATTTACGAACTGCGTTTGCTCTTCGGTGACTGTTATCGTCGCATTTTAATGTTTCATGTCCACACAAGATAATATCATCTTTGATGATGGATGTCTTTATGTTAACATCCCTGTAACCTTTCTGAAAATGGCTGACGTGAGCCGAAAGCTTAGAACCACATTAACAAAAAAGATATTCAAATGTTAGACAATTTTGTCTTTACAATGTTTAGAACGGCTCATGATTAAACATAACAGACATTCATTTTCTGTTATAATTAGTAATATATGTTTAAAAGATTAACCGCTGCCTGGATAATCTCTCTCTCTCTCTCTCTCTCTCTCTCTCTATATATATATATATATATATATATATATACTCTTGTCTGTCTGTTTGTATATGGGTTACATGTTATGTCTATCGATATATATAATGGAAATAAACCACGAAATATGTATTTGGTGAAGTAATGGGAGTAGGTAGGTTCGTCTATCTCCCGGTTTACACTACCCAGTTGTTTTAAACGGTACTAGAGTTTATACTCAGTTTCCTGTTTAGAACCCACGGGTATTTGAATATTAAAATATATTTACATTTTTAGAATACGTGGTTACGTTGAAAGCTTACGTAATGACTAGCTTTAAATTAAATCCATGTTTCCCAGAGAGGCTAAATTGCAATAAAATGTCTCATCTTTCAATGAAACTAATTATAATAAATAATTTTTGAATTGTAGTGACACTATTTACATGAAATTGAAAAAAATTTGATTGGCCGTAATACCATCTCTGATCAGAGGCAAAATATCTTTCCTTCTCGCTCTCTCGCTCTCTCTCTCTCTCTCTCTCTCTATCTATCTATCTATCTATCTATATATATATATATATATATATATATATATATATATATCTGTATGTGTGTGCTCTAACACACACACACACACACACACACACACACACACACACACACATATATATATATATATATATTATTTCCAGTTTATGGTTGTAGAATCTGATACAGTCTTATAATTTATAGACTTGCTTAATATAAAAAATATCTAAATGCATTTTCCTAACACCTGAAGAAGCCGATACCAATAGACTTTAGTGAAACGAGCTGCTTATATACTTTCCAAACTTGTTGCGTGTAATATTATACATCTTAAAAAGAAATATCATAATATATAAAAAGTATATAAGAATATATGCTAAATATTATTATAAATCTGAAATTTTGGAACAATATTTCAGGACATTTGACTGGTGTAAGTAGTTGTAAAATGTTTAATGTTGATATCAGAAAAGAAAAACACTTATATAACAAGTAATTTATTATCGTACGGAGCTGTAAAGACATAATAAAAAGGTTTCGTAAAATTAGAATTGAATGAGACTCAATGAAAGAATTGAACATTCAAGAAACCATACAGATAATAGTATTTCTAAAATCAGTGTAATTTTCTACTGGATCTATGAAATTTCACTAAGTTAAGAATTTTCCAAGAAAGTTAAACGACATCAATATTACAAAGACTATAAATCACTGGGGCTATCGCTTGTAAATTATGCTGCACAGTCACTACATTGAATTTTATACAATGGGAAAAGAAAAAATAATGCAAGGTGAAAAGTGGAAACTGAGCCAAACACTGATCAAAGAAAAGCCCAGTAAGGAGCAACAGTAAATAATGAGAATAAAAAATCTGTCCAGCGTGAATTCAAAAGCCAATCTAATTAAATTGTTGCTACGAGAGCGAGAAACAGATTCACTGTAAATAAAAGACGATAACAGAGAGATGTTAAGAAATATGACGACAAAGCTTCAAAACTGTAATAAAAAAGAGAGAAAAATCCTGAACTTGTTACAAGGAAAGTCGATTCTGAAGGAATAATAAAAGAGTCATAATTTGGTTGTGAGGTAGTCATTCATTGGAACTCACGAAACGCCCCGGGTTGTGTCATAGGATACATATATATATATATATATATATATATATGTGTGTGTGTGTGTGCGTGTGTGTGTGTGTGTTTGTGTGTGTGTGTGTGTGTGTGTGTGTGTGCATAACACTAAAAAATCATACCAAATACAAATCAGAATTAACGGTAGCGAGTAAAGATGAGAATGTTATCAAATTATGGGTGTCATATTTTCGATATAAGGCTGTAAACCATGGGGAAACAATGTAAGTAACGAAAAATCAATGAAGAAGATAATGAAGAATCGCCCAAAAACTTTATATAACTCGAATCATGGATAAAAGGTTCTATATTGTTGTGGATTCCGGATGAGGAACAGCAGAAAATGAAAAACGACAAAAACAGATATAAAGATAGAAAAATCGGTTATATTGAACGATATATACAAACAGGAATGCGGGTTAGTCAATTCAGGAATATTATTAGTAGAAATAAATATATACAAGTCTTGAAGTGAAATCGTTGGAAATACTATGTCCGGGTAACTTATTCAAGCTAAGTGGAACTCAGAGCTAGTCTGTCCGCTGAGTAACTTCGGTATATGTCAGAACTCTTCGATAACTGTAACGGATCTCTACGATTACTCTCTACTGTAAACCGCGACTATAACTGAGATTCTGAGATTCAGTGTTCTCTTTATAGCAGGATACAATGGAGTCCATTATGATATACAAAAGTGGGAGATCCCACAATACCCTCCTCCCCAGCTTCATTTTTTTGGGAAGAGTTAATATTTTTTCTGTTTGTTTTCCATTATTTTCAACGGCTTCAAAAATCTTGTTTCTGCATACAGCTACCTTGTGTCCATCTTTCCACACGCTAGGCAATTTTTGCATTTGAACCGAGTCCTGATTCTTCAATATTTTTACTGTCTTTTTTAATACGTAGGCATTTTTGGCAATACTCTGATAGTTTTTGCAGCGTTAAACCTGGTTCATTTTGGAGTTTGGTCAGCATTCGTTTTTGCATTTCGCTGTCTTTAGCAGCGACTAGTCCTTGGACAAATATGAGGCATTTAAAGTTGTCTGGAGTTAGCTCAGCCGATTTAAAGTCGTCACAATATTTGTTGAAGATGGCTGCGAATGTTGAATAGTCACCGTTTTCGTTCTTTACGAGATTAAGGCATTTCTACCATGTGTAAAAAATAAAAATTTGTGGGATAAATAGCTCAGTGAGGTTTGTCACTGCCTCCCCGAACGTTAAGTCGTCCGTTTTCTTTGGTAGAATATAATCTACAAATTTAGTGTATTCCTCCGTACCTAATTTCTGAGCAAAAGTCTTAACTTTTTCTTTTCAGTCCAGTTCTGACAATCGATATTAAAATATCTTCATATCGCTTGTAATATTCTCCAAAATTTTGTCTTCTTCAATAAAATACTTAAAGGTTTCTATCGCGTTCCACACAGCATCTTGCAAAAAATCTCCTCCTTTTTGTGTTCCTTTCTAGTGTGGTGCTTGTTAATTTTAGTAATAGTTCATGTAGTTGTAATTGTCTTTCTTCATTTGCTTTTTGCATTTCCGTTTGTCATTCTTCTTTTTTATATTGTCTTTCTTCATTTCTTTTTATGTTTTCTAGCATTCCTTTCTGAAAGTCATCCAGGGTTTGCTGCTTTGATCGCTGCTTTAATTGCAATTAATCTCGCAGAAAATTTTGTAGAATTTTTTTTCTTTTGAAGGAGAAAGATATTGACTTTCAATTCCATTTTGACAGTTTTTTCATTGTATCTCTTTTTGTTTGTAATGCCAGCAGATTATCTGCAATAGTGTCGACAAATTGTTTGTAGTAGACCTGTGTGGCACTATAGTTTTTACGTTGTTCTTGTATGAGTTCTGTTGTTGTGTGGTATACGTAAGTTTGAATCTTGTGTCATCAAGTTATTGTGGCGACTTGTGTATGAATCTTCGTAGCAAATTGGTGTGGCGATTCAGGGTATACGTGTACGTGAGTTCGAGTCTTCGTCGCCAATTTGTTGTGGCGACTTGTGTACGTGAGTTCGAGTCTTCGTGGCCAATTTTCTTGGTTTGGGATGAGGAACCGCACAAAATGATAAACAACAAAAAACAGATAGAAAAATAGGTTATATTGAATGTCATCTACAAACTGGAACGCGAGTGAGTCAGTTCAGGAATACTATTAGTAGAAATAAATATATACAAGTCTTAAAGTAAAATCGTTGGAAATACTATGTCCGGGTAACCTATTTTAACTGAGTGGAGCTCAGAGCTAGTCTCGTCTCTGAGTAACTTCGGTATCTGTCACAACTCTTCGATAACTGTAACGGATCTCTATGATTACTCTCCAATGTAAACTGCAACTACAACTACAACTATAACTGAGATTCAGAGATTAACTGTTCTCTTTATAGCAGGAATATATTTACACTCAGTCGAGTCCATTATCATATACAAAATGAGGAGATCCCTCAACATATATGAAGATGTATTTTTTAAAATAGACATTGTCACAACTGTAATCCCGGAAAAGATTGTGGAAAATGATATAGGTTACAAGAGACAATTGCAATATGACTTAGCGTGTATATATAGAGAGAATTTGCTCCTGGGAATTAAGAACAGTTAAAAACAGAGTGAAAAAAGTCAGATATTCTGTAGAAATATAGGTATACTTTTTAAACAGAAAAACGATTAAACATTTAAGTACACCTTATATTCAAAGTGGCTTCGGCAAGTTCTGAATACTCGGATCAGGTGTTTCTATTTCATATTGTTTACCATGTCCACAATTACAGCTTGCAAAAGATTCTTGGTATTTATCTTCCTCAGTAACAAACCCAAATTAGTATCAAACTAGGGGATTCAACTATGGCAAAATCGCACGGCAACACTTAGGTAAATGCATTCGAGAAAAGTATTTGCCAATATTACTTGGATTAGTTTTGAGGAATAGGATTATTTGTAAAATACATATAGCTATCACAACATTTCAAACATTGAGCGCCGTATCTATGCATGCGGTCGTTTGATTATAAGACATTATTTCAAGATGTATGACTCGTAATATGCATTTCATTGGAAAGGACAGCTTGAAAGTGGTATGCATCAGACTTATCAGATATGCGCTGCGTTACCATTTTTTCTTGATATTTAACAGTTCATTTTGAAGAAGCTGTTATCTTCGAGTTACTACTGTTGGTGCTGACATCCAGGATCACAGCATGCTCTTTCATTTCCTGTAGCAGATAGGAAGCTGACACGTTAATGTTGTCGATATGTTTCTAAGAGAAATTAGAGAATATTATATTTTAGCACAGAGTCAATGTTACGTCTCCTTTTCACCTGGTCACTTCTAACAGGCTGAATGCTTTCATTCCAGCTAACACTATATAATCTAACCCGTTTGATTGATATCTCTAGGACGAAGTGGAGCGGGAAACCAACAAAGGAAGGATAGACATTCAAATCTAATGATTTTTTCATTTGCATTTTCAAATTAAGAATAATCTACAAAACCAGCAGTAGCAGTTATAAAAAAATATCCGAAATCATGTGATCGTCCAATTCTTTCAAATCACATGTGTCAAATACCAAATGTCAAATAAAGTGATAAAAAGAAAATCAAAAGTAGCTCATTGTCTTTGAAATACCGTTATATATATATATATATATATATATATATATATATATATAAGTATTTGATAAATTTTCTTTGGAAAATATCTATCTTCTGGCTAAATTCCACCTTGTTAAACGTTGAAATATTCTGTAGTCGAGTAGTAAGACACGTCACATATATTTGCAGCTCCCTCTGATCTATCGGTGTTGCAGGTTTGAATCATGTTGGAAGATATATATTTTCCTAATAAGATTTGTCGAATATTCAGGCTGCTGGATACTTTTAAATGCACTATTAAATTATGGAAAAAACAACTATCCTCTTCAAATAGGTGTATGCATTCAAAATAATGTACAAAAATAAATATTTCCGTTAATATAATTTCGTAAGATTTCGTTATATATATATATATATATATATATATATATATATATATGTGTGTGTGTGTGTGTGTGTGTGTGTGTGTGTGTGTTCACAGGTACATAAATATATATTCATAAGTATGTTCCGTGAACAATGAGAGAAAATGTGCAATGGCTAAATTGCTTTCAATAATATTTCATGTGATATTATATTATTTTCCTTTACGCAGATAAATTATATAAAATTATTGCGTATGTTTTGTTTTAAGCACTTTCTACTATACTCTTAGTATACTTTTAACAAGCATGAATTATATTTTACTTTTAACTGAATATATACATATTTTTGATGCCTAAATTTACCTTATTTTTATTATATTATGCTCTAATTACGATTAAACTGTCTAGAGATGAACATTTTATTTCTGCGATTCATGCGTTACTCTTTAGAAATGAATTGAGTTCTCCCATTGACTGGCGTGTGTATTCACCATATATATATATATATATATATATATATATATATATATATATATATAGCACGGTAAAATTTCCCCTCTCTCATTCCAAGTTCCTGTAACTTAGGGAGTAGAGAGTACAAATGACACCATATCGGTTGAGTATTGATTCCGGCTCTGAATGCAATTGGAATATATATATATATATATATATATATATGTATATATATATATATATATATATATGTATATATATATATATATTAAGAAAATAGCACTGGCGTGCAAAACATCACAATGGTGATTTCACGAACTTTGAATCGGCAAAGTGACTAATCTCTATATATTATATATATATATATATATATATATATATAATGTATAGAAATTTGCTACTTAACTGCGACAATGCATATATAGAACTGACATTTTTAAATAGCTACCCGTCTAAATGTGATCTGAATTTACACACACACACACACACACACACACACACACACACACACATATATATATATATATATATATATATATATATATATGTATATAATTATAAATTGGTCATTGAGGTGAAAACTCAGCAGTGATACACTGTTTCCTGCTTAAACGGCATCTTCTGCAGGCCATCATATATTTTTATACAGATCATCCCTGATTTTTGTCACGGTAACCTATAAAGTTGTCATACTCTAAAACTATAATTTTACATATATATATAAACATCTATATATATATATATATATATATATATATGTGTGTGTGTGCGCGCGTGTGCGTGTGTGTGTGAGAGAGAGAGAGAGACTGTTGGTGTGTGTGAGAGAGAGAGTGTATATGTTTGAAGTCAGTGTGAGTTTCACAAATCAAAACAATATAATTATATCAGCAACGTGCAACGATAATATATGCTAGTCAGTAACAATGAGCTGTATGTTTAATATGCTTTGATGTATACAAGCCAGGTGACTATATCTATATTTATTATGGTATGTATGCTTGCTATTTTAAAAAGCTAGAATAATCTTTTAGGATATTTTCCATTTGAATTAATTATGTTTTTAGTATTTTTATTGTTAAGCTTTATAATGTTATTATAGGTTTTGTGATCCTTCTTTATGTGTTCTTTGATAGCACATTGTGCAAACAAATGGCATGAAAGATTGACGGTTGCATGACGTATATAAGTCATATTTAGTTTATTTACAATTATGCAAACAAAATATTGGACAAATAAATAAATAAAAATCAGTCTCATGTAGGATGCTGGCCGACTGAGAAATATTAATTTTCATTGTTAGGTTAGTAAATAAACAATTTGAAAAAGGCGAATGAAAAATTCAACAAACATAGATGATGAATGTTATATGTGTATTTGCATCAGCAGGTATAAAGTGTTCATGATTTTATTTCGGATTCCGGCTTTTTAAAAATTTGACGCAGTTGATTTCTTTTAGAACATAGAAGATTCGATGGGTAAATTGTCACCCTATTATCTATAATTATTTATAAATGGAACTTTGTCTGTATGTGTGTGACTGTGTGTGTGTCCGTTACCTATAGACTCCGAAACGGCTGAACAGATTTTCTTAAAAATTTACACAGTTGTACTATAAGCGTCTACGAGTGTTCTTAGCTTGGTTTTGTGTCGAGGTACCCCTGATAGATATCGAAAATTGATAATCGAAAAAATCGGGTTATAGAAGGAGTGGTCCGAGTTTAATCAAATTTGATACACTCATAGTCAAAGACAAAAAAACGATATTCAGTAGTTTTAAGGTTGCAGTTCTTACAGTAGTGCAGAAAATCGATAATATATATATATATATATATAAAAGGCAAGATGTTTGTGTGTGTGTCTGTTTATCTGCCTGTATGTGTGTATTTTTTTCAGCCCTTTTATTTTAGCTTTTTGCTTCGGGTTTGGCTCTAAGTAGGTATAATTGTAGTTCTTAGTCTCAGCTATGATACCATTTACTCAGAGGACTTGTTTAGCCTTCAAAATTCAGTTTATGACGAAAAAATATTATTTGATATCGATACCAGGAAAGCAAAATTTGACTTACATCCATTGATTTTTCTTTCAGTCTACGGTTTCGCTTTAACTGGAAACAACTATTGCTTTTTAGTGCCAACGTCCAAAGAGTCTGAGCTTCAGGACCATAAATTAATTTTAAAGCTTTCTTTACACCCGAGCAACGCCGGGCTATACTGCTAGTATTTGTTAATTTTGTCCATGCGCAGTGGTGTGACTATTTGATGTTTTTGACTGCTCAGCTGGGTACCTTCTGGAAGAAGAATAGCACTATGACGTAATTTACTCCGCCCCAAATTTGGAAATGGCGGGCTGTAGTCCTCAGCATTCTCAACGGAAGCTCCATAACAATCTGAAGACAGTGCAGAGAATTTGCAAGGCCATTGAGAAGTATATATATATATATATATATATATATATGAAAACTGTATGTATGAAAAATATATGTATGAAAACTAAAGGCAAAGGTTATAGCAGCATTCCCCAACTTAAACATGGAGGCCGATTCCAATCTTGACAGCGAAGTAAGGAATAGTCCTTCAAATGCCCATATTTTAACAAGAGACGCGCTATGAAGTGATGTAGGAGGTGACTCATGCAAAGAACAAAAAGTGAAGTGATCAAGATCTATATTAAAATAAAATTATTAAAAAAACGAATAGGATATAAAACTCAAAAAAAAAGAGAAAAGATGTTGTAGAAGTTCAAGAAAACCCAATGGTATTTAACCTCTTTGGTTCAAGAAGATGTAGTGGATTGATAAGCATATGTTAAGTAGAAGTGAAATAAAGTGTATAATAAAGTAAACGAACTTGGCTTCTGATAAAGTGTGTAGCACAACACGATACAACAGAAGTATTACACACTTTAATTGAGCAATTTAGTTTTAAAAATAAGAACATTTCAGTGGGCCTAAAGCTGTTAGGATTATTTGAGACCGATTTTCTTTAAATTTTAGATTATTGTTTACAAATAATTTAATTACTGCTTCCTCGAAACGTTTTCTTCTAATAGCTACTTGATGAACATTATACGAATGAGAAACGTAAATATTCGTGTTATTTTTGTTGGTTTCAACACTGCTACATCTTCCACTTCCACTTCCATTCTAATTATTACTATTTGATTTTAAATTATATTTTTCCGGTAATCTTGTTGTTTATGCTCTATCAATCTATCACAGGTAAAGCGCTTTCCACACTACAATTTACTCGTCATCTGCAGGACTGATTATCTGAGTTCAACTTATTATATTTGCGTATCTAACTACAGTTTGACATCATTTAGAGCTTCGGCCTATGTAGTCTATCTTTGCAGCTTATATCTGATGTCACATTTATCGAACTTTTCAGTTTTTAATCTCTGATTTTGTATGCAACTGGCCCGGGCATTTCAAGGATTATCAACGTTTTGACATTTAATCTTATCACAAGATTATATAAAAGTTTACGACTCGAAGTATAATCATACTCGTTTCTAGTACTGTATACTGTTAGTGAACACTTCTTTTATATTATTTTGTGTTTTGTCATGAAAGACCTTTAACCTCGACATTTCCAGCAATTCTTCAATTTATTTAATAAATATATTTAAATAATATTTTGCCTTACAATGAATAATAGTTTGTTAGCTAGAGAAATTTCGCAACGAGAACGTACGAGAAATATTGTTAGAAGTGCAACAAACTATTTATCTTTTACTGATAGTTCAAATAATACAAGGCTCAAAGATAACTCACATTTGAAGTTTTGAGTGAAATTGTTATAAGGAAAGGGTAAGAGGGCTTAAGAAGTGCATATTATGATGATGCGTAAAAAAGATATCGTTTGACCCTTGAATTCAAGAGATTCAGATTATAATTGTCAGGGAATCATTCTCTCGAGATTTAGTTCCACAAAATCCAAGTTCTGAGAAAGAAGCTACCTGCAAATTAAATGGTGATGATATCCCCCATGAGAACATTGCAAAGCAAGTATTACTTCTGACGGTCCAATTTCGTTGGAATAAGTTATGTAACTCGAATATCCAAAAAGTAATTAAT
This sequence comes from Ascarosepion bandense, assembly GCA_037127315.1. Classification (NCBI taxonomy): domain Eukaryota; kingdom Metazoa; phylum Mollusca; class Cephalopoda; order Sepiida; family Sepiidae; genus Ascarosepion; species Ascarosepion bandense. Next base: position 509,419 of record JBBBDQ010000777.1, read on the forward strand.
AATACAATATTAAAATATCAGTAATGTTTCGAATGAGGAAACAGGTTTGCAAGGTATAGAAGCATTAATCACTCAAAAAGAAGTGTAAGTGCTTTTGAACTTTATCCATGCTGGGTAGTGAGGTTTGGGCAGTACTAGCCCAGATATGACATCAAAACTTGACGCGTAAGAAAATGTATATAAAAAGTGAAAACAAAACGCAAGAAGATTGTAAAAACAGATAATTTCCGTTCTTCTGAGACTACCAAAAACACAACGGACAAAATAACTGATATGTATAAAATATATGGTTTAGACATATTTGTATTTTTGACCCCTACTTCCACAAATATTATTATACATAATTAAATTATATGATCTTATTTGTACACACGAATGACACATAAGTGCAGAAACTTAACTATATGGCAAGTGTTTAAAAGAGGACAAAAATATATCACGAAAATCTGGAGAGCATTGGGATAGGGAAAGATGCCTTCCAAAATGTAAGCAAAGTTTTAAGAAACGTATAATTAAAAACAAAGAAAAACGTACTGAAATATTATGTAATATCAGTGTTGAGTTGAGCTTATTGATGTGCGTAGTGGTGTAATGGATATCAGCTCAGAATGGAAAATCGGAGAGTCGAGTTCAAATTCTAGACGAATTCGTTTCATTCATCAACGCATTAGAAAAATTATCAACGCATTAGAAAAAATTCGTTTCATTCATCAACGCATTCATCAACGAATTCGTTTCATTCATCAACCCTTAGAAAAGTTATTAATCTCTCTCTTTTCCCTCTAAGCAAAGAGATTATGTTCGTTTTCTTTTGTGGCTAACCAGTCTACCAAAGAAAGAAATGGCAACCTACCGCGGAAAAATCTTCTGGCTAGTCAGTCATATCTCGAAGGAGACATAATCACACACACGTGTACTAAGTATGGCAATTAACTGACAGATATAACAGTGATGTTGAGCAATCTCTGAAGAGAGGACGAACTAATTTGAACCAGCAGGAATGTGGTTTCTAGGTAAGGATGCTGGGAATACAATGGCGAAAACAATTGGGCAGTGACAAAACATTAGAAAAATTGAAACAAAAAAGAACATATAATTGACATTAAGAAGAGACACTTTAATTTCTAGGGCACATAATGAGGAAGGAGGCTTGCAAAATTTGATACTAACCAGACGTATTGAAGTCAAGAAGAACAGAGGAAAACAACGTATAATCTATATAGAGTATAAGTATGGTTGTCCAAGATAGAGAAGATATATAGAAATTACAAAATTTATTAAGAGGTATGAAGAATAGAACATTGTAGAGTGACATGGTCACCATGTCCTGAAGAGACAAGTCGCATAAAATTAAAAGCATGTATTATCATGTATAGCTTTATACATAACAATATTATTTGCAGTAGCTTTTTTAAAGCCTTGGTAAATTTTCTCTCTCTCCACGAACATTTCTGAAAACCTATAATTGTTTTCATGGATCTGTCTATATTTTCATTAATATAGCCCTGAGCGACACAACAAAAGGTGATAGGTTCAGTTCCCTTTCCTTCGACCGGAAATTCTTTCTGAACCACTTTCCATGCTCCAAAAACAAAATCGTGTAATTCACATCTATAACTTGTTGTCTATTCTTTCTCTTTTGGGTTTTCTCTATTCACTGCGTGTATATTCAATTACTGTCAAAGAAGATAAATCCATCGCTGTGGTTTACATCTATGTGATGAAATATCGGATATCACTATTTAAACTGCGTTTTCTAGCAACTCGGCATATATCTTTACTAACTTTTTTATTTTTATGCTACTTAATCTATACTTGTTGCTATTCAATTTTCAGTGCTCCTATTTAAATCAAAAGAGAAAGCTTTTCCATACACATAAATATATTTGTATTCAGCCACGCTTTGCTGCTGTAGTTGCCCTATATCTATGAGCTGCCTCAACCACAGTGTGTGATCTGTAGCTTCTAAGTAACGTCGATCAATACTTCCATTAACTCTCTCAAAGTTGTACCTGGAACTCTCTCAAGAAAACTTTTATAAGATCATTAGCCTTCCCTGTGGACAATTTGTATGCTAATTGTATCATTATTTTCTTTACTACTTTCCATCGACAAAACATTGTTCAAAATTTCCTCTGCACGCCAGATGAAAGTTTTTTGGCTATTAAACCACGTGATAAAAGAAAAAGAGAGGTGCGGTAGACATATAGTTCTAAACCTGTCGGCTATCTTTCTACTTTTACATTTTAATCAGGATATATTTGCAAAACTCTGCATGCCTGGAATTATAAAAAAACAACAACAATGAAAAAACATAATTAAAATAGTTTCCATTTGTTTTTTTAAGGTTCGAACTTTTTAATCCTTGACGTTATTGCAGTATTTACATTATTCGGACTATTCTTCTCATCTTTGTTGCCATTTGTACGACGTTTCGGCCTTCTTCAGGTGTTAGGAATTTTGAACTGAACCCTTTATTACAATCACTGGACACATGACCTAGTGGATATAGACGTTTGTTCGTTCCTTTGACTCAACACAAAGAATTCTGAGTTCAATACCAGGCTACAGCAGAGTGGAACAAGTAACTTACAGGAGTAGTGTGAGATAAATCATGACTAGCAGAAGACGCTCTAAGAAAAGGATTGATGTTCATATACCCTGTGATTGTAATAAATGGTTCGGTTCGAAATTCTTAGAAGGTCGGAGCGTACAACGGTCGAAACGTCGTACAAATGCCAACAAAGTGAGGACAATAATCCGATTAATAAAAAATACTATAAATACTACTTCATCTCAGAAATATAAAGACAAATATTTAAATTATTGATCATAACCTCTAGGGTGAATAATTTTGTTGTGTTTTTAACGATTAATATAACCTCTCTAGTGATAAATGTAGTCTTAATTATTTGGTAAATTTTCGGGATGTAATGCTGCTGAGAATTGAAGTTTATAAAATCTTTCAAATAAAACAATTTTCAGGATAATTGATTTTCTCAAATCACAGAAAATTGCATCATTCTTTCCAACATGAGAGACGCTTTATTCTTAACCGTTTGTTTGAAATAGTGTGGTGTGTCATCATTTTGATTAAGCCATTACTTTTTTACGAGATACATGTGCTATACATTTTTATTTTTGTTACTGTTGAAAGTCCTCATGTTATGTGCTTTATTTTATTTACTACAATTCTTTAGTGCAATTCCATGATCTTTGAAGAAATATTGTCCTCGTTAAGATATATTCGTTTCATTTTCTCATTGTATATTGTATGGTCGTATACAGGTGCTAGCTTAGATATTTATATAGACATCTAATGCCAAGCATGACATCTATATAGTATTTCGTATGTCGAAAGATACATTAGTGATATAGAATCACTTTAATATTTTTTCAATCAAATAGGAGCAATGTTTGTTAAAAACATTCTGTGAGTCACATTTAGGAACATAGATAGTAACAGGGCATAATGTAACACAATGAGCGCTAAATAGAGAAGAATCAATTAGGATTAGGGATTAAGAAGAATAAAAGATCAAACTGAAATTCAACCACAGATGTTATTAGAAATATATTATATTTCAATAAATACGATATATTCGATAGGATCAGTTAAAAGCAATTAAGTCCCGCAAAAAAAAAAACAAAAAAAAAACGAAAAGGTCTATGTAGGTAACATTTTATTAGACCATGAATTAACAAAGCAAAAGTGATCGAGAAGCGAAGATGTCTTAATAAAATATTTCGAAAGAACGTTTGGTTAGTAACGATCACATGGGTTTTCAGATATGAAATTGAGGAGTTTCTCTTACTATCTTTCCCTCTCCTTTGTTGCAGCCTAACACTTGTTCTAGCCTCATAGTTAACCAAATATGATACCTTGACTATGACAGAAAAAAGAACCGGGATTTGAATTTATCTTAACTATAGTGAAATAAAAATGCAATGAAAGCGTACAAAAATATGGCGTCTCTTTTTATATTCAGTGTGGACTCAGAATCCCTATTCTCAAAATACGAATGTTTGGAGAAGCAAAAAAAGTGTCATGGCAATGTTAAAGAGTTGATTTTCTCTCTCTTTGAGGAACTGTTTTTACTGCTACCATACTTGTTCCTTTAGGTTGTCTGTTAATTTCTCTTTTTCCAGAATTAATGAGTATAAGACCTTTTCATCCGTCGTACTTATTGCTTGATATATCCAAAAAGCATTTCAGTGAGTCGTCGTTTATTTTTGACAGGGCGTATTTATTGGTGAGTTTCATTTTATGTAAGAATCCGCATTCTTTGGAAAGAAGCATTAATGATAGTTTGCTGTAAATCAACAAAATAAATGGGCTTTCAAATCCGGTATTTTATGAGCTAATTTCAGCGTCAGTTTTCAGTTTGATTGCTGTTGAGTGCGTATTTTGGACGTCTGCCGGTTATAATGTTTTTATTTTTCCCCAGTAACATTACACGTTACGTAGGCGGGTAGAAAACAAATAACAGATTGATCTTTGATCTCTTAACAGAAAGTCAGAGAAAAACTTTCCCAGCCTGTGTTCGTTGTTGTGATTAAAAGTCGCTTTCTACGCAGTTTTGAAGTGCTAGCCTCACATTAGATTGACGTTACATTTGTTACGTTTTCCAGGATGGCTTTCTTTCTTTGCTGCCGATACTTTGTGCAGTAGTTGTTGCTTCTGTCGCACACTTTTACAACGATCTTTTATTTGACATGCAGAAAGCATCTGTTTGAATAAAAAAAATAAACTAACTTCTATTTAGGGAACAGTATCTTTTTAATCCTGTTTTCATTTTCATTACCGTAATTAAAACTTTGATACAACATCAGCACTAATCAATCGAAGCTAAATCAAAGTTATATTTGCTCCGTCGGATAAAAATTTTAAATTTTCTCTCAACCAATTTTTGTTTATATTCCTGTCTGTCTTGTCTGTCTGTCTCTCTCTCTCTCATAGAAGCAAGTAGATGTCTATCCACACATTATCTGTGATACAGCGAAACAGGCTTTTATGTGGATGACAAATATATATATATATTATGTATGTTGTCGTTTAGCTTTTTCATAATGTTTCATGTGTTCTTATGATTTTTTCCAGAACTCAAATTATATAACAATTTACAAATATTTATGTACAAATAAAACAAAGTTTATTCTAATAATGCATAAAAGTATAGACTAAAACGCTTTAAAATAAAAAATCTTCGGACAATTATTATGTAACTTGACTTCTGTAAAGTAAGAAATCATAAGAACACATGGAAAATTGTATAAAAAACGTAATGATAATATCTTGCTGTCATTTTTAATGAAAACTGCACGTAGATAGATAGATAGATAGATAGATAGATAGATAGATAGATAGATAGATAGATATGAACAGTTAGATAGCGTTGTTATTTCTCCTTAAACCATGCGGAGACTGGCTATAGACTTTATCAATAAAAAGTAAATGAATAAAACGTGAGCATCTTTTAAATAATAATTTTAAGTTTTTGTAATCGTAATAAATTTACGAAAATCTTCTCCGTAATTTAATGATATATTAATTTTTTAGTAATTTTGGCTTTGAACTTACTATAGCTAGCATTCTTATTTTCTGATAGTGTCGTGTGAGAACGTCAGTATCTACAAAAATTTCAGTATCTACAGAAATCGTCAAATTTTTATACATATAAAATGAATCGAAATTATTTTTTAAAATATTAGCGTTTTATGATTTTGATTTTGATTTGTAAATATATTTTTACCTAGTAATAAATCATTTTATATTGTAAAGTTAATAGAGAATTTTAAAAGATTTTAAATTATTCTAATAAAAATCTAATGAATAATTATAACTAATCTTCATTGTTCATAGAATTTTTTCTCAAGACAATAGTGACCTTAATATTTCTTGTCTCAGTTCCTTGTACGTTTATTTTATGATGCTGAGCAGATATTCGATAAATGGCATTCTGTGTTAGAAAAAAAAATAATTTAATAAATAAATTTGTATTTAGATTCTCTAATGCGTCCTTTTTTTAACAAATGTAAATATAAAGTGGTGAAATTTAATTTCTCGAAATTAAATAAAATTCAAATAGCGATATAAAACAAATGAAAAAAATAATCAATATTTTATAAAACAAATTTTCAAAATAATTTCATTTATTTGTGAATAAGATCTGAAAATTTAATTTAAATCAGGCAAATTGATTTTTGCAAGAAATATCAATATGTTCTAACCGCAAAAATAAACTCAAAGTTTCTATAATAATCTTTGGACCCTCGCTGACGAAAGAAAAACAAGATTTTAACCAAAATGTTAAACGTACTAGAGAGGATTATAAATTTTAATTAAATACAAAAACTACTTTGGTCTTTTCCCTGAATACTGAAAATATTTTTATGATTTGTTTTTATCATAATTGATGCTTTTATAATCATGGCATGCTTTCTTCGACGAATTAGTGCAGGTGCCTAAATATATATTAACGGAAGTGGAACTTGAAATTAAAAAAGTGTATGTAAAATCTACGTATGTTTAAAAGATTTAGTGTGAGTTGGCTGGATAGATAGATAGATAGATAGATAGATAGATAGATAGATAGATAGATAGATAGATAGATAGATAGATAGATAGATAGAGTTTAGTCGATGATAAGGTCAGTTAAAAAACTTAGTTTTGGATGATGTACCTTCCTAACAGCCTTCAGAAATCAGGTAGCAACCACGCAATAATTTTTAATCGTGCACAGATTTCAAATAAAGTTTTTTTCAATGACAAGTTCCACTTCAGTTAATTGGAATTTGTACCGTACATATTTCTAGTTACTTAATGTAAAGATACAGGTGATTTTCTTGTGCCATCAGATGACCCTATCCTTTCTTACTGTATCGACAGTTCCCAAACTAAATCTCACATAAGTAATGACGAGACTCAATGTTACTAAGCCCTGTTATTAAACGCAAAACAATGTCTTCAACCTGATTTGATCATAATTTCTGAATAGTAGGAAGAAATATGACGACGTATACTTGCATTAATGCAGAAATACATATATCAGTAAATATTATGCGTTGGTTGGTATTTATTTTCTTATTTTAGTTTTCTATACACGGACATGTACGATCGATAGATGTGGTTGACATTTTTCCCACGGGTCTTTGAGATTAATCAATATGCTTATACATGTTAATTTCCTTTGCATTCACATGTAAATATTTCGTTTTTTGCTTATGACGAACAGCTTCTTACAGCATGTGACTTTAATATCTTAGTTCTTATTCATCCATAGAGTGTTTCGGCTTTTCATATTGAAAGTATAAATCTCGTTTACTCATTCTAGAAGAAATCAACCATGTTTTACTTCTTTCATATTTGAGCAAGCCGTTTAACTTAACACTGGCAATATAATGCAAGAATATTTTGATCTGATTATTTATTTCTCAAGAGGAAAATTCAACCATCTTACAAATTATTTAAAAAAAGAAGGAATGGGTCCCTGTGAAATTGTTCACTGATAATGATCCCACATCCGTTTTGAATGTAATTTCTATTTAACTTGAAGCAATATACCTAACTAAATTGATTTCAGAATGTCTGTATGCATATGAAAATTATCGTTTCGCGTGCCGTATTAAATCTTGATTTAACCATATGCATCAATAAATGATGACATTTATCCCTCGGGTGGATTCTTATCTATAAGTGGTTTTCACTGCCTTTGCTATGACTTTATAGCTAGTAATTTATTTTTTATTATATTTCAATTCTAATTAAAGTATTTCTCTTCATTTTTAACAAACCGACCTCTGATAAGATTTTCTTCTTAGAACTTTGCATAATTTAATTCTTTTATTTTGTTTACAAAACGTAACAATTACATTTCCATTGTTTTAATTAGAATATTGCTTCTATTTTTTTAAATTTATATACAAATTTGCATATATACATTCCTCATTATACAAACTTTGAGTCTAAAATCCTCGTGAGTGCATTATTGAAAATTAATATATTTTTTAAATAGTGCGTGCATACGCACATGCGCTGTTTCACAATATTTTAAATTTTGGTTTTTAACAATTTTTTGCTTCTTCACTTGTAATCCTCTTGCCATTAATTATTATATAAATGTGTTTTTCGTTTTTCGCTTTGTGTTTTCCAGCTTAAGTGCGATTCTATAATTTTGCTCTTCAGGTAATAGCTGAAAACATTTCAGCGAGAATTTTCTTTGGTATTTCAATTATCTTTTTTCTACACTTTTAATCATTCTAGATGGTACATTTGATTTTTCTTCTTCGAATTTAATTTGTTTTAATATATAAGTTTATATAATCTTGTTTTGGTATATGTAAAGCGATGTGTTCATAGTACGCAACATTTAAAAATTTTAGGATTTAATTTCAATTATTTAGTTTCAACACTTTTCAAGACAGCAAAACCTCGTTTCTAATCCATTACGCAAATAGACATACTTATTTTTTCTAGCCAGTGACAACTGATTCTAGCGGTTACGGCATTTACAAATATTTCTGACAATATTATGATAGAAAAAGCAGAATTTTGTTAAATTCCCTAATTTGATTTTTGTTTTTAAGCATTAACGCGCAAACGACTTCGAATTTAAATATCTGAATTTAGTTTTCCGGGTCTTTGAATGAAAATAATGATTAAATTAATCTGTTCACTGCTCATGCCAGAGACGATTTATAGTGTTTATATTTTTTGCAAAATAGAGAACGTAAATTGCATTGAAGTTCAAAAATTTATGTCTCAAACCAATTATAATTGATTTATTAAAAAAAAAAAGAAAGCTTAATCGCAGATTTGTATTATTTAAATTGAATTCAAGATGTTTTTTTTCTTTAAAATGTTAAATGCTACGATGATACTGAATATAATTCTGAAAACGTTTTTGTTTTTCAATTATTCTTTCCGATTCAGGACTATGTTTTATTTCAGCATCGCCATACAATAACATTATTATTAATATCATGCATAAAATATTATAAAATGCCATATTATATGAGGATGTAGGTGATTACAGCTCTCCGAATATTTCATTTCATTATTATCTGTTATTTGCCATGCCTTCTTGGAAAAGATAATCGAGTGATTTCCTTTAATTTTTTTATAGTTTTGAATTCAGTTTTCATTGTTTTTCACATCAAGTCAGAGTGCCCAGTCTACGCTGTTATTTCACAATAGCTGAAGGAAAATAAAATGTGTACAGGCATTTTCCAGTAGAATTTGTGTAAAGCGAAACGTAAAAGACAAATACTGTGATTTGAACTAGTATTACCAATTCCATTTTCTATGCTGATGTCTGATGATGTATAAGAGGAAATTAAAATATGGTTTTGAAATTATCAGTTAAAATATATTTTAATTGTTTGAGGAATAGTTCGAAAGACAGTAACTGAATAAAGAAAAATACATCAATATTCTAAATTTTAACTAAAGCTTTAATATAAGAATTCCTTAAGATAAAATCTTAAATCGAATTTCAAAGATTTACATATATAAACATGCAATTCTTAGATGCGGAATACAGCCAGAATTATGGAGCACTCAGTGAGGAGTTAAAACTATATTCAGTTGTTATTTACTTTCTAATCATTACACTAAGTCAAGGTTCCCAACATGTGATTCTATGATAAACTTTTGATTTCGAATAAATACAAAACATTATTATATATGATAATACAAATAATTATTTTTTTCTAAATTATGAATTAGAGTGAACTGAAATCGTGTAATATTACGAAGAAATGTCAATAAAATATTAATAATTACAATCATAAATGTTTTATTTAACTCTGGCTTTCGAATTAATTCGTAAGCATTTCAAAATAAACATGATGAGAGTAATAGTTATCTTTTGTGACTTTTAAAATGATACGAATCAATACCAAAAATTTGACCAACCTCGGTCGACCACATTCTTTATTTGAGTTTAATCTGAGTGTTATAAAAGAAGCCGTTATAGGTTTTTTCCATAAAATAGATTTCGTTATATATATCTTATAAATCATTATCTCAAATTTATTTTTAGCAATGAATTCAAACTTCCAGATAACACAGCTCATTTTAACAGCATTTGATTCAATTGATACAGAAAACTGTCAAACAATAAAATGATTACATTGATTTACTGTAATGAATTCAATTCTATTGTCAATATTTTTATAGATATATGCATTTAATACTTTGACAGTGTATTCTTTTCAAACTATACAGATTTTCTTTCATTCTGAAAATATGCATTAAATTTACTATTGTTCGATTATTAAATATTTGTAACTTACATTTCAGATATACCTCTTACTTCGATATAACGTAATTGTATCAATTAAGAAATGTGTTCATGAATTTGGTGATAGGATTGATAGAGTTTATCAAAATAAAGAGTTTTCATAACCAATTGGCGGGCGTTGAAAGTGTCTTATCATGTCAGAGGACTATAGTTGTCTCATATTGGGTCAACTTCCCACTAAAAGAAAATATTCCTCGTTCAGAGTAAAGAATAACTAAAGCAAATCAGTTGTTAATTGGCAGAAGTGACAACCAGTATAAGGATTGAGTTAGCGCTCGAGTGAACAAATAAAAAATATGAAAAAATAATGAAAAAATAAAGGAAACAAAGGAAACGATAAAACAACAAAGTTAATGTCTAACTGAAAAGCAGAGGATATCGCCGTTGAAAAAAATGCTAAAAGTCAGTTATGGATATAAATAGAGGCTGAGACGTGCAGAAAACTTTGAAATACGCGCGATATAAATTTTCTTGTGGTTATAAGTTATGTAAATACATGTCTTATAATGGTGATTTTCTTAAGCGTGGCTTAATAGAACCGAAAGTATGAAGACGTAATGAGGATTGGGCTCACTGCTCAGTCGTAATTGTTGTGGCTCTAAGCATTAAAACAGAGCGAGGTGCCCAACGCCTCCAAGAATCTGTAGAAGTTAGCTTATTTTTTAATGCAACTCCCGTTCAGGCCCAATTCATTAATATGCCTTACTTAAGAGACTAAATTAAAGTTTCCATTGGAGAAAAATGTATCTTTGCATGGAATTAATAAGGAAGAAACAGGTGCACAACTTAAGGAAATAAAGGTTTGGAGAGAGTATCACCTTTTATAAGGAAAATTTTTGTTTATATGTATTGATCTGTATTATTGAATGATTTTATGTGCTCAGGTAGTGTAGTATCCAGAAAGAGAGCCATGCAATGAACATATTTTTGAAAATTAAAAGAAAAGAATTTTATTTGCCTCTTATTCGATGTATATGTCTTTATACAAATGCCTCGGTTGAGTAGGAGTAATATGGGTGAGAGACACATGCCCTTAAAGTATTCATATGCGAACATTTTGAAAAATATGATGGCGAGAAGTGTAATATCTTCTCTTTACTTGGAAAAATATGATTCACATCAAAGGTAGAAACGCAGGCAGTATCCGGCAAAGTTATGATCGACATCAGACGCAGAAAACACAAGGTGACAACAAAGGCTTGAAAAGCTATGGCTAGCAAAGATACGATTGACGACAATTGAACGACAGCACGAAAAGGCAAGGATGATTGAGGGTTTAAGGTTATATAAGTTTGGGACTTCAGAGAGAAATGAGAACACAGAGAGAGAATAAGAGATAGCTGAGAACTCTCGCTGGTAAACAATTCCCCGACAGCTCCTGCGTGTGCACAATCTCTCTGCGGCCATCCCTTCTTCGCACAACCGTCACCGACGAAGAGTAAAAATATAACAATATAGACCGCCACTATTCTGAACAATCTATGTAAGAATACGGTTACTGTTACTTTCAAGACATCGAATTATTTTTAAAATGAAAATAAGCCCACATTTCACATTACCACATCCCCCTTTTTTTTATTTATTCCAGTTTTACCATCTTGGTTATTGTATTACACAATATTCGACATTTATACTCTACAGCCTTCTCCGAGTGTCACGTTTCATAATTAGTAACATTCACTGAATTTCAAATCAGTTATTCAATTTATAACTTGCTATTGTCCTGCTTTCTGATATTTTATCCATTTATACACACTCTTTCTATTTCTGAAGTATTTTATTTAACTATAACGATGTTTTTATTTTAGATTCCATGCACCTCTATTAAACAGTACTTTATTAGTTTTTGGATGTCAACTATATCTATGTTTTGCCGTTTATCGATCTATTTTTTCTCGGCTGAATTACTTGATCCACAGATAGAACTCAAAAGTACCGGGGAACATGATCTTGTAATGAACCCTTTAATAAAATGAGGTATATTTTACTACACTCTACTACTAAATATCACATTATGATCACGTTAAATTTACCTTTATTGTGAGTTCTATTCAAAGAAAAATTAAGAATTAGATGACTGACTCTATGTTCTATGTTCAATGTTTTTTTTATTTCGATGATCATCTGATTCAACACTGCCAGGCTTGGAGATGAAATACTAAAAGTTATTTATAAACATATGAGTAGACAATGAAAATGTAAAGGTCCAAGTCAATTTTTGAAACACAGACTAAATGGCCTTAGCATTTTAATATTACTTTTTGTTCAGACCGAGAATTTTTCACCAGCTTCTCATTTATGCCAATCGCAAAGATAGAAATGAACCATTAACAAAATAATGTCTACTGCTGACATTCAATTCGCAAGTGACTAAGTAGTCTGAAGCACATTTATATACTGTTATTTACACTTTGTATTATGCTCTAAATGACTGGGCCATAGACTAGATTATGGTTTATGGCATGCATTCCGAGAATAGTGATTAATGAATTAATATTATCAGATGAAGAAGAATACATTAAAACGTAAAGAAAATTTATTTTCTTTGCGTAAGTCATATTTTTTATAAACTATATTATCAAATGCACAAAGTTTTTGCCGGTTATATATTACCATTCATATATATTTGTCAGGTTTACATTTAATACGTCTCTGTTACTTACCCATTCTTATTTTAGAGCTATAAACTATTTCACTATTCAATAATTACTAGGTAGTTCTGAATGCTAATCGCCCAAACCGACCCATTTTTCCTATGGTGAACTTTTTAAGAAATTGTAGCGTTAAATCCCGCTTTGATCATCATTTACAGTAATTATTGTAAATAGTGTGTGTGTGTGTGCTGATGTTCTTATAAAACGAAAATTCAAACAAACAAATTTAGGGTTTGTCAGGGACTAGAGTTACTGTTGAAATAGTTGTGATAAATGCGGCGCAATGACAGTGATAGAGGAAGTACGGCACAATTATCTGGATATTAAAAAAAACTATTGACTAAGGGCGCGACAATGTTAATTTTGTAGTGTTGAGGCTATCATTCATACGGCTCTCTATTTAAAAACTTAGAGTCCTGTTATGAGAGACTGTCTGAGTGAAAGCATATACTTCACCTGGAATACAGAAGAAATCACGATGATTTTACTCTGTTGATGAATCACAGAATGTCCAAATACTAATGTCAAAACTGGTGGAACTAAAGAATGGAACTCGACTGAAAATTTTACATTTAAATAGCGTAAGAGATGCGATAGCGTAAATTTGATTGATGCTAAGGGAGAGAGAAATCACATTTTTAATGATTACTATTTCAGTACAAAGAGCATATAAAGCTTCAACTAAATAATAGTGTGCAAGTATTCAAGGCTTGCATATATTTCACGTTAAAACAGCTGTTTTCGTCCAATCACCAAAAATAAGCTATTTCGAGCTTCGTTATCAACTAAGTATGTGACCACTTGGGAATACCAGCTGCTTAGAAGTGTACTTAGTTTTATGGGTAACGTTTTGGAATTTGAATTCAGAGAGCAGTGTTCCAATTCCATACGTGGTCGTCATATTTACTTACAGTCAAATAAAATTGCGAAATGTACGAATCCCTCTTTTCTCCTCCAGTCAGGAGTTATATAAGTAAATCATTAAAAATCATTAAGATAAAAATATCCTCTGGCTTGAAATAACCATAATCTTGATAAGACGTGGAAAAAATCAATCGATCAAAACATTAAAATATATATGTCAGTGCTGATAAAATATTTCAATTTTAAATGCAAAAGAAGGTGAAAATCTAAAGCAAATTGTAAAAAATAATTATCATCATGAGAAACTAGTAAGAAACCAATGTAGTAAAATCGTTTGCGAGAAATTGGTGCAGAGCTTAGAGAATAGAATAAGCAGAAGTTTGCTTGAAGAACGTTCAAGACATATGGATGCATGGAGCACAAGGAGACATAGAGAATCAGAAATATTGCCTAACAATCAACAAAATATTTAGAAATGCAGCACTATCTTCGATAAACTGGACAACAACCAATCCCATCTTAGACATATTTTTGTATATCCATTCAACGAAGCATAATCTAGAACCAAAGTTGGCGATGGTCTTGGTAGACAAACGATGAACAAGGAACAATAATTTATATAAAAATATACAATTATATTTTTATTCTTTTTTTGTTGATGAGGTTGCGTAATAGAGGATGATTCGAGGACTAGCACACAAGCATATGAGTGACAATTTCTTTTCTTCTTAAATCCAACTTCCTCTTCATCTCTCCCTCGATTCCTTTGTCTTTTTCACTCTTTGATATATCTCTTATAAGGGATTTTCGTTTTTGAGTTCTTCATCTTCCCCTGTTTTTATACACTGATTTTGACAACGCTGTTTATCGAAAAACCCCACACAACGCTGATCTGGTATTCTTTATTTTCTAAAAAAAATGTCTATTTGTAAATAAACTCTTGTTTTTTATATTTCTCGACTTTTAAGGGAGCAATTTTGTTTGTCACTGTGTGTTTGCACTCCAGACATTTGAAAACAAAATAAAATTGTCAGTTTTAATGATTTTATGTAAAATACACTTGTGGACGAAATTAAACACAAGGTCAGATAATTTATAACAATACACAAACTATAGAGGAAATTATGAAAATTATACCAAATCAAAGCAACACAAAATTACAACAGAACAAACTCTAGAACAATTAAATTTAAAAAATATTTATTTTTATAGTTTCATAGAGGAAAATACTCAATATTATAAGAGGTAAAAAAATCAAAGGGGAATCAGTCATGATGATCAGAAAAAAGGGATTCAAAAACGAAAAGATAAAATGCATTTCATTCTTGAATTATGGCAAAACAATACAAAAAATGGAGATAAAGCCAAAAAATAGCATAACATTTGGGATATTATAAAAGTAATAAAAACTGCATTGAGCCAAACAATTATAAATGACACAACGAGGAGCGTGCAAGAAAGATAAATGTTGAAACGTAGATATGGCAGACGTAGAAAAATGATATATAAGGCAGCAGAGGAAACGAGCTACCCAATAATCTGTAATAAATATAAAAAAACAGAATTATTGGGAAAAGAAATTATTCAAAAGACGGAAAGAACAAAATGGACAGCTTTAACTTCACAACAATGAGGAAGAACTTCTAACTTTAAAAAAACGTGGAAAAGCCTGAAAATCTAGTAGCAAAGATGAAGATAAGCAAAGCAGTAGGACTAGTTGACATTGCCACAGACATGGTTACTGCCTAAGGTGTTATCAGAATCGTTGAATTTATCAAAATCATTAACAAAATATATGAAACTGTTTATATTCTTAAACGGACCAAAAGATCTACAGGCGGTCTGTATTGGACATTGAGTTTCATGTGCCATATGAGTAATGATTACGATTCTAATGAAGAAAGATGGTAAAGAATTAAACCGGAAAAAGGAAAAGAACTGTGTAGATGTGATGAAGATGATGGAATCATAAATGTTACTTTAGTATCAAACTTCTATCAAAACGAGGAATACAAAGACCTGAACATACTTAACACAAACGTATTCCATAAAGAACGGCGTGAAGAACTACTTGAAATAATATAAGTAGATTGACTTAAATGAAGAAGATATTTAAGTAACAGGTAACAATTATTTAATCATGAGTACGATGTTAAACTAAATTAAGCAGCAAGCTCAGTGATCAGAAAACTGGAGGTCTGGAGAAGCGTGGAACCACCAGTAAATTGATGTGGTTCTTAGGTTCACCTTGACTCAGGGTGGTGGCACCTGTTAGGGTCTCAGCTGTGGGCAAAAAATAAATTCCAAACAAAAAGGAAAAACAATAAAAGTATAAAAATAGATTTTTTCATAGAAATATAATAACAACACTTTTTTGTATAGTAAAATCACTAAAAGTACCAATTTATAATAAAATAAATGTATTCTATCTCTAATTAAAAGCATGCAATTACATCCAAATATATTTAGTTGAAGGTATATAATTGTGCTCAATATATATATATATATATTTTGGTGTAAATTAATAAACATATATATGAAGAGGGTGTACATATGTATATTATTTTGCAGGTGTTAATAAACAGTGTTCAATGTATGAACAGTGCTCAATGTATGCATATATCTGATGATTGCATAACGCATGAAACTCCGAGTTGTTCCATTACCGTAGGATAGTATATATATATATATATATATATATATATATATATATTCTAAACATATACTGTTAAATATAAGAGATAATGAATGTCTATTATGTTTAATCACGTGACTTTCTAAACATCGTATTTTGGCTTTAAATTCAGGTAAAAATAAAGACAAAAATTATTGAGTATTTGGATATTTTTTATTAAGTTGGTTTATAGCTTTCGTCTTACATGAGCCATCTTCAGAATGTTGACATAAAAACTTTGCTAAGCAACAATAACGGTTACCAAAATATAGGAAACGCATTTCGTAAATTTGTAATGCGGTTCTATGACGTCACACCGTGTTTGAGTTCAAAATGATAATAGAATCATATATTTAAATGCAATGTAATTTTATTAGCTGTGTGGTGTTTACATTTACTGTAGATGCCTCCAATATCTGGCGGTTCTTTTTATTGTGTGTATGAATGAGGATTATTGTATTGCTGACTAAAAATCATTATAACGATATATTATAATTATAATGATATATTATAATTATATTGATGTCATACAACAAAATACATATACATATATATGTCATACAACAAACTACACACCAAGTTCTTACTGCGTAGGTTTCAAAAACAACGCTCTCCTTAAGCAATAAGGAGACAAACGTAGTCAAAAGCTAGGTAGCAAGTAGGTGGTAAGTATTTTGTTAGATGGCACACTGTTGGCCCTGCATAGTCAGTTCATTTGTTTTGGTTGTGCATTGCAACATATTGAATTGAAGCAATAAAATATCTTCAGAATATTTAGATACCCTCATAAAAATTGGAAAGACGGAGATCCGGTGTTAATTGATGATAGAACAGAAATTAAGAGGACCACCAAATGAACAAATATCGATAAACTCTACAAGACTTAATTGGTTTTGGACAGTCATCATAATGTTACATATGCTGCTAAACAAAATCAACGAACCGTAACTATTACTAGTAACAAACATTCGCTTCATGATAGAGGAACCTGAAAATTCATAACAAGGATGCGTTTTCTTATCGGATATATTTAAATCGTCCCGTGAAATCTTGTAGGAATTATTATTAAAAGATATAATCTTAACAACATGACAAATGCAAGCAGCATTCATTATTTATAGCAGACTAAATATTTGTGTCGGTGTGAATGAATATATTTCATTTTTTAAATGCAATAAGAAACTTAACAAACCTAAACTGATGAGATAACGGAATAATGCAAAGCAACAATAAAGATTAACTATTAAAGCAAACATATACATTAATTATTAAATCACAAATGAGAGAATGCATATTAGGCAGCACAACAGAGTTTGTTTTTTTTTAATTAAAGAGAGACGCCATTAAACACACCAAAATCAAACAGGTTGCAGAAATGTAACTATTTTGATAATGTAAATTTTGTTGAAATAATTAGAAATAAAGCTTTGGAGAATTTGACATCCAGAGAACATACCGAATGAAAAAAGGAATGAAATGAGCTGGATTTAATGGATGGTGATACCGATGTTTTAGAGGTTTGGCAAATGGACCAGTATTGAGGAACGCTATAAGAATATTTTGTAGCCATGAAATGGAGGAAGGAAAGAAGCTGATTTACATACATAGTATAACTGGTGTTTACAAGATAGGAAAATATACAAATATTGATAAACGTTACAAGGTCTAACAAGTATTGGAGAGTCATGAAAATTGGAAAGACGGATCTGGTTTTACTGGATGGTGGAACAGGCATTCAGATGACTGGAAAACAGAAAAACATTGATAAATTTTACAAGACCTAAAAAGTTTGGAAAGCCGAAAGAAAAGATTTGGTCTTAATATAAGAGTTCGCAGGTTTTGAAAATCTACAATCATTGATGGCATAACATTTGAGATATTACAAGAAATATAGATAAATGGTTTTGGCGAGTCATGAAAAGAGGAAAGAAAGAAACTGGTTTCAATGGTTGATAGAACTGGTGTTTGAAGTCTTTGTAATTGGAAAACCTTGTTAAACTCTGCAAGGTCTAAACAGTTTTGCTGAGTCATGGCAAAAGGAAATGTTTTTAATGGGTGGTGGAATTGGAGATCTGTGGCTTGGCAAATGAGCAAGCATTGACAAAGGCTGGAAGGGCTAAAAGGTTTTGGTGAGTCATGATACACTCTTCCTTTATGTGATAATGTGGTACAGAGAAGAAAATTGGCAAATAAATATGCAGACGTATAAAAATCGCGAACTTACTTAATTTCGGCCTAATATTTACTTACCAATAATGAAAATTTTATAACAACCCCAAATATGAATACTAGACTTAAATCGACAATAATATGATTTTATCTAAAAAAAAATAAGAACAAACTAGTCCCTATCTGTACAAATGACTTTCCTGTTCTTGCTTGAGGAATCCTTGCCTGATTGACTCTCTAAATAGGACGTAGCTGTACCCAAAGGTTTGGCCAACTACAGGTTACTTACGCTGTTTAATTAATAGTTGGAGTGTTTGACCTTTGACTCTGAATAATTAACCCGCTCTTTAACAACGCTTGTGTTCTATGCTACTGTGGCTCCATTTAACCTCTTCACCAGGCAAAAATCTGATCTAATGTGCCAATTTGCTTGCTGAACACTTCAATTGACGAACTCCGAATTTTTATTGCAGAATACGAACTAGAAGGCATCAAATGCTTGCAGTCAGATAGTGAACTCATAATTGTTTTCTGGGACGCATCGTGATAAAACAAAAGTGTTTGGATTCTGAAAGACTAGAAAACCGGATATAAAAACGGCTTAACCTAGTTAACAAGTCTGTGTAAATTAATTACAGAAGTAGGAAATATTATTTTCCTTTTTTGTCAAAGAATATAGATTGAATTCTAATTAAGGAGCGCTTTTCTTTTCAGTAGCTTGACCGGTAGGCGTTTATTGTACTAATTAAGAAATAACATATATGCCAACAAAAATACATGTATCACCTAAATATACACTGTATATTAATAAGAAATGATGTTGGATGAAAAAATCTATCATTAACTGTTTAAAATTACTATCTTTCTATCTATCTACACTTCGAATCAAGCAATTATTTGTGCTAATTTTATTTTGCTTGATAATAAAACTTTATTTTCTTTTGCATCATTTTCATTCCCTGCTTATAATTTGCATTCCTGTTTTATACATCAGACATTCAGCATTAGCGGAAAAGCGTCTACATTCGTTTAAATTAATTAATTTGCAAAATGATTTAACGTCGAAATAAAACGGAAACGTATATTTTGTGCTATTCATCAAATACAAATACACGTTTTATCTGTTTTAATAGTATAATGAAACATATTTATTAAAAGGTTAGACTGAAACTTTTGCAGACTGAACAAAAATATTTTTTTAAAAATCTGATCTTTTATTTTTTAGCAAGATAAATGGAAGAGAGACGAACAGAGAACTGTTCAGTCCCAGAAAGAAATTAAACTACTCTTATTTGGCCAACTTGATAATATATATTTGTGTAAGAATTGGTTTAGGACAATTTAACTGATTGTAATGATCAGGTACCTCAATGTAGTGTACTGGTAAACAAGCTGGTCTTGTGGACCAGACATTACAGGTTAGTGAGTTCAGTCCTTATCATTACCCTTATGTTATTCGTCTGTTTTCTTATTACTATTGAATACTGAATTGGATTCTCACTAATGATCCATACTTGTCGAGTGTAAATAAATCTCATGTAACGAAGCTCAGAGATATTATCTTATCTGGTTTTAATGTTTTCATCTTATTTGTGTGCTGTGTCTCCACAGACTGTAGGCGATCATGGAATTTTCCTATCCCTTTTCGCTTTCATTAATCGTCCTTTTGGTATCCCTACCAGACCCCGTTCCACCCTCCACACGCTCATGCACATCAAGTATGTCTCGCACTGCCTTCCCGTCTCTTTTCCTTCTATCCCTTCCGTGAGTATCAGATTCCCTAAACCCTTCTTCATTACGTGTCTAAGAAACCTCAGCTGCCTCTTCCGGATGCGAAGTACAATGCTACTTCAATTCTCTCCATCCTTTAAGAGATCGACCAGCATTCGTTGACATATAACAAGACAGACATGGCATAACTTTGTTTTACTTTACTTTCAACGAATATTTCCTATCTTTCAATACTCTGCTTAGCTTTTGAAATGTATACTGGTCCCTGCCAAGCGTCTTCGGATCACACTGTCGCACTTTCTGTTCTATGCCGGAACACTTTCTAGATATTTACATTTCTGCACCTGTTTAATTTTAGAATCCCCGACATGTAGTTGGTATTTTGAGATCCTCTTTTTCCTAATGACCATGCATTCCGTTTTCTTGAACGTTGTTTAGTCTTTTCTTCTCGTTTTCCCTTTCTACCTTCTGTAGGGGGTCCTGTATCTCCAGTTCTGTACTTCACGAGATTATTGACAAAATTCAAACAATAATCTGTAATTTAATCGATCCTAAACAGGTATTTCAGTCACTTTCATACAGACGTTGAGAAGCTTCCCTTTGTCCTTTCTACAAATATTTTGATGGCAATTGCTCTGACGAGCTTTATTTTTCTGGCACCCTGAATACATGAACTTAAGTGTGCTATTAGACTGGCATCTAGGTCACACACTTTTACTATTGAAATAGCTAAATTCAAGTAATTTCTTTTCTCGCACTTTCTGCCTGTAGAACTCTTTTCTGTTTACTTGCTTCCTTGATAACTACAATCTTCAAAAATGTAAGTGCAACGTCAATCGCCATTTTATTCTCTCTTTAATCTTTTGTCCTCTCTTCAATCTTTTCTATTGTCAGCCTTCTTTTTCACTCACTGTAAACCCTGCATGTTAGTGGCATCCCCGCCTTGATTTAGGTGGAATACACACACACACACACACACACACACACACACACACACATATATATATATATATATATATATATATATATATATATATATATGTTTTGTACCCATAAAAATAATAAATGGATTTAAATAAATTTAAAGTCATAATGTACTTTTCGGGTAGTTCTAGACGGATTTTAAGAAAAACTGAAAATGTTCATGATTCAACCATTGGACAACACTTATTGACAATCAAGACTGTACCTCTGAGTATAACGGCATCGTTTTCCGTCTTGCACAGCGCCCGTTCGATTTATCATTTACGTGTTTTGGAGGCTGTGTATTTGAAAATTCATCAACCTAGACTGTGTATACAGAAAAAGCACTTCATTCGCCCATTACGGTTGTTGGAGGATTTGTGAGTACATGTTTTTCATTTTACTGTTCTTGGGGAACATTACGTTTACAATTTCCTTATATTTTAATTAATTTTGATTAAAATTTTGTTTTTAAACAGGTTCCAACTTCCCCTATACAAGTAACTCTTGTGTTCTGTTAATTATTAACAATTCTGCCAACGAGTACTTTTGATAATGTGCTGTCTGAAAGGGTTCTAAGGTTTTACATTATGATTCCAACTTTATTTAAATCCATATATAGATAGATAGATAGATAGATAGATAGATAGATAGATAGATAGATAGATAGATAGATATATAAAATATCGTAAAAACGTGATACTTAAAATATTTTTATTTAGCAAAATCATAGCACTGAGTCAATATTAGATTTAAAGATCTTATAGGAAATCATTTCAGCTATTCACGTCTCATTACTTCCATTACTTACAAGCGGTCTATTGTTCCTTTTCACAACGTATCGTTCGTTGTTTCCTTCAGCGTTGATCAGGTGGATATCGATCCTGAAGTTACCTGGATCGACAATCAAGCGATCAAGAACAGAGGGCACAAAAGCCTAACCAACAAAGATGGGAATAATAGCCCGCTTTTGTTTTATTGAATTTTTTGGGAATGTATGCAGCCAAATAGTTTCATCTGTTTCTCTTCCTCACTAACATGCACTGCATAAATATATCTGTAGTCAGAAATTTTTGTTTTATATGAGAGTGTTTGATCAATTATGGGGTCAGATATTGGAAAGCGGCAAATGAAAACTGAGCAGAACCTATTGATTTTATTCCGTTAAATTATAGCTATTAAATTATCGAAACATAGGTGACGAACAAGCGATTCTTATTTAAATATTTGCTAACTACATTTACAGTAAGTGAACCTGATGCATTTTTATCAAATATACAGAAGAGAGCTCAGGAGCGAAGTAAATAGTACTTGTTTAATTGTTAATAGGAAAGTTATTTGAAGTTGCTGTCTGAAAGATATATATATATATAATTAAAAGGATACTTTGGAGAAAAGACAATAGGATTCGAAAAATTATTAATCTTCAGAAATATTATTTTTTGAGTTGACATCGCCGTACTACGTAAGAATATGAATAAAACAAAAAAATAATAAACAAATGTTACCTGGAATTGTTTTTAAAGTATTATTAGCTCTAGATAGATCAATAAACACCAGAAGCTATGTTTCATAGACTACGCAGAAATGTTTAATAATACTCAACAATTTGAACTTCTAGTAAAACATGGTTTATTTAAGAAATTCAGAC
The DNA here is from genome assembly GCA_037127315.1 of Ascarosepion bandense. Lineage (NCBI taxonomy): Eukaryota > Metazoa > Mollusca > Cephalopoda > Sepiida > Sepiidae > Ascarosepion > Ascarosepion bandense. The sequence continues at coordinate 532,429 of JBBBDQ010000777.1, forward strand.
ATACACCTGTTTGCGGATAGTGAATTGAGCAGTTACAAAAAAAATGTTATGTTAAAATAATAATGCGTCTTCCGACTTGAATAAATTCCCTTTGTATGATTGATTTATTCTTTATTTCTTAATTAAAAATTATTTAAAGCCGAAATATTTTTAGTGCAAGAATAATTATTTTTTCGAGTGCAATATTAATTGGCATTTTTTTGAAAATAACAATGATTTTCCCCCTCAGAATATTTAACCCAAAGCTGGAGTTGAAGATGGATTCATAAGTAAAATTCCTAAGCAGCTAGATGAAGCTAAGATAAGAGGAAGTTTTACCAGTATTTATTATTGAAGGTCGCAATCTTAACAGCATAAGATACACCGGTGACAATATATTTATGGCAGGCATGGATAAAAACCTGAAATAGCTCCTTTAGGGGGCACTACAGGAAAGTAAGATGATGTAAGAAATGTAGGAAGAGGGAATATGTGGTTTTAGTAAAGACGGACAGCCTCCGAGGCTTGCTACGAGTTGAAAGGATCAGAATCAAACAAGTACAGATATGCAACTATTTGGGATATGTCATAATATATGGCGGAAAGGTGGAGAATCAATGAGAAAACGCATTTGAACAGAAAGAGGTGTCTTACAAAAGTTATTCAGTGTATTCAGAATCTGAAAATTTATATTACAATACAAAATGCCTTGAATTGTATTCAGATATGTATACTTATATGGCAGTGAAAACAGGGAAAATGTCTGTCCAGAAGCAAATCAAAATGTAAGAAGCAAAGCTGTCATTCTACGGAAGGATATTGAATGTTCAAAGTCTGGAATATGTAGGCAACGAGAAAGCGTTGAAAGAATCGAAATAAAAAATGTCTCATGTCCTTAAAATCAACAAGAGACAGGAGTAATTAATGGAATATATAATGAGTAAATGTTTTCACACTCCCGAATTATACTGCAGGTATGATGGACGAAGGTTACGACAACTAACCAAACTAACGAGACTTGTATAAATGGATAGTACAATAAGAACTAGAGGGACAATAACTGGTCAGTCATTGCTTGCCTTTACAAAAGGTGATCAGTTGTAGCAACCACCGATACAATAAAAAAAGGGAAATTTTTCGCAGGCTGGAATCATAACAAGAACACTCACAAGTTATTACATTTTATATTGTTTCAAACTTCTTATATTGTCAACTAGCGATGCAAAACGCTCTCAATTGTTGAAGTCCGATTTTTTAATTTTAATAAAGTTTGTGTTCCTTTTTAAAGTAATTTACTAGTTTGGTTTTGATGTTTCCCATTTGTACTTCACTTACTGGTTGGTGCTTTATTTAACGATGAAACATTCCATCTTCTTAGACTTTACAGATAGTCCTTTCTTCTCCTTATCCTTTACTGCGTAGTTTTGGAGCGTCTGTGGTGTTCTATTTGTGTCTTGTCCGCAGCTAACATAATGTCATCTGCGTATCTCAAACTCTTTTAGAGTTATCAGTGCGTCAATATCTTGTTAATGGAAAAAAATCTGAAAAATGGTACATACATTGTTTCGACAGTTATTGTCTGAACGATTATCAGTTAAGTGAAGATGACTTTATTGGAAGCATTTAAAACGATCCTGAAAAATAGATTACTTTGTGACGCTAGACCCTGAGAACTTGGTGAATTGGATGAAATATTGCAGTGCAGCCGAAAATAGAGGATCGATTGCCATGGCACAAAGAAGTCGGCGCACGCCCGCACGCTAATTAAATGCTTCACTCTTTACTTAAGTTAGCTTTAAACGTCTAGGGTAAAAATTTAATTATCAAATAAAATTTAGCTACTGATAAGACGTTGTCCTGTAGTTTTGATTCATAGGTAATGATCTAGAGAATGGTTAGTTTTTAGACATCAAATCTTTGTCGGGAGGAAGTTGCACTCTGTGAAGGAACCTGAGGTCTGGTCTTAGCTACAATTTCTTTTTCATCAGTAAAAATTATCATAGACCATCTAGTTCTCATAGGATTGCTTTCCTTTCAGAACTAATCTATCCTAAATTCCGTAAGGGATGATAAATATTGGCACACATGGGATGTGTGGTATGTCTTTCTAACATACGTCCGAAGGACATTTTAAATTTTATAGGATCGTATTATAAAATGATAGAACACGAAACGTTTAATTGATTTTTTCTTTTTCTTCAAAGCTATATTTAATTTAACAACTAATAATTTTTCCTGATATTATCGTAACACTGATTTATCGTAACAACTTGAAATATGTCGAGGCATCTGCGATAGAAACAAAAGCTTTAATTTTATGAGTTCTGTTTTGGGGCATGCTTTAGCTTGTTCGCATTCAGCCAACAACAGTCAGCCTAGTTTATATTCTTCTCTTTCATCAATAGTCGTTAATCATTCTACAAATGAAAATATTCTCGCAGCAAAGTGTAAAGAAGGCAGTTGTCTATACTTGCTTGGCAGACGGTTTCAGCCAAATAAATACGAGAAATATTTTAAGTTCAAACAAAATTCCCAGTTGTTGCAGGTGAGTCTGAAATGCTCAATCGTTTAAATATAAACTTGGACTAATTCTTGAAGCGTAGCAGTTTTATTATGCGATTAATTCATGTGATGTTAAATTATGTGTATCAAAAGCAGTTTATTCCTCGCCTTGTTGCTAGCCTTCATTATATTTCGCTTAATGAATCACGTTATTACAAAAATTCAATATCTTCAAATTTGATAAGGAAATCAAAACAATTATATATATATATATATATATATATATATATATATATGTGCAAATTAATAAGGAACGAAGAAAATAATTGCAACATTCAAAACATTAATTTAAAACAGGGCTAAATTTAAAATTACAGCAATGAATATTCTTTATTAATTTTTATCAGACCTGATGCGACATTGTTCTTTCAATGTCGAAAGAAAATGTAAAATGTTTTTTCTAGTTTGTACTTTGTATATGTTCTAAATTATATATATATATATATATATATATATATATATATAAGTAATGATACAACTTGGTGGAATATTTTACGTATTTTTGTTGTAACGTGTTCGAAATCGAGATAGATTTAGAACGTTGATAGGATTAATGTTTTCAAGTATTAAACGATCTGAAAGAAAGCAAGGCAGCAAAAGCAATCGAAATAGTTAAACATCTTCGGAATATTTTTCATAAAAATATCAAATTACACCAAGCTTCATGAAATAAAACCGTGACAAAAAGCAGAAGAAAGAAGACATGAGATGCGAAGATAGTATAATGCTACCTTCATAAACTTCAATGTCGTACAAATTCTGCTCAGTTAAATGACAAACTTCTCCACATTAATCATATGTTTTTATATATATATATATATATATGTGTGTGTGTGTGTGTGTGTGTGTGTGTGTGTGTGTGTGTGTGTGTGTGTGTGTGTTCGTATATATATATATATTTAGTATATCGAGGCAGCAAGTAATTTTTTAAACATATGCTATTAAATATAAGAGACAATGAATGTCTATTATGTTTAATCATGAGCCGTTCTAAACGTCGTATTTTTGCTTTAATTTCAATTGAAAATAAAGACAAGAATTCTCCAACATTTGGATAATTATTTATTGGTTCTCTTCTAAGCTGTCGGCTCACATGAGCTATCTTAAGAGAGGTTGTTTACACTGAAATATTATAAAATCCACCATCACCGACGATTTTATTTTGTGTTGACATAAACTCCGCTTGGCAACTGCAATTGTTACCAAAAATAATAAACGCAGTTCTTAAGTTTGCGATGCGGTTTTATGACGTCACACCGCGGGATAGCGCGAAATGACAACAAAACCATGTAGTCAAATGCAATGTAATATTTTATTTCCTGTTTTAAAGTTGATTTTATTGAGTGCTGGTTGTTTTGATTTGATAGACATGGCCTCCAATATCTGCAGGTTCCTCTTACTGTGTGTATGAGTAAGGATCACCGTATTGTTGACCAAAATCTGTCTGATATTACCTACATGTTTATGTTTTTCAGAGTAAATGTTGTTTAATAGTACTCTGATCAGAAAGATGACATGTAAGTCTACGGGAGAGCGTGGTTGTAGTAAAACCAATATATGTACTAAGTTTTTGATTAGTATAAGAGATGCAATCTCTGAATGGGCATTAAATTGGTACACTACATTGGTTTTTTGTAAAGAATTTAGTTTAGTGCTTGTTGGGTTATTATAGACTATGAGGTCAATTGTTTTAAACTTTTTATAATATATAATGAGTTTAATTTGATTATTACTTTCGACTGGTTTAACATTTCTACGTATTATGTTTTGAGAGTTTTTTCATCTTGTTTATAATTATTATGTATTTGGTTGCAATAGTAAAAGTTAATAGTGTCATGTTTATTTTGATGTAAACCATTATTATTAATATTATCATTATTGTTAGAGCTATTGTTAATTTTGTTGAGATACATTTTAATTTGTTGATCAATAACGGAGTTAGGAAATCCATTATTGACTAGTGTTTGCTTAATGTTGTATAATTCTTTATAAAATATAGATTTGGAAGAAGATATCATTTGTGTGCGTTGAAGTAAGTTTTTTATAACAGCTAACTTATATCGTTGGGGGCATTCACTATTATAATTAAGAAGACACGAATTTATGCTAGTTGGTTTCCTATATAGAGAAGTAGTAAATTTATGTGTGCTAGAATCAATGAATACATCAAGGAATGGGAGTTTGTTATTAATATTAAGTTCTAATGTATATTTGAGGACGGAGTGACTTTCAAATTGGTTTTTAAGTTATTTAATTTGATCGATATTCTTAGCTAAAACAAAGATGTCATCTATGTATCTTACATATATATAGGGTTTATTGTTGTCATTAATGATTTTATTTTCTAGATTTGCCATATAATAATTAGGAAAGAGGGGACCTAAAGAGATCCCATCGCAATACCATCTATTTGTGTATAAATACTGCCTAAGGGATCGTGAAAGAGTACTTGTGTGGTGCATGCTAATACTAGTTTTTTTTAATATAGTGGGTTTAATATTGATTGATGGGAGAGTAGCATGGTTGTATACATCACGGATAATGATGTCAATTGTTTCCTGGACGGGAACATTTGTGAATAAGTTTTGGACATCCAAAGATGCAATCATTTGATTATTAGGTTTTACGGAATGGAGAATCTGTAAAAATTCGTCCGTGGAATTAATACTATATTTACCAGGAAGATAGGGAGTAATTAGTTTGTTAAGTGTTTTGGAAAGGTTATATATTGGTGTGGGTATTTGAGAAATGATAGGTCGGAGAGGATGATCTTTTTTATGGATTTTTACATTTCCATAAAGGTAGCCGGGCTGATAATCACCTATAATCTTTTGAAGTTTATAGGATCCTATTTCAGCATTGTTTGCAGTAATAAGTTTATTGATATGCTTTTGAAGTTGGGTTGTGGTATTAGTAGTTAATTTTTTAAATTTATTGTGATCGTCGAGAATGGCCTGTTATTTGGAGTGATATTCCTATCTGTTTAAAATAACAAATGTATTGGTTTTATCGGCACGTCGGATAACAATATTTTTGTTATTTTTCAGATGTGTGGCTGCTTTTATGAGAGGCGTATTTATAATATCATTAGGATTTTTATGGTAACGGTGTTTGATTGATTCAGCTTTGGGTACTTCTTTTAAGCCTACCTGTGTAGTAATATGGTTGTCCTGTTCGAGTTGAAGTATTTGTTGTTATAAAGCTTCAATTTCCATTTGTTTAAACATTGAATTAGGTTTCTGTGCGACATGAAAATTTGGTCCGAGATTAAGGAATTCTATTTCATCTGGAGTAAGTTGGTAATCCGATAGGTTAATGAAGTTGTCATTGATGTTTGGTAAAAGTATTTTTTCTTTATGTAATTTGTTTAGCTTTTTTGGATGACTTGTTTATGGGATTCATGTTTCTTTTGTGTTGTATTGTATAATAAATCCAATATTTCCTTGAATTTTTCACTTGTGGTAGCAGACTGTAAAATTCCTTTAATATGTACAATTTCAGTGTTGATTTCTTGTAATTCCTGTTTGGCTGTGTGCATTTGACGGTTTATGAGGTTCCATTGCAATTTCTTAGTGTTAGGATCATTTAATGCTGCGGCATCATGTAACTTAAATTTAGTATATCGAGGCAGCAAGTAATTTTCTAAACATATGCTATTAAATATAAGAGACAATGAATGTCTATTATGTTTAATCATGCGCCGTTCTAAACCTCGTATATATAAATATATATATATATATATATATATATATATATATATATATATATGTGACAAAGGTATATGGCGACCTTCTTTTCAAAAAATCATTTTTTTTCAGAAAATATTTTTTTCAAAGATAATTTACAAAATCACATCTGACCACAATGATTTTTCTTCCTGTATTGTTTTGTCGTATAATCTCTAATAATAACACTAATAATAATAAAAACAAAGCTGATCAAGTTGCTACCCCTGTGCCTCTTCTATAAATACTTTCACGGCTTCTGCTCCAATGAAGTTAGATCACTGGTGCCGCTAAGTTATGAATTTACACGAGCTTCTAGATTAGTAACTAGGTCCCACAGTTTTATAGTGAAACCGATAAAGTGTAACCGCAATTTCTACTCTAACAACTTCTTTTCACGCACTTCCCATCTTTGGAATTCCCTTCCATATACATGCTTCCCTGACAGCTACAATCTCCAGGAATTTAAGGTCAATAGACATCTCCTATTACACTAACTAGCATCCATTCTCACAAGATGTTTTTATTCCTACTCCACCCACATCCTCAGTATCCTCATCTGGCTATTACTCTCCTCCTGACATTTTCTATAGCTAACTCCTCTTTCGCATTACTTTCTCCTATGTAAGCTTTAGTCTTTCAGCGCAAGACTACTGTGTTTTCACTATCAAGCAAATATCATACATAATATTGAGAATACAAAATGCTGGTTCTGTTAAATGTGTCAGAAAGAATAGACGATCTAATCTCAGAATGTTCAGTACTTGCACTAAATGAATATAAAAATCATCACGATAAAGTGGGACAATATTTCCGCTGGACATGTTCATACGCTTTGAAAAAGATGTTAATAAACTTTCTCTATGAACATCACCCAGCACCGGTCACAGAAATAGAAGACATAACAATTTTATGGAACTACACCAACGTTACAGACAGGGCGATTAAAGCAAATAAGACGGATATAATTATCCAAAAAGGAATAAAAAAAAGTTTCTACAAACTGATATAGTTTGCCCGCTGAACTGTGACATCGCAACCATGAAATTTGAAAAACTATCGATATATAAAAAAACGAGAAATCAAAATAGAACATTGTCCATTTAACGCTGGATGTTATTAGAATTAGAAAGAATAGACGATCTAATCTCAGAATGTTCAGTACTTGCACTAAAGTAGATATTTTGTATCGACATGAACAGTGTCTTATCAAGTGATGATGTTTATTTCTAGCTGAAAATATTTCAAAGTCTCAAAATCACTAATAAAACCCCCTTAATCAGAGAGGCATTGTTACATAGAAAGTGTGCATTAATCAAAATAAAGTAATTACTAATCGGAAGAATAAGTAATTGTGACATTAATATTAATATTTGATTAAAATAGAGATCAACATTTTAATCGACTATTAACTTCCCTTTATTTTACTTTATTTCTATTACGATGTTTAAATTCTAGTTTTAACAAAACATTATATTTACATTATTATAAATTTATTCAGATATTAAACGATGAAACGTTATGGGGTCTTCACATACAAATCTACAGACATCAACATATGGTCAAATAGACAAGTATATACACATACAAACATATTCTGGAATACAGACACATGCATTAAACTGCTCTTTCTAAATATTTCTAGAATTAAAAGACAAAAATCTCTCCCCACAAATTGATTGGAAGATTATAGGTATATCTCAAACCCTCAATATCTTCAGAAACAGATGTAATTTATGCTTGAACGAAAATTGAATTCAGAAAACTAGCAAAATATTATACAAGATAAAACAAATCACTTTTAAATGCCGCTATAAAAATAAATTTAAATTATGTGTTAAATAGCATTTTAAGTTTGCTTCTTTCTATCATAATTGCAGGTTTATTATCATTTTATCATTAGTTAGTAATTTAGCGAACTGAGGATATTGAGCTTAAACTTTGCTATCTATTATTTATATATGCCTGTATATGTTTACAACTACTTTGTCTCGTGTATGTCATCGAATGTAAAGTTTTTTTTTTTTTGGTTTGTATACTTGTGTATATATGTGTTGGGACTGGAATTCAAATAATCCCAACTCTATCACACTTTTTATTTTTGTGTAAATTATACTTTGATAAATTTTGCATATTGAGGACCTTGTGGTTGAATCCTCCAATTTATTTGACATATATGCCTCTATATGTGTATAACAACTTTGAGTAACTGAATGTAGCTCCTTTTTGTGTGTATATGTGAAGTTTGTTTGAACATTTGTTTATATATGTGCGTTTGTATTAATTTTGTGTATACGCTTTTATAAATGTTCTCCATAGGTGGGTATGTAGGTGTGCGCCTAGGAGTGTGTACATATACATAAGATACTTGTATATATGTATGTATGGACAAGTATATATATATATATATATATATATATATATATATATATATATATATGCGCATATATGTATGAATGTATATGTGCATACGTATTCGTGTGCATGTGCGTGCATGAGTATGTGTACTTACTTATGGCCACGCATTCTGTCCATTAAACGTTTTTACCTTTAACATTTGTGACTCTTACAAGATAATCCTAAAATACTCAATTCTATTCTTGGTCATATTACTTGGTCTGAAGAGATTAACATAGTAGCTCTTAGGAAGAAATTATAATTTATAACCACTTCAGATGATTTGTTTTCTTTCATATATGTATATATGAAGAATTTTATGAAATCAGTTACGAAGTGGATTAGTTCAGACATTTTTTTAAATTTATCTGTTTGATTATCATTTTAGTCATAACCGTATACGAGTAGAAACACTGATTTTTATAATTAAAAGCATATTTATTTATATTTACTAGTCTGAATAACCGCGAAATCTTGGAAGGAAAAAAGCACCCTTATGCATGATTGGAACCTGCGTCCCATCGAGACATGAGGGTCACAAACTGAAACAAAAACAATGTGTAGTGTTTGCAACATACTAATAGAAAGAAAACCACTTCAAATTCGAAAACCCATTTACATTCGAAATAAAAACACAACTCAGATGAACTCTAAAAACGTAATTTACGCTCTAAAACTCTATGAATAATCAAAATATAGGTGGGGCGACACAAGGCCAGCATAAAACACAAGACCTGCACAGAAGTAACATTAAACTTGCCAATAACTAGAAATTGTATGTTTCCCGACACACACACTAATGTAGTGGCGGTAAATTCAGAGTAATGCATATTTAGCAAAATGCTGATTATGACACACTCATGATGCAAGAATAAATATTTATAAAAAAATATAAGCCTCCCCTGAACAAAACAACATGAAAAAACTAACACACACACACACACAGACACACACACACATACACACACAGACACATTAAATTCAAACGCACTGTAAATTATAAGAAAATTTCGCCAACCATTAGAAAAATACTAATTCTGGATGCCTAAAATAACAAACAGAACTTGATAAGCCGTATCATATTTTTTATCGCTAAAATGTAGAATTGCACACACACAAAATTGCATCAAAATCGCTGAACTCAATACTGAAGAAAAAAGATGAAATTATGTTGCGCGTCAGTGTAAAAACAATTTCGAGGCAGTGAAAAGTGAATGATTCTCAGAACTGAAAAGATTTTAACAAGCCGGCGTGAAATAAGCCATCAAACATACTTCAACGCATCTGAATTTTTACCTACACACAGAGCACCTTTTTATATGTATCAATGATTTACGTCCTTCAGAAAAACAAACAGATCTCAATATGTAAAGTCACAAAATTGTTCGCCTGAAATGAGGACAATTTCATTAGAAACAAGGAAGGGAGTACTGGATTGCTACGTGCTGTCCGTCCTTCAATATGGCTGTGAATGTTGGACAATATCATCAAAGATGAAGGAAAAACATGAAGCAACTGAAATGTTGTTCTGCAGAAGTATGCTGCGAATATCATGGATTGTGCATGTGAGCAAAGATGAGTTCTTGGAAATGATGGAAACAAAAGGAAATTAATACTGAGCATCAGCAAGAGACAGCTGAAGGTATTGGGACAGGCAATGAGGAAGGAGGGCTTGGAGAACCTGATACTAACAGGCCAGATAGAGGGAAAAAGAGACAGGGGAAAGCAATGGATAACATATTTGAAGGACCTAAACAGGTGGATGACGGAACGAGGATTCCATAATGTAACAGGAGAAGGCATGCTCAGAGCCACCAGAGATAGAGAAACGTGGAAAGACATGATCGCCTACGTCCTGAAGGGACTGGACACATAAAAAAGAAGAATGTATGATACAATATTCAACTAATAATAATAATAATAATAATAATAATAATAATAATAATAATAATAATATCTACATTTTAAGCAAATCGTTCACAGTTTCTCGTACTTTTTCAACACACACACACATATCTATCTATCTATCTATCTATCTATATATATATATATATATATATATATGTGTGTGTGTGTATATATATATATATATATATATATATATATATATTAATGCAGGTTTCATTGAATAATATAGACAAGTTTTGTCTATTAATTTTGTGTAGGATCCGTTCATACCGTCTGATAAACTTGATGGTGATGTCGTTGAAAGACAACAAAAAATCACAGTATTTGTTGAATTTTTATCGGGTCTAAGCTTTCGGCTCACATAAGCCATTATCAAAGAGTAAATATTAACACACAGTAAACATAGAACATTTAAGCTATTAACAATAAAGATAATTGAATTGAAAATATAAATCCATCCCTACCGTGGCGGATGGCCGAAGACAGTGACAAAACAGTGGCGTTGTGGTCCCTGGTCTGATTACAGACATTTGAGTACGTTATTGGAAATATCGAAATTGATTGTATTCAACCAGGTTTAAATTGTTTAATGCAGAGTGCTTCGAGGATTTTTAGTTTCTGCTTATTATTTTCTTGTTTGAGTATGTACGTGTTATCAACAAGCGTTTTTCTCAGAAGTGTGCGTTGATAACCGTGTTGTTCTAAATGACGGAATATATTTTAATTTTTATTTAAGTGCAACGTCAGACGCCGTGAGAGCGAATTTGTGGTGTGGCCGATGTAGATATTATTGAGGTTGTTAGAGATACATTCTCTAAATGGACATATGAATTTATATACTACATTGGTTTTTTGCAAATCACTAACGGTGGGGGAAGAGTCGTTGCGGACAAATGAATTAGATGTAGTGGATTTAGTGTAATATATAATGAACTTAATTCTTTTGTTAGAGTCTGTCGGAGAAATATTAGTATTTATGAGTTTTTTTTAGGATGTTTTCATCTAGTTGGTAGTCGGAGTGCATCTGACTACGGTATAAGAGAGTGATATGTTTAGGATTGGTTGGGTTAGTATCATGTGTTGTTTTTTCCATCTTAAGCTTTTTAAGAAAATAATGTATTTGTTCATCAACTATGTAGTTGGGAAAATTATTATTGATGAGTGTCTGTTTTATGTTTTTTAGTTCACTGTGGAAGATCTGATTTGTAGATGAATTAACTTTTGCACGATATAATAGATTTTTTATAATGGCTATTTTGTAATAGTGGGGGCATTCATTAATATAATTGAGTGTGGAGGGATTTTTATTAGTGGGTTTTTGATACGGTGAGATAGTAAATTTATTGTTGTCAGTGTTAATTAATATATCAAGAAAAGGAATTTTGTTATATTTGCTAAGTTCATAAGTAAATTTTAAAACTGAGTTATTTTGAAACTGTTTTTAAAGTTGTAAGATTTCATCAGTATTTTTAATTGATACTAGGATATCATCAACATATCGTAGATATATTGATGGTTTTGTAAATTTTGCAAAGGTAGTATTTCCAAGGTTAGACATGTAGAAATTACTAAAAATCGGACTAAGCACTGAACCCATGGAGACTCCGTCACGTTGTATATATATATAGTGTTGTTTGGATCAACAAAAGGCACTTCAGTAGTACAAGCTAGTAGAATTTTTCTTAGGATGTTGGGATTAATTTTGAGTGGGGGTAATGAAGGATTACTGTAAACATTTCTTATAATTATATCAATAGTTTCACTGACGGGTACATTAGTAAAAAGGTTTTCCACATCAAGTGAAGCTATGATTTCATTATTAGGTTTTTCACTCTTGAGGATTTGGATTGCCTCTAGGGTTGACTTTATGCTGTATTTACTCGGAAGGTAGGGTGTGATAAGCTGGTTAATATGTTTAGTTAACTGGTATACAGGAGTAGGAATTTGGGATATGATAGGGCGGAGAGGATAGTTAGGTTTATGAGTTTTTATGGTTCCGTATATGTAACCAGGTTTATAGTCACAAATAATTTTAGGGAGTTTTAAGGAATTCTGATCAGCGTTGTTGGCACTAATGAGTTTATTAAGTTTAGATTTTAGTTGGTGTGTCGGGTTTTTGTTAATTTTTTTAAATTTTGTGTGGTCATGGAGTATGTGGTTGAGTTTTGTGTTGTAATCTGATTTGTTAAGTACAACAAAGATGTTAGCCTTGTCAGCTTTTTTTACAATTATGTGAAGGTGGTTGCGTAGTTCGTGCGCGGCACTTTTTAGTTGTTTCGATAGAATTTTTGAGGAGCTTCTGCTTTTATCATGGCGATCTTTGATTGCCTCAGCCTTAAGTAGATCTTTCAGTTCGGGTTTAACGGTTATAAGTTTTTCATCTTGTAATTTAGTGATGCTTTGATAGAGCGTTTCTATTTCAATTTTTTAGTAAGCTGCTTATACTTACGGTATATATGGCAGTTAGGTCCAAGGTTGAGTAATTCTTTTGGGTGCTTAGTTAGTTCGTGGTTGGAAAGATTTATGAATTTATCGAATTTTTTTGGAAGAGTGTTCGTGCCATTGTATAGTGAATTAAGTTTTTTGACAATTTTAGCACGGTGTTCAACTTCAGATTATGCAGTGATTTTGGATAGTCTGAGTATTATTTCTTCTAGTTGGTTTGAGGTAGTTATATCTTTCAGTTTATTGTAGAGGTCATGTTTGTTCTTGTATAATGTGTCAAGATTTTCTTTCGCTATTTCAATTTGCCTTTTCACAAGGCTCCATTTATATTTCAGGGTGGTGATGGTGTGTTGGGCTGCTGGATCATGCAATTTAAATTGTGTGTATTTTGGCAGCATATTTTCATTAATGCAGGTTTCATTGAATAATATAGACAAGTTTTGTCTATTAATTTTGTGTAGGATCCGTTCATACCGTCTGATATACTTGATGCTGGTGTCGTTGAAAGACAACAAAAAAATCACAGTATTTGTTGAATTTTTATCGGGTCTAAGCTTTCGGCTCACATAAGCCATTATCAAAGAGTAAATATTAACACACAGTAAACATAGAACATTTAAGCTATTAACAATAAAGATAATTGAATTGAAAATATAAGTCCATCCCTACCGTGGCGGATGGCCGAAGACAGTGACAAAATAGTGGTGTTGTGGTCCCTGGTCTGATTACAGACATTTGAGTACGTTATTGGAAATATCGAAATTGATTGTATTCAAACCAGGTTTAAATTGTTTAATGCAGAGTGCTTCGAGGATTTTTAGTTTCTGCTTATTATTTTCTTGTTTGAGTATGTACGTGTTATCAACAAGCGTTTTTCTCAGAAGTGTGCGTTGATAACCGTGTTGTTCTAAATGACGGAATATATTTTAATTTTTATTTAAGTGCAACGTCAGACGCCGTGAGAGCGAATTTGTATATATTTTAATTTTTATTTGAGTGCAACAAAAAAAAAAACCAATGTAGTATATAAATTCATATGTCCATTTAGAGAATGTAACTCTAACAACCTCAATAATATCTACATCGGCCACACCACAAATTCGCTCTCACGGCGTCTGACGTTGCACTTAAATAAAAATTAAAATATATTCCGTCATTTAGAACAACACGGTTATCAACGCACACTTCTGAGAAAAACGCTTGTTGATAACACGTACATACTCAAACAAGAAAATAATAAGCAGAAACTAAAAATCCTCGAAGCACTCTGCATTAAACAATTTAAACCTGGTTTGAATACAATCAATTTCGATATTTCCAATAACGTACTCAAATGTCTGTAATCAGACCAGGGACCACAACACCACTATTTTGTCACTGTCTTCGGCCATCCGCCACGGTAGGGATGGACTTATATTTTCAATTCAATTATCTTTATTGTTAATAGCTTAAATGTTCTATGTTTACTGTGTGTTAATATTTACTCTTTGATAATGGCTTATGTGAGCCGAAAGCTTAGACCCGATAAAAATTCAACAAATACTGTGACTTTTTTGTTGTCTTTCAACGACATCAGCATCAAGTATATCAGACGGTATGAACGGATCCTACACAAAATTAATAGACAAAACTTGTCTATATTATTCAATGAAACCTGCATTAATAAAAATTCTGCCAAAATACACACAATATATATATATATATATATATATATATATATATATATATATATATATATATATATAAGATTTTGGGAAGTTTTCCATAATTGTGTTGTTAATATATTTCCCTATCACAACATTTGACAGATATAATGTTAAACTTTCTTCCACTGCAACTCAAAACATGTTTTTTCTGGGTCATGCCACTTACCTTCCTTTTTTGAATGTTCTGATATTAAACTATTTGAAATTAGCACTTGATGAGATGGGTACAGAAAGCTAATCCGTCGAATGCTTAATAGCTGATAGCCGATTCAAATGATATGTTGATTTCTTCTTTGTTACATATCATATTGCTCTTGATAGCACCCAATGAGCTTTCTGAATAAATATTTTCTTTAATGCTTTTATTGAAAAAATCTATTTAGATTATCCTCTCCGTTCAAAGATGGGACATCATTATCTATCTATCTATCTATCTATATATATATATATATATATATATATATATATATAACATTAATGTGGAGAACCTTGTCACTTAACTGACAAGAGTTACACCTCATTCGAAATTTCGTGAAGGTATTATTGTCGTATATTCACTCATTTCAACTAATCAGGCGATGAGAAGCGCACATAGCAGCGGGAATTTTTGTGTAGTGATACTATGAATATATAAACCATTGTAACAACCATACAATATATATATATATATATATATATATATATATATATATATTCTATAGCGATGGGACATGGTCCAATATATGTACAAATACAAATACTATATGAAATAAAAACAGATTTAAACGGCTAATGACGCACCAAAACACTTAGCTTATTGTAGTTTTGAACGAAACTTAGATAAGGACAAATTCTTTAGAACTCACTACTTTAGACAAGGAGAGCTACCAGATAATAAGTTTTAACTTTACATTGATATTTTGGATGGTAATTATATATATTAGTTCAAAGTTACAAAGAAAATTAGATTTTGGCATTCAATGACCCATCCGTATTTGATAAGCCGTTAAACAAACACATGAATGAATGAAGCAAGCATTCGTATTATTCCCAGTATTTGTCTTATATATATATATATATATATATATCTTTTTCTGCTTTCACATTTGAATACATGATAGATGTTAACTAGCATTTGTTCATGTACATGCTTTTCAGATGTAATTTGCTAGAGGCCGTGATATGTGAGTTTTATGTTGTAGGTTATTTTTTAAATACAGTTTGATTTAAGAAAGTGTAGGTTATTATATTGATTAATGTCATGTAAGTGTTCTTTCATGTTGGTTGTTTAGTTGATGTTGTTTAGCGGCATACCAAATTCTATCAATTATTTAATGCCGAAATCTAAATTTTATGGCTTCAACTAAATTTTATGGCTTCAATTATTTTGAACGCAATTATATGCCCTCAACTCAGATAAAATGTATTATTGGTCATTTAGATATGAATGTTTGTTGTTTTTAATTCTACACTTAAATGTAATCATTTTACTATATATATATATATATATATATATATATATCTTTGCTAATTATTAAAAAATGCACTTTATTTACTTTCATGATGCTTTGTTTCTGATTATAGATTCACTATTTTCCAATATCTGGCATTCTGAAAGGTGCTACCATAGAGGTACAAATCATATGAACTCGTGGAATGCAATGATTTCTCCTGTTCCGAACTGACACGCCATTAAAAATGAATAGAACAGTTAATTCTTTACGCCAAATAAGCATTTTCAGGCATAAACGTTCTTATTTTGCAAACGTTCCAATATAATTTAGAACACTATATAATCAATGTTCGATGTAAATATAGTTTTAAACTTTTCTTGATCAGATACTTATGAACCAGCATAGTGCTTGCAAACAGCTAGACAATAAGGTTCGGAAAAATCAAAAATTAACCTAAAAATATCAACAGATCTTGGATACTGCATACCGGCCAATGAGAATTAGCTATATTAAAAAATAGAAACAATCGGAAAATAAAGTTGATGTATGTGAGCATAGACGGTAATACGATAATTGAATTATGACGTAACAAAGGCAAAATATTAAAAAAATATTGATATGAACATTTGAAAAAATAAACGCAGATTTTATGCTTTCTGTTTTGTTTTGTATTTTCTCTAAAATTAACAAAGACCAAACTTGATTTATTAAACAATAGATTTAATAAAACCACAGAAAAAGAGTGTCTGTTGGAGTTAAGTATAATTAAATTTTATTCACGTTCATAAGAAAATAAGAAATTTTAATTAATTTAACTAAATCTTATATTATCTCGTTAGAAGTTTACTCATTGCTATATTATTTGTTTGTATGAAAGTAGTCAGGCCCTAGAAAAAGTTTAAATACAATGTCAATTCCTGTCCAGTCATGCATAATATTCACAAGTTAATTTTTCGATTCCTTTACAATATTATATAAAATATTTTTTGGCATTCCTTATTTTAAGCATCGCTCGCTATTATTTTTATGATGGCGTTAGTTGAATTGACTTAATTGGTAATCGTTTTACTTGTCATCCTCGTTTATAATCAAATCTGGCTTTCAAAATAATCTGTTTGTGTTCATTTCTTATATGAAAAATGATATTATTATTTAGTCGGATTGCATCTTCATTTGACTGCTATATTAATATAGCATCAATATTATGATCGTTTTAATCTGGTTTTAAACGTGTCTATCCAAGTTGGGCAATCCTAGTCTATGGCAATAAATTTTGAATAATCTCACCATAAATAAAGAGGACATTTAAGGCAATAGAAATGTAGGATACTCTGAATTTCTTGGGCGAAGCAATTAAGATATAGACTTCAAAACAATGATAACAAACATAGCTCTTATGCTCAACTAAAATTTCTTCGGTACATAAGAAAAAACTGGGGAATTTGGAGAAAAAGATAGGGAGAATTTAATTTTCACGGGGCATATTAAGATCAAGAGAGAAAGAGAAACGCAGAAGCAATACGCAAAAAGAACAAAAGGATCCTAATTTCTGACCTGGGAACAGTGAATAGAATCCTTTATTCAGGGTACGAGGATAAATGGTTCTCATGCCATATTTTATACTTAATATTATCTCGGATCAATTTGTTTTTTGTAATTGATAACGTTTGGTTTACTATTCTACTATACTAATGTTAATCAACAAGACATATTTATCTCGTAATCTGATACGTTGAAATAATTTTAACTTCGTATGCTTATATTGTATCAATTACTAGTGGAAACTCTTTTTCTTTCGTCTGTTACGTACCCTAAAAAAACTGATTTTTTCATTACCTCTAGCGTAATTACGTAGTGGAATATTTGAAGGTTAAGAATCTTATTTTTTTTCAATAAAGAAAAGTTCCTCCATGATATTGATTTTCCTACTACGTCTAGTGAAGAGGTTGTTATTTTAAATAAGAATAGATCATTACATGTATCTTGAACAACTTTAATCGGATACAAATAAAAAGCAAACATAGGAGAAAGTGATTTTCCCTACAACAGAATATATTTGAGTAGAATTTTAAATAAAATGCATGAACTAATTGGCATTATCTTTTGTTGCATTCTCTGGATCCTTTCTAATCCTTGATAAAAAAAATGCATCTGTAGATGAATAAATAAAAGAAAAATATGCTCAAATATATCGCTTTAAAATCAAGTCTTTTTCTGGTAAAAAATGGAAAGAATGGACTGATCTGCACTGAATAATTTACGAGATTGTCTATTCAAATCTTGCGAACGATATCCAACAGAGAAAAAGTGAATATATAAATCAGAAAAAAACAAAATTTGAAAGATAGCCAGAAAATAATACAAACAAGGAAAAACCTTATAATACATTGTAGTTTTAAAAAAAAGTTACAATATTTATTTTTTCTATGTGACGTATCCCTTCAAACTGTGAACGATCATAGTTCTCCACAATTTCATAGCCTTCATTGTTGTTACTAAATCTTGCATTTTTAAACCTTCCTTGTCGTTCTGACAATCGTCTAGCCAGTCTTGTTAGATAGGTTATTTTTCTCTACCCATTTTTCATTCAGCATATTCTTTGCATGTCAAATTCTTTAAGCTCTCTGTTCTCATGTGCCCTTGAAATTTCAGTATTTGTGTATATTTCTGAGATGAAGTAGTATTTACACTATTTACATTATTCCAACTATCATCCTCATCTTTGTTGCCATTTGTACGTTTCGGCATTTGTACGCTCCGGACTTCTTCAGTTACATGCAATTTCAAACCGAACTCTTTATTACAATCACTGGGGGTATATAATACTCATTCGTTGCGTAATGTAAATAGTGTTTACAAGTTTCCGTTACCTCCTTCTTGTGCGAAATATAAAAGTACTTTTTGTTTCCATTTTCCTTACATTTTCCTCATTGTTCACATGATCAGTCGATCGTATTGAACCACATTGCTATTGACTCAAGCCTCTTCATCACATATGAAAAAATTGACCAGCATTCACTGTCAGTCAGCACGCTTTTCTTAGTAACGAAACATTTGTTTTTAATACTTTGATTAACATTTAAAAGGCATCTTTTGCTGTTTCATTGCGCTTTATGGTTCCGGTGTCATACTGAAGCATTTTGGACTGTTTCAAAATACTTTGCTTAATTTGGAAATTTGAAGCATGATTAATTACAGATATTGTATTGAATAATGAAAGATATGCAAAGAATTTAAAAGCATTATCTGGGAATTTTGTGAAAATTTTACTACTAAAATATATCAAAACCTCAACTTGCAGAAAAAAACAAACTCGGGAAAAACTGCACAAAAATAAGGAATTCTAAATAGCGAAACCTAAATACTGTGAAATTAAAAAATAAAAAAAACATCGATAAATGTTTAAGTGAATGAATCTATCCAGAGGCTTTATTATGCTAAAGGCTGTTGGAAACCTGAAACACTTTGCACTACCTTAAAAGCAAGAGAACGGTGAGAAAACATCTTAAGGAAAAATATATTTTTAAGAAAAGTGTGTTAACTGGGTCAAATATTTTCCGATGCAAATACATCAGGAGTTTCATACATAATTAATACTATTATTAAACGTGAAAAAAATAAATCTGAATAAAGGAATAGAATATAAAGCAGATTTTCTTTTTATATATTTATTTAATCTTCCTCTTGTTTTATAGTGCAAAGTAAAATTGGGCAGCACTCCACAGATTTGAAAACAACTACAAAAATGCACACAAACATGAACTACATCGAATGAAAAGATTTTTTTAAAGAAGGACCTAAATATAAAAATTGGAACTAAAACATTGTCCTGAGGGTAACAGATCAAAGAACTGATACACGTATTTCATTACATTATCTGCTCCGCTGCAACAACGCGGATTAGAAATATTCTTTAAGAAGGGCAGCGAGCAGCCAATTATTTCCTGGGCAACATCTATAAAATTTTGGAGTACTCTCGTGTTCGTTTCTGACAGCAAGCGTATCAAACAGTAATGCCGCACGCCAGGACGCTTTCAATATTGCAGTGGTAGAATTCTCTATCACTAGAGTCACTTCTGTGACTTCTTCATTATCGCTATGATACTGCTAGTCAGGGAGAGGTCACCTGTAACGCACGTGCCCAGAAATTTAATGTTATCCACCGACTCCATACAAAGACAGCAAATAATCAATGATACATTATTGGGAAATATTTGCAATTGAACCTATTCTTTTCACAGATGCATTCAATAATAATAATAATAATAATAATAATATCTCTTCTGGAATATATGGAAATCTTGAGAGAAGAAAACTGCAAGAAACTGGTAAGAATATCACACAAATCTGGTTACAGAGATAGAATCTGTAATAACTTTATGGGCCTTTAAAATACACACGGATATTGTAATCAAATACAATATGAATATAATGAAATATTTTAATGACAAGTCGGTTCCTCCAGATTTTTATGTATCTTTGAAGATCTTCAAAAACATTTATCAAATTAAAATGATTTTAAAATCAAAATCTCAAAAGTGTGGCACATAAGGATATTGGTAATTCCAGTTGTACATAGAGCGCTCGGATTGAGTGGAAAACGTGCCGATAAACTCATTGAAGAGATTCCTGGTAAATCATGGCTTACAGAAGTACAAAAAGTTATACTGACGAGATCAGCTCGCATATCACTATGTAATATGTGTGTGTTCTTAGTTTTGTTTTGTTTTTTAATGATCAGTGGAAAATATCATGAAGACACTTCTGAAACTGAGTCATTGTTTGGAATTCAGAAAGAATCAAATGAAATAATAATAATACCTTATTAAGTGCTCGATTTACGTAAAATTGTGTGTGATTTTTTAAAATGCCTAGTGGAAAATGTGATGATGCCATTTTCGACCTTAGGTCTCTGTTTCGGACCCGTGAAGAAATGAGTATACATCAGAAATCAAAGAAAATAATAATAATAATAATAATAATAATAATAATAATAATAATAATGTACTTTCGCCAAATATAAAAACCGTTAGCAACATTTACACTGAACTATGTGAAAACAGTTCAGAAAAGATTCTAGTAAATAGTGGTATGAACATTAACCAGCACCAGTTACACATATAGAAGATTTCACAATTTGATGGGATTACATCATATTTACAGACAGAAAGATTAAATAAAATAGGTCAGACATATTTACCGAAACAGAAAAACAAACTTACCTACTAATTATTATGTCTTCCCCATAGCATCAAAATAGAAAAACATGTGTCAATTGAATGTAAGAATAGTACCAATCATAGTAGGTGTGCTTGGAATGATAAAAAAGAGAATACAGCAACACATTGAAATCCTAGCTTAAGAGAATAAAAAAAATCTTGTTAATTACAATCTACTAACTAAGAAGAAATTTGTCGATGAAACGCTAGTGACGTGATAGACGTTTTTTTTAAAAAAAAACAAACCCTGAAATTAATCCAGAATCATACACCACTACCCACCCGGCAAACTTGGTAACCAAAGCGGAAATTGTAAAATAACGATGATGATAATAATAATACACTAAACTTCGTGAAGAGACCAACAGACTATGCAAAACCGAAAGAAAACAAAATGGAAATAATGCAGGAGCGGCCATCTTATCAGAAACTACGTTCATTTTTCTATTGCAAGCACAATAAAAGGAAATTACGCCTGACGACTACTCATAGTGGTAAAAAAATCCATGAAAGATCACAAGAAGAATCATGCAAAACAAAAAAAGAAGATTTCAAATGAAACTTTAAAAATAAAACATATGAAAGCCTTACCTTAGGGAAAATCTTACTATTGTAGCCCCAAATATTCACATCAGAATAACATCAAAAATAGACAAAACAGAAGGGGAAAACATTGTGTGTGGAGTCAGAACAAGAATAGTCTATAAAGTAATTGTACGTAAATGCAGCAGTCAAGCCCAAAGGCAATTTAAAAACAAGTACAATAGAATAGGGACAATGATGCACATGGGAAATATAAAGAAAACTGTGGTCGATAATGTAAATCTATGTTATAAATACAAATCAGAACCGTTCTAAGAAACACAAACAAAACGCGCTGTGATTTTGATGTCCGGAAGACCAATGCATCTAATTAAGATGACCGGTTTGTTCTTTTATGAATTCATGTCTGTCAGGTCGCTGATGTGGCTGTTGATGCCGATGATCATGAAAGAAAACAAAGAAAAAATAAAGACAACCAGGACCAAACCTACAAACTGCGCAATATAAATGAGGCGAGGTCTATGCTAATAATAATTAACCTGTTTAGAAAAAATAATTCCAGTTTCGAGTAAGGTTTGAGACTGCTCAAAATAAAAAAAAGTGCTGAGTATAGCAAGCATATTGCAGAAGTTACTGTAGAAAAGAAGGGACTTGCTTTTACTCTCGGTATCCATCACTAACAATCCATAATATTGTGGAAATGCGTAATACAAAAACAAAGAAATAAAACAGTTGCACGTGAAGCCAACAATTGGTTGCGAATAGTAATTTTTTACCTGTTTAATGTTAGGTTATTGAGTTTTACCGATGTGTTTCACAGTTGTCTTTATAGATGAAAACTAATTTATATTTCTTAATTATCCACATTTGTGGAAAGATACGTTTCTGTGTAAACGTTGGCTGTATATTATTATTATAGCTTGGTTGGTTTGTGTGGCAGCTATTAAAAATAGGTAGCAATAACCATCTGTGAATTTAGTGTATAGTGTTGAAGAGGGGTGGTTGTTATTTAGACGTACAAATACATTCAGAAACGAAAAGAAATTGACGCTGTAATAGAAATTGTTAAGCTTTTTCTAAGGTTGTGGAAACGGTTCTCAGCTTGTGTCTATATGAAGTAGATATCGTCTACAAATTTGTGTAAGTATAGGGGTTCTATGTGGCACCTACACACCATATTTTGTTTCGGGGGTCCATGAACAAGTCTGCATAGCTAGAAAGCATTTTCGCTCAATTGACTGTGCCTTTAGCCAGAAGAAAACGGTGGCTATTGAACTTAAATTATTAATTTTATATGTTGCTGAGGTCTTTTGTATTCCTGAAAGCCTCTGGAACACAACCAAAACTTTACACAACCCTAATCCAGACAAACTCCACCTCGATCCGCATCGCTCCCAGTGGAGAATAGGCCATCGACGAGCCTCTCGTCGATGATAATGTAACTTTTCTCTTTACAGGTAGGGGTGTTTTCATCCTAAACAAATCCATTTATGCTCCGGGCGTGTTATTCCCAACCAAAGTCATGGAACATAGTCTGTCTTGCTATTTAACCTATAGCTAGAAGAGATAGATTAATAACATTCACAAGGGTATTTGCGCGTAAGTAAATGTAACAACTCGAATTCAACTCGAAATCAATCTCGGTTCCCCTTTCTCATTTCCGGTCTGTATCCATTATACGACCACACACATCCATAACCCTGGCAAGCTATTAAACTGAAATCAACCTTCTGTCAAAAATACAACATATAAAGTAAAAACATAGCAAAACATTTCCGGGAAGAGTAGGTACAACTTCTTTTTGTATTTGTAATCTCACGGAAAAAGGATACACTTTAAAATATTTTTCTTTGTACTTGAAATTAAATCAAATGGCCTACAAATATAATAAATATCATCAAAGTTATTGGCAATACTATTATTATTTTGTTCTTTTTAAATTCATCAAATTTAATTAACCGGCCTATTAAATATGCAATGTGACCGTGTTCATAATTATAATTATAATTATTATTATGTCATTTTTCATCATATTTCGATTTCTGCTTTGGTCTCACTACCAACCAAGTCTGCGGGGAGACCTAAGTCAGGCAGTGGCGTGTTGTTATGGCTCCATTTCATGTTTTTCTATCTTCCCTATCATCTCCAGCATTACATAGAGAAAATTTTCCTTAGTGTGTGGGCTGTACTTAATAAGACAATTTTTTGTATATCTCTTAAGCTGGGGTTTCCAGGGATTCTTTCAATGTGTTGTTTTGTTCCATTTTTTATCATTCCAAGTGCACCTACTATCACTGGCACAACTCTTGTTTTCAATTTCCACATTTTTCCTATTTCAATTTCCAGGTCTTTATATTTTGACAGTTTTTCAAATTCCTTGATTGCTATGTTACAATCCGCTGGACAAGCCATATCAATTAATAGACAAGTTTTCTCCTTCTGGTTTTTAACAATAATGTCTGGCCTGTTTGCTTCAATTTTTCTATCTGTGTCGATGGTGTAATCCCATAGAATGGTTACATCTTCTATTTCTGTAACCGGTGCTGGGTGATGTTCATACCAGTGTTTGCCTACAGCTTTTCCATAATGTTTGCATATTGCCCAATGTAAATATTGCCCAACTCTATCGTGGCGATTTTTATATTCATTTGGGACAAGCACAGAACAGCCTGAGATTAGGTGGTCTATTGTTTCTTGGTGTTTATCACAAAACCTGCATTTTGGATCCATATTATTATGCATAATATTTGCCTGAAAGTTTCTCGTGAAAAGACTTTGGTCTTGTGCTGCAAGAATAAAGCCTTCATTTTCGGACTTTAATCCAGATGCACGTAACCATCGATGAGTATTAACTTTGTCAACATTGGATTTATTGGCACGTACTGGATATTGGCCATGCAGAGGTTTGTCTTGCCAGCGCTGTTTCATCTGTTCAAGAGCTTTATCTTTGGCTTTCATTTTCATATTCTTTGCCGCAATAGTCGGCTCTTGGCTTCCGTTCTGCTTTTCTACAGAATCTACTAACTGTAAATCTTGTTTGAATTTACTGCCTTCTTTTATTATTGAATATTTTTTCTTTCTTTCTTCATGTTGCCTTACTAATTGTAACATCCAATCCTTTGTTGTTTCTATGTATGTTAGTAAGCCAATAGTTGTTGTCTTGTATGACAATTCCAGCTGAATAAGACCTCTTCCACCTTCTTTACGGGGTATGTATAGACGGTTTACATCAGCCTTTGGATGATGCATCTTATGCTTAGAAAGAAGCTTTCTTGTTTTAGCATCCATTCGTCTGATGTGGTTTAGAGTCCAGTTTAAGATGTTAAAGCTATATTGGACAACTAGGATTGCAAGGCTATTAATGGCCATAACTCTGTTCTGTGAATTTAATTCAGTTTTTAATATCATTCGTAGCCTTCTATAGTACTCTTTACGCACTATTTCTTTCATTTTTTATGATGAATGTTTTCGCTCTCATTTACACCTAGGTATTTATAAGCTTCTTCTGCTTTCAATTCTTTTATTGTTACAGCAGGGTCTAGGCTAATTGAGGATGTTTCTTGTATTGATCCACGTAAAACTGTAGCTTTAGCACATTTATTCAAATTAAATTTCATTCCAATGTCTTCGCTGAAGCATTTTACAGTTTGCAGAAGACCTTCCAGTTCATTATCATTCTTAGCATATAACTTCAAGTCATCCATGTATAATAGATGGCTTATTTTCATTTGGCCTATTTTATAACCACATTCTGTCTTGTTAAGTTGACTGGTTAGTGCTATTAATGATATGCAGAATAGTAAGGGAAAATATGCAGAATAGTAAGGGATATATTATTATATATTATTATTATTATTATTATTATTATTATTAAAATATGCAGAATAGTAAGGGATATATTATTATTATTATTATTATTATTATTATTATTATTATTATTATTAACTGTTATTTAAAAGTGGATGAGACTATTACAGTTGTATTTTCTACGATAAAGCCACGTAGGAAAAATCTAGGAAAGAATGCAACTATAATAGTCCAAAATGGCTAAAAGAATAGCCAAAAGCGCTTGGACATACAGAAAATCCTGAAAATGATACATATTTTGTCGAGAAATAGAAACAAAAAGTTATACGAAAAATTAAATAGAAGACATAGTAAGGTAACTTGTCAGTCATCTTCAATGAAAATTGTAAAAAATACGGATTCCTTTCCAAATTCGAATGTGCTCTGTGGTGCAGTGGATTTCGGCTCAAAATGAGAAATCGGGGAGCCGAGTTCGAATTCTAGTTAAATTCCCTGTATTACACTTACGCGAAAATGCCCTTGAGAAAGATATTAATCTGTATCTTCCTTCCAGTTATGGGTTAAATAACAGAACAGATTTGGTTCTATAGCCTTGGCTTGCAAGCAGTCAGCCGCAGAAAGCAATGGCAAGCTATTGCCCAGTCAGTCATGTCTCTTTCGAGACATGATTACCCAAGCGTGTATCACGTATGGCACTTAACTGACTGACTCCAAATATGTGTGCATTTGTATATATATATATATATATATAATCTAAGTTTCTCTAATATCTCCTTCAAACGAAGGAGTTTTGATATTTTTCACTGCTCTTATTGTTTTAGCATTGTTTCCATGAAGTATTTTTCTGACTACTTTTCACGTAATCCCCTCATTTAATGCATCTTCTTTATCATTTTCTTCCTAGTCATGGCTTCCCAAAACTTCCGATGCCTAAGCAATAACTTTTATTCTTAGTAATTACCTGAGTTCCTGTTTTGTCATCCATTTATACAAGTTTCTTGGTTATATTAGATGCTGTGTGCGTCTGTCCCTCTTGGTTTCTGACTGTTCAAAATACAACAGTGCTGCTGATGTAGCGAACATGTTGGGGAAGTTTTTGAAGGAATGAAGGGACTTGTTGGCACTCTCTGTATCAACCGAAGTTATTGTGTAAACACGCAATACAATGAAAAAGCTAATGTTTCACGTGAAGCCCAAAGGCATATGGTTAATAGTTAACGGAGTCTACAGATTTATTGTTCTATTTAATGTTAGCTAACTGTTTTTTGTAGATTTCTTAATGATTAAAAATATTTAGTTTTTGGCCTTACATTTCTCTACAGATTTAAAAGAAAATGATATAAAAGAAATTATGGAGTCTTTTGATATATATATATATATATATATATATATATATATATATATATACAATACTTGCCATAATTTTTACGCTACTGTAGTTAAAAAAATTATGCATTTCATACTGTTTTACTATTTATTGCTAATAAATTATCAATTCTAAATGAAAATAGAATGTTTTTTATGATATTATTACTTTGCAAAAACTTTACAAAGCAGCCGATAAGAAAAGCAGAGAGCACAAACACTGGACACCAGAACGTTTCATTTGATGGACATGTTATTGTGCAGTATTAAAAAAATAACCATTCTATATATAAACAGAGTGTGCTTAAGCTACCCTAGTAGACAGATATAAGTAGATGGGATTGCCCAGTCACGCGCATATAGTCAACAGATCATCAGTGCGGCTAGACATCTTTTCCAGCCGAGATCCAAACGCGATGAACTTCACATCAGTCAGGGATTCTATCCCTAAGCTATCGGAAATGAATGATAAATTTTATCGTGTTACATACATTATGTAAACAAATGCCATTAACCAAAATCTACCATTTCCCAAAATTGCTCATTCGTCAGACGAGAGCATACAAGCCTGCTTCACTGTATTACACCTCAGCATTGTGGCTAGACAGCCGATTGCTTCCAGTCAGAATTCAAACAATTAATGTCACACACACACACACACACACACACACACACACACACACATACATATCGCCATCGATTAGAGGGTCGTTGATGATACTGTAAAGTCTTTATACGTTTAAGTGTATTAGCCCTACTCTACCACTTCATCTTCCGCGACAGTTATAGTGGTTGCCAACCAAGGATGTACAACACAATCTACCTTGCTATTTAAACTATAGCTGAAGTAAGAAATGGATTATTACCTTTTCTAATGGTATTTTCAACTAGGTGAATGCAATGAATTCAACTGAAAGTTGAACTCAGCACTTCTTTCTCGATATCCACTGCACCAGAACGCACATCCATAATCCTGTAAGCTATTAAAATCAACTTTATTACAGAACTACAAAACGTGTGAAAAAAAACAAACAAACAAGCAAAAAAACAGCAATAACATTCCCCGGAAGAGTATGTACAACTTCTTTGTTTATTTTTCATCTCGCTGAAAAGTGGTACACTTTAAATCTTTCTATTTCTGCTTCAATTTCATCAAAGGTCCTACTAATATATAATATACAGTATCAAGGTTATAGGCATTATTATTATTTCATAATTTTTTATTCCTCTAATTTAATTAATCGGCCTATTAAATCTGAAATGTAACCTTGTTCATTATTATTATTATTATGTCATTTTTTCATCATATTTCGATTTCTGCTTTGGTCTCACTACCAACCAAGTCTGCGGGGAGACCTAACGCAGGTCGTGGCGTGTTGTTATGACTCCATTTCATGTTTTTCTATCTTCCCTATCATCCCTAGCATTACATAGATAAAGTCTTCCTTAGTGTGTGGGCTGTACTTAATAAGACAATTTTTTGTATATGTCTTAAGCTGGGGTTTCCAGGGATTCTTTCAATGTGTTGTTTTGTTCCATTTTTTATCATTCCAAGTGCACCTACTATCACTGGCACAACTCTTGTTTTCAATTTCCACATTTTTTCTATTTCAATTTCCAGGTCTTTATATTTTGACAGTTTTTCAAATTCCTTGATTGCTATGTTACAATCCGCTGGACAAGCCATATCAATTAATAGAAAAGTTTTCTCCTTCTGGTTTTTAACAATAATGTCTGGCCTGTTTGCTTCAATTTTTCTGTCTGTGTAGATGGTGTAATCCCATAGAATGGTTACATCTTCTATTTCTGTAACCGGTGCTGGGTGATGTTCATACCATTGTTTGTTTACAGCTTTTCTATAATGTTTGCACATTGCCCAATATAAATATTGCCCAACACTATCGTGGCGATTTTTATATTCATTTGGAGCAAGCACAGAACAGTCTGAGATTAGGTGGTCTATTGTTTCTTGGTGTTTATCACAAAACCTGCATTTTGGATCCATATTATTATGCATAATATTTGCCTGAAAGTTTCTAGTGAAAAGACTTTGGTCTTGTGCTGCAAGAATAAAGCCTTCAGTTTCAGACTTTAATCCAGATGCACGTAACCATCGATGAGTATTAACTTTGTCAACATTGGATTTATTGGCACGTTCTGGATATTGGCCATGCAGAGGTTTGTCTTGCCAGCGCTGTTTCATCTGTTCAAGAACTTTAAATTTGGCTTTCATTTTCATATTCTTTGCCGCAATAGTTGGTTCTGAGCTTCTGTTTTGCTATTCTACATAATCTACTAACTGTAAATCTTGTTTCTTTTTACTGCCTTCTTTTATAATTGAACATTTTTTCTTTCTTTCTTCATGCTGCCTTACTAATTGTATCATCCAATCCTTTGTTGTTTCTATGTATGTTAGTAAGCCAATAGTTGTTGTCTTGTATGACAATTACAGCTGAATAAGACCTCTTCCACCTTCTTTACGGGGTATGTATAGACTGTCTACATCAGCCTTTGGATGATGCATCTTATGCTTAGATAGAAGCTTTCTTGTTTTAGCATCCATTCGCCTGATGTCATTTAGAGTCCAGTTTAAGATGTTGAAGCTATATTGGACAACTGGGATTGCAAGGCTATTAATGGCCATAACTCTTCTGAGAATTCAATTCAGTATTTAATATCATTCGTAGCCTTCTATAGTACTCTTTACGCACTATTTCTTTCATTTTTTATGGTGAATGATTTCACTCTCATTTACACCTAGGTATTTATAAGCTTCTTCTGGTTTCAATTCTTTTATTGTTACAGCAGGGTCTAAGCTAATTGAGGATGTTTCTTGTATTGATCCACGTAAAACTGTAGCTTTAGCACATTTATTCCAATTGAATTTCATTCCAATGTCTTCGCTGAAGCATTTTACAGTTTGCAGAAGACCTTCCAGCTCATTGTCATTCTTAGCATATAACTTTTAGTCATCCATGTAAAATAGATGGCTTATTTTCTTTTGGCCTATTTTATATCTACATTCTGTCTTATTAAGTTGACTGGTTAGTGCTATTAATGATATGCAGAATAATAAGGGAGATAAAGATTCACCTTGAAATATACCTCTTTTGATGTTTATTTCATCAGACTTATAGGTTCCATTTATATGATTGAGGTAAAGGGTTGTTTTCCACATAGACATGCACTGTTTGATGAAATTGATGATGGCGGGCGATATCTTGTATATATTTAAAGTCTTTAAAATCCAGAGATGGGGCACACTATCGAATGCCTTTCGATAATCTATCCAGGCAGTACTAAGATTTTTCTTTGTACTGTAGCAGTTTTCCAGGATCATTTTGTTAATTAGCAAGTGGTCTTTACATCCATAACAGCCACGTTTGCACCCTTTTTGTTGAAGCGGTATCATGTCATTTCTGTCTAAGAATAAATATATCTGTTTTGTTAAAATAGATGTTAATAGTATATATGTTGTCGGAAGACATGTAATTGGTCTGTAGTTTTTCGGGTTATTATTATTATTATTATTATTATTATTATTATTATTATCAATTGTTACATTATACTTAGACTTATTTTTTATACGTGAACGGGGCTTTTATAGTTGTATTTTCAACGTTTATTTAGCAAAGGATAGATACTAGGGAACAATAAAATATAATATATTAAAATATCGGGAAAGATAATAATCCGAAATCTCCCGTAAATACAAAAGATCATGTCAATTTTAAACAGTTAATGTGTAGAAAAAACTTATATTAACATACAAAAATAAATAGAAGACATAGCCACAGTTCTTTGTCAGGTATTTTTCATAAAATTTGTATGAAATAGGGATTACTCTCCAGATACACAATCTACAAACTAATTTCGCATCGTTTTTCATTAAGTGTTATCTGCTTATTTTTCTCGTAATCCTCTCATTTAATATATCGCCTTTATCATTTTATCCAAGAACTTCCAATTTCCTAAGCGATGTCTTTTACTTCTTGTAATTTTTTAAGTTGCTTTCTCTCATCCATTTACACAATTTCCTTGGTTATATTAAATGCTGTTTTCCTCTGCGCCTCTTCGTCAGCAAACACTCTTTGCTCATTGCTCTTTGCCTCATAAAATTTTCATGCCTCTTTACCTGATCCTAACAAAAATTGTTATTATTCGTTGCTCACATATTTTTTCCGTTGTATTCTCAGTATGATTTAAATTCTCTTAGCATTTTTGTTTTTTTTTTTTGTTTTTTTTTTTACCTTACGGAACATCCAGTTGAAAATATCATTTCCCGTACGATCCCTGAAGTCAAGAACTGGTCGGTACCAAGATTGGCAACCGCTTGGAAGTATCAAGGGCTGTAAGTTTCTATGTGCAGATAGTATAATGGATAATTACACAATTTTCTATTGTGTGTGTCGTGTAAGGTTTGTCTTTTTGTTAATATCCATGATCCGAGTTCTGCTTGCCATTTACACAAACTCAATAATTAAGTTGTTTGTTCCTTTCTTTTGCCCATTTTGCCTTCACTATATGCTATGGATACCAAATCCCATGTAACAAGTAATTCATCTTGACTCAGAGGCACAAAACATATAACCTATTTCCTAAAAATATTCTACCTATTTTTATTAATTTAAACAATAATTCAACCTTTACAAGTTTTAGTCTAATGAAAATGCAATTATACAATTAAAAAAATTCGAAATAGCATCCTTCCATTATAATATATTATTAGTGGTTGAATTGTGTGAAGAACGGACACGACTCTTATGATAGTATAGATTTTAATTTCTATAACTTATGACCTAACATCTACTTGTAATGATTATTTTAATATTTAATTCTTTCACATTGTAATAATCTATTCTTCTAATTTTGCACCCCTCCTGCAATATATTGTTTAAAGATACACCCAGTCTCAAACATACAAGTAATGCGGTAGCAAAATAAAAAGATGAAGAAATTACCAACTCTGTATATCCTGGCATATCAGACGTTAAACATTTTGAAAAACAGTTATTTGTGACGATTTTCCAAAATGATACTAAGCTTGAAATCCTGAACAAGTAGTTGTTCAGAGGCTTTTAGAAGTATCTGACACCACTTAATTTTACTTTTAATTTTAAATTGCATATCTTATGATTTTATTATGTTGTGTAGTGTTACAAACTCAGAGGAAGAGGTAAACATTCAGTTACCTCATGTGCAATAGCTGTTGGTTTTATACTCTTTGTGACTTCCTGTGTACATGAGTTAGCATATCTGTCTGTACCGAAGGAGTTTTATTTCCTTATTTCCCTTGGAACTCTTTTTGGGAACTTTTGTCTACTCGATTTCTTTCTCTCTTTAATATTGACTAAATATTGAAGATAAGATGATGGATCTTTTTTCATTTAAATGCATTTCCCACAATTGTTTATATTCAGAGTCTATACTGTTCTCGATTTCTTTGTCATGTTTGTCTTGCGTTGACATGACACTTTCGCTTTCATTACTTTCATTCACTGTCGATTTTTTCATCGCTTCCATGTGGCAATTTAATTTGGTCTGAATGTGCTAATATTCTATTTCCACTTTTATCACTTATAATGTACGGTCTACTTTCATTATGAATCTTACCTAATATTTATTCTGCGAAAATACAGAAATATGAAAAAAAAAACAAGCGGGCGAATTGCGATCGGTCATCACTGTCTATCCTATACTTTGTTCATGGGGTTACATAGGAGGAAAGTTATGGGAAGGAGTAACAGTTTATAGGGGGTGTCTGGAAGCGGATTAGAGGTCATATTCAAGCTTGGCAGCGATGTTTGCTTTGTCAGCTTTGGCAGAGTTTTGATCAAGGCGAGAGTAAACCGTAGTGTCGTCAGCCTATATGTCTACTTGGGATCTTATCATATCGAGGAGATCATTAATGTAGATCAGAAAAGCGTAGGACGAAGAATAGAACCTTGGGGTACACCCGCATTTGTATTGGGAAATATGTTCGTTCAATACTA
Source organism: Ascarosepion bandense (assembly GCA_037127315.1). Taxonomy (NCBI): domain Eukaryota; kingdom Metazoa; phylum Mollusca; class Cephalopoda; order Sepiida; family Sepiidae; genus Ascarosepion; species Ascarosepion bandense. Next base: position 565,511 of record JBBBDQ010000777.1, read on the forward strand.
CCGTCATTGTGCGATATGAAAGGAATGATTCATGCAAGACCCTTTCAGACGGTTTGGGGATATCTAGGGCAACAGTTCGGGCTTTATTGTTCTTGTCGAGAACCCAGTGAAAATCACTATTCCTTGTCTGTTGTAAAGGTATGGTCGAAAATTTTGTTGATTAAATTTGTTATTGTTTAGTACACTTTACAGAGTCTCTAGTAGTCTTTGGAACCAAACTTACGGGATGCTATGCGCTGCTTCATTCTGGCTGCAAACAGCAGCTTAGCTTTTTTAAGTATCTTCTTGCAATCATTGTGAGCAGAGGCAAAGAGGCGCCTGTTATGGTCTAATGCCTGACACTGATAAAGCCGGAAGAAGTGATTTCGATGGGCGATAACGGCCGAGGAATTAGAGGAGAACCAAGGGGACGAGTGGGATTTAAGTCTCAATTTTCTGGCTGGAATGAAAGGTTCGATGCTAGCCTTAATCCAAGGGGAGATCCCAGCAGTGCAGTCCTCACTAAATCTTTCCCGACAATCTAGACCTTTTTTAACCCCGGGAAATCTGATCGAGGACGGAGCCCTTTCGGAAATACTTGTTGAATACAACCGTCACAATCAGTACAACGATTTGCGACAGCTGTACGTACATTTCCTCGGGTAATTTTTGTTCCTGTTTTGTTACTAACCTAAGTTCTCTACTTGTCGCTCTTGTAATGCACTGCGACTATGTTTGTGTAAATTGTTTTTAATTATCAAATTTAGATTTGGTATATTAGGGTTTTGGTTATATGTAGGAATTCTAAGACCGGCCATGTTTGTTTTTCTTTATTTTATTGTTCCCTTTTCCTCCCTTGCTAACTGGACACATGGCTTTGAGGTGTTTTCTCCCACTCCAATGTATTCTGCCCTCATACCACTCTCTGTTACTGCTTACTTAGAGGTAGTTAAACTTTCCAGAACTGAATAGAGAAAACAAAATGAAGATAATTTTTGAAATTTTCTTAACTTGTTTCTGTCAGTCAGCCTGCAACTGGTATGTTTTAGCCAGTGTGATCTAATTTTTTGAATATATATTTTAATTTTTTTCTTCCTTTTGGTTCTTATATTTTTTGTCTAATTTTTGTTCCTGTTTTGTTACTAACCTAAGTTCTCTACTTGTCGCTCTTGTAATGCACTGCGACTATGTTTGTGTAAATTGTTTTTAATTATCAAATTTAGGTTTGACTTAGTATAAATTAAAACTTAGTTAACTTCAGGCACACATTTATTCTTTCTTTTTTTTTTAATTGGAGTAGATAGTACCTTCTATCGCCCGGTCTCACACTCCACCCACTTCTTTTGGACAGGAGTAGAGGTGATCGCCTTGTTTCTTGTTTAGGAAGGGGTTCCCGGTTGATCTCTCTCTTTTTCGGTCTTTATGTCGGTTCGGCTGGAAGCTTTTGCAGTTGGTGAGTATGGTGGCAATGTCTCTTCATTCTGAGGGTACCGGGTTGGCAGTTTCCTAGTTGCTGCTTCCGACTGGTAGTTAGGAGCCCGAACTCTTGCGTAGCGTCTTGAGAGGCTGCTCTGATCAACAGTTGAATAATATCGGGGTTCCTGTAGTGCCATTTCGCGCGTTGGACGGGCGTCCATGCATGAATTTCCGATGGGCAACCCCGAGGCCACATTATGCTGCAGGCGGCGCCATTCACCATCCTTCATCTGCTGCAATGAACGACCATCTGACCCTACTCTAGACCTCTCTCTATCCACAACTATAACCAGAATGAAATTAAACAAACAAAATAGCAAGCCTAAACCAGCTAGTCGTAAATCGCCCAAACCTATCTGCGTTACGTTCACAAATATACGAGGTATTCGCAGTAACTTTAATAGTGTAGAATCTTTCCTTCTAACTAACTCACCTGATATCTTAGCTATATGTGAGACTAACCTTGACCCTTCTATCCCCTCTTCAGAGCTGTTCGTTCCTGGTTACCTTCCTCTCTTCAGGAAGGACTCCAATGTCCATATGCATGGGCTTGGTGCATATGTCAGCGAACAACTCTCCCTAGCCAGGGTCACATCTCTTGAATCCCTTGATCATTCCTTCATGTGCTTCCGTCTCTCACTTCTAAGCTCGGTTAGCTATCTCTTCTTCCTCTACCGCTCCCCCTCCTCCTCTGACTGTAAGGTACTTGATAGCATCTCTACTAATATCGACAGGGCCATTTCTTCTCACCCATCTGCCCATATATTTGTGTTTGGCGATTTTAACGCCCACCACACCAAGTGGCTTGAAAACTCAGCCACCGACCTTGCTGGGATCCGCACCACGCACTTTTCAATAGCCCAAGCTCTAACGCAAGTGGTGGACTTCCCCACGCGTTTCTCTAAAAATCCTAACGGAAGGGACTCTTTACTCGACCTTTGCTTTACATCCATCCCAGACTCCTGCACTACCAGGCAACTCTGCCCCCTCGGAAACTCTGACCACGCCGTAGTCTCCGTAAACATATCAATCAGCACTAACTCTACCCAAGAAAACCAGACCAGCAGAATATCATACTGCTACCAAAGAGCCGACTGGGACTCGTTCAGGGACTTCCTCTGCGACGTCCCCTGGAACAACGTCTTCGATCTTCCTGTCGTAGACTGTGCCTCCAAAGTCTCCTCTTGGGTTAAGGCTGGCATCGATGCTTTTATCCCGGCCAGGAAATTCCAACTAAAACCAAATTCGTCCCCCTGGTTCTCACCTGCTTGCTCGGCCGCGATTGCCCACCGGAACCATTTCTTCCGGCTCTATCGAAGCTACTCGTCGAACCAAAACAGGCGCCTTTTCACCTCAGCACGGAACAAGTGTAAAAAAGTACTGAACGAAGCCAAGAGGGCGTTTGCTACCAGAATTAGGCAACGCATAGCATCCTCTAAGTTTGGCTCCAAAGATTACTGGCGACTATGCAAAAGCGTGCTCAGCAGGAACAAGACTTCAATACCCCCACTAATCAATGAATTTGAAGTTCTCACCTCCCCAGCCGACAAGGCTGAATGCTTTGCCCGTAGATTCTCAACCAATTCGACACTGGACTCGTTAGGAATACCTACACCAGACTTCCCACCCAGAACTAAGGCTCAACTAAATAACGTCCACATAACACCCTCGCTGGTCGCCAAGATAATTAAACAACTTGACCCACACAAAGCGAGCGGCGGTGACGGAATCACAGTCATAGTACTGAAGAAATGTGCCCCAGAACTCTCCTCTGTCCTCTCTAAACTCTATAACCTCTGCCTATCTGCTTCCTGCTTTCCTGCCTGTTGGAAGTCCTCCTGCGTAGTTCCTATATTTAAGAATTCTGGCGAACCCTCAGACCCCGCCAATTACCGTCCTATTAGTCTCCTTCCAATCTTTGGCAAAGTTTTCGAAGCCATTATCAACGCCGAGGTGATTCAGCATATTATGGCCAACGGGCCACTCTCTGACAAACAGTACGGGTTTCGCTTCACCAGGTCTACTGCTGATATGCTAACGACCATTACCGAGTACATATACCAGGCACTCGACAAGAATGGTGAAGCCCCAACCGTTGCCTTGGATATCTCCAAAGCATTCGACAGGGTCTAGCATGCTGGCCTCTTGTGCAAACTGCGGAGCTATGGGATAACTGGACATCTGTTTGACCTCATCCAGTTTTTCCTCTCTAACCGCACATTGAAGGAGGTATTAAATGGACATGCCTCCCAAAACTACCATACGAACGCAGGCGTCCCTCAAGGTTCCATCCAAGGTCCCACGCTCTTTCTGATCTACATTAATGATCTCCCCGTCACCATTAGATCCCAAGTTGGCATGTATGCCGACGACACAACAATCTACTCTCGCATCGATCAGAAACCAGTTCTGGACGACAGAGTGAACCTCGCTGCCGTACTTGAAAGGGACCTCCATTCCGTAGTGGCCTGGGGTAGGAAATGGTTGGTAAGTTTCAATGCCTCTAAAACAAAGCTGTTATCAACTAACCACCATAGACAATCGCATCTACCTCCAATTAGCATGGGACAGGCTAGCCTCCCAGAGAGTAAAATACTACGCCTCCTTGGCCTTACACTCTCGGCGGACCTCAAATGGAATGACTATATTGAATCCATTGACCAATCTGCTGATATGAAAATGGGCTCCCTGTGCAGGGCCCGGAAATTTTTCCCACCTGAATCTTTTCTGCACATATACAAATCCACCATCCGCCCGTGTATTGAATATTGCTGCCATATCTGGTCGGGTGCCCCTGCTGCTCTCCTTGGGCTTCTCGACAAAATACAAAGGAGGATCTGTAACGTGGTTGATACTGACTTGGCAGACCGGCTGCAGCCGCTTTCTCACCGGCGTGATGTGGCTTCCCTGTGCCTCTTCTACAAGTACTTTCATGGCTTCTGCTCCGATGAGCTGAGATCACTGGTGCCGCATAAGCAGGAATTTACACGGGATACTAGATTAGCAACTAGGTCCCACCCTTTTACAGTTAAACAAATAAGATGTAACCGTAAATTCTACTCCAACAGCTTCTTTTCTCGCGCTTCCCGCCTGTAGAACTCCCTTCCACAAGTCTGCTTTCCCGACAGTTACAATCTCCAGGTGTTTAAATGTAGGGTCAATAGACACCTCCTATCACACTAACTCCCAACTATTCTCACAACACTCTCATCTACCCAACCCTCATTCTCAGTATCCTTACCCGCCTATCACCCACCCTCTGACATTTCCTATATTTAATCAGCCTTTCTCCACTCTACGTAGCCCCCTGCGCAGTAGTGGCAGTGACATGCCTTGTTCGGGGTGAAACGCTTATAAAAAAAAAAAAATATGCCACTGCCGACTCTCTCAATGACTAGTGAACTTCGCTCTCAATGATCTAACACTCGCAACAAGCTGCTTGCTAATGCTGCTCTCGAAATGCCTCCAAAGAATCTCGCACATATCGTCGGCTGACCTGAGAGTACACTCCTCCGTGTCCTTGACCTCTGCAATATTTCGATCACCAACTCGAGGGATCTCTTTTTTCGGCAATTCTGCCCCCTTGCTTACGGCTTTGTTAGTCGCCTTTTTTAACCAATGCCTAATTACCTGACCCTGGTACCGCTTGCTAGGCCTGCCTAGATAATGCTATCTCTAGGAGATACCCCCCGCCGCCGTCCAGGATAAACTATCTTTGTGTGTTTACACCTTGTGAGCTATAGCTAGGAAAATTCGACAGCTGTAGTCAGCAATGAAAGGCCTAATTCTATCCTTAAACCTCTCCCAATTCCTATTCCCGATTAACTCCCCCGCTAATTCTTTATGCACTAATTTAGTTATCTGTTGCCGGAAGGCCCGCTTGTCCAGTAAAGACAACGAGATTGTGGTCCGAATATCCTAACCAGTAAAATCTAGCAAATCTACATCGACACTTCTTAATGACAATCTATCCAGATAGATAATTAAACCTCTGTCTATATGTCCGGCCTCTATTTTCTTCTCGGTATGTGTGTTTTTCACCGGTGGTATTACCGGTGGCACTTGTCTCGCCTCTAGATTTTATCCGGGACATATTTTTAACAAGTCCCCACTCCGCTCCACATGGCCAACAATGTGTTATACGGCCTTCCACTACAACGAACAGTTTTCTATCGTGACAAAATGTCGGGCACTTTTACAAAGTTTAGCCGGTCTAATGTCCCATTAATGCAAATATCGTTTGTAAGGACACCCGCCTTACATGCTACGCGATACACCCCTCCACAGAGCCACACTGGGAGAAGAATATTCTCCACATGTTCGCATGAGATTTTCACGGTTACTCCGTGACCAATAATCTTAGTTCGGCAGGTTGGCAGGCACTCCGTCTGAAGCTTGATTCCTTTCATAGTATGCCAACCAACGTTATTGGCCTCTTACTCCAAACTTAAATGCATGTCCTTCATCGCGAGGGACAGTCTTGCCAATATCTCTAGCATAATATTTAAGCTTTTCAGAGCCTCCTTGATGCTCTTCCTTCTGACACCGATAAACGTTTTAGTTTTGACATCTGATGTAAACAGGGAGATCGTTTTCGCCGCAGTAACGTTCACCACCTACGGAATAATCACCAGTTCATTTCCATTAATGTAGGCTTTGTATTTTTTCTGTATTTGTTGGTAATATGAGGAATACTTTTTAAGTTGGATCTTAGTTCACACCGACGTTTGAAAACGGATGGCTACCCGCAATACACAAAATTCAAACAAAAGTTCCACAAAAAAATCGACGAACAACGAAGCTAAAAATAGACAATATAAATACAAGTTTAAAAATAACGTACTTAGAAAAACATCACGAAATCGCAAAATGTTAATGACATGCTGAAATCTAATTATTGGTATTAGCCTTTAAGTCTTGATTCTTGTATGTTAGATTCACTATTTTTTATACCTTAGTTTTTTTATTAATGGCATAAGACATGGTCCACTGGGTTCGAATTTCTGTACCTCTGAGGGCAGGTGGGTTTTTCATTTTGCCAGAAAGTGGTATTGTTCTTTATATTAGCAACATTCTAGTAAGAAATGGTTTTCTTTCTCCTTTCAGTTGTAGGTATATTTTTAGTCCATTTTTAACAGTTTGCACCATTCTTTCTGTCAATCCGTTTAATTGTAGATAATATACTGGATCTTATATAGTTTACATCCAATATTTTTCAACCATTGGCATAGTTCTTCGTCGCAGAAATCTTGGGCTTTGTAGGATATAAAAGTTTTGAAATTTCGTTCCTTGAAAATATGATCCTTAATGTTTGATAAATGGTCAATTTTTTTCTTTGACTCATGTATTACTTCTGACCAGCCGGACAAGTAATGAACCTCAGTGTCGACAATACCTCGACATGCAAAATAATATTGCCGTTCAAGTGTAATATAACAATCTGGCCCCACCCGAGGAAGTGATGCAAGCGATGGTGTTTCCCGTCGGTGAAGGGGGCGGCGAAACGACAAGACAGGTGTTTGTGAAATACATCCTGTCGAGGCCGGAGCGGATGTCGTTTTGACCTTATTTCCGACAGCGGCGGAAATGGCTACAGAGGCAAACAGATCAGGTGTCTCTTAGAATTACGTGGGCGTTGCGTGGGCGAGGCAAAACCGGAAGGAAAGTCCCGGTTCTAGAAGACTATATAAAGACCTCGACACACGGATTCGCCAGCAGAGAACGGCCAGTGGAAGCAGAGAAACATCACAGGCAAGACTACACTCCCGTCAACCCATTCTATGTGCGCTCTCACCCTTCCGTTCTCTATTCCACACGGTTCGTCGTCATTAATAAAAATATAACCTTATATTTTTATATATGCGTGTTTGTTGTTTTGTCGTCGTACGGCGATATATAACATACGCAAATTGGTGCCCAGTGACTTGCTGTTTTAAGACAACAACAACAACAAAACAGATAGATACGAGCTTGGTTACCACGGCGACAATTGAAATTCAACGGAATTAAAACTACCAGATAGAAGACGAAAATAGAAAGCAACCGGACGACATCAACGAAAGGTAGGTGACTTTTGATTCGATCTTGTGTGTGTTCTGCTCTTGTTCATCAGTTATATTTTTATAAAAAAAAAATGGAACAGCATACTTTTGCCGATTTTGTTCAAGGTCTGACCCTAGAATTGAGAAATGTGGCTTGTTCGGTGTCGAACACTTTAAGGGGAGAATCTTTTTTAAAAAATATACAGCCATTAGCATGCAAAGAAGATGGTGGTTATAGTGCTTGGTTGGAGGATATGGAGAGGTATTTTAAAGTTGTGCGCGTGGCAGAAGAAGACAAGTGTCAGGCAGCTCTTCTCACAACAAGGGGAGCTGTTGGACACTATGTATATAGACTAAACTCTAGTAACCCACAACTCACATGGAAGGAGTTAAAAACTTCTTTAAAGGAATATTACGGATTGGTTTTAGACCCCGACGCACGGTTAGTCGAATTAGTGAACATTAAGCAGGGTAGAACGGAGGGGGTGCAGCACTACATGCAGAGAGTAGTACGCCTAGCGGAGGGCGCATATGTTGGGGTTGACGGGAGGAATGAAGTTGTGACAAAACAAGTTCTAGGATTTTTCATAAAAGGTCTAAGGGATCGGGAAATAAAGATGGCAGTTATGAAGGATGAGCCACAAACACTAGAGGCTGCCTATCAGAAAGCGTTATCTGAGTTGAGATGGAAAATTCGACTCGACGCAAACTCTGAATACGAAGAGGAGCCTATGGAAATTTGTCACTCTCGGAGACGGGTACCGATAGAAGCCGTAAGCCCCGCTAAATCTAATAATAATAATGATAATAATAGGAATAAGAACAATAGAAAAGTTGGTAATAGGGGAACTAAATACAAGCCTCGTGAGCGGGAGAGGAACGGGAGCGTTGTTAGGTGTTGGAATTGTGGGAAAGAAGGCCACATAGCGAAATTTTGTAGACGCGCCCCGGGAAACGGTAGAGGTCCGTTCGTGCGACGCCCAACGAACGGAACAAGACGGTACCAACGCACATAGTTGGTAATATGGGCGCGCCAAATTCCATCTTTATTAGAATAGAACGTAGACCTTATAGGGCATTGGTAGATACGAGAGCAGAGGTATCGGTTATAAGCTGTAGGGTATTTAAAAAATTGCGACTGGGACTTGAACTGCAAAAGAGGGACATTAAACTTCGAACTGCGAATGGATCCCCGTTATACGTTGAAGGCCTTTGTCGTCTACAGGTTCAGATAGGAAGTAAGTCCATACCCCATGATTTTTTAGTCGTGAAAAATCTCAATAGAAACGTTATACTTGGCCGAGATTGGCTGATGCAGAACGGGGTGAGAATGTATTTCGATTTGGGGGCATTGAAGATTGGTGAAGAATACGTGGCATTAGAGGAGGATGTTCATATTTCCTCTATTGTTAGGTTAACTCAAAAAGTAACATTAAGACCTCAACACCTGCATGCTTGTCTGGGATTAACCAGGCTGAGAAATGGACGTGGCAAAGAATATGAAATCGAACAGCTGAGTAGTGGATATGTTAGCAAGTTATGTGGTATATCAGTAGCCAACGCAGTTGTAAAAATGCCAAAGTCTCGTAAGTTTCAGTTGCTGATAATGAATAACACTAACCAGACAATCACTTTGAGACGGGGGTGTCCGCTGGCTAAATTGGAAAGGGCAGGTAATATTACTGAAATTACTATGCCCGATAAACAAAATAATAAAATTCCTGATGTAGATTTGGAACAGGTACATGTACCGGAGGAATTCAAACCTGAAATTAACAAGTTGCTAAAAAGAAATCGGGACATGTTCGCCCATATTGCACACCCCTCAAACAACGAAAGACAATGGATTCAGCAATCGACGAAATGATGCAGGCAGGTGTAATTGAGAGATCCAATAGCCCGTGGGGTTTTCCAGTAGTTTTAGTAGAGAAGAAAGACGGTGGTAAGAGATTTTGTATAGACTTTAGAGCACTTAATAAGATTACAAAGAAATATGCTCGACCTCTTCCTGTCATCGATGATATACTGGCATCACTTGGTTTGGCAAGGTACTTTTCGAAGCTTGATTTAAAATCAGGGTACTGGCAAGTTAAGCTTCATGATGATGACAAAGAAAAAAGTGCATTCACCTGCCACAAGGGTCTGTTTCATTTTAATGTTATGCCATTTGGACTTGCAAACGCACCCGGCATCTTCCAGGAATTAATGTCAGTTGTTTTACAGGGACAGGAAGATTTTGCTCTGGCATATTTAGATGATATTCTGATATTTTCAAATACGGTGGAAGATCATTTAAAACATATAGACACAGTCTTGAGTAGTCTACGTAAGCACAACCTTAAACTGAAGCCAGCTAAGTGTGAGTTCTTTAAGAAAGAGACCCAATACCTGGGGTTCAAGATAAGTGAAGAGGGAATACAACCAGACCCCAATAAAGTCAAGGCTATAGGTCAATTTCTACTCCAACCACTGTTAGGCAAGTAAGAGCTTTTATTGGGATGACCTCATACTATCGCCGCTTTATTAGAAATTTCTCTGATATAGCCGAACCGCTGGTCAATTTGACAAGGAAATATGCACGATTCCAATGGGACGATGCTTGCCAAACCGCTTTCGATACACTAAAAACGAAGCTCGCGGAGATGGTAACACTAGCCTATCCCAACCCAAATAAAGCGTATAGGTTATATACTGACGCATCCGATCAATCGATTGGCGCATGCCTATCCCAGGTGGTGTACGATAAGGAAAATAGGAAGGATGTAGAAAAACCAATTTATTTATTGTCCCATAAATTAAGTGACACACAAACGAGGTGGTCAACTATAGAGAAAGCGGCTTATGCCATACACTATGCTCTTCAAAAACTGAATCACTACCTGCATGGCGCAACATTCACAATATACACTGATCATAGACCCCTGGAGCACTTACTTAACTCGCCCATACAAAATAAGAAGATACAGACTTGGGCTCTGAGCATGTCTGGCTACAATTGCAGCATACAGTATCTTAAGGGTAAGGATAATGTTTGAGCGGATCTCTTATCACGCGCTGTTGATGTGAACGAAGACCATATTGCTTCTCCAGTACAGATAGATGATAGAAATTACTTGGTTAGTGTTATAAACTCCAACCTAATGGAGCCGGAAGAATTAGCAGCCCATAAAAATGTCGGAAATTCACCAGAGGCACCCGAACGGCCCACATTGAAAGGAATAGACATAATCAGGGAGCAAGAATCAGACAAAAACATCTTAGACCTGAAGATTAGATTACGAAATGGTAGGGCTACCAAAGCAGAACAGAAGAGATATATAGTAATGGATGAGGTGGTGTACTATTTGTCTCAACCTGATGATGAACCCCTCATCAGGCTGTATGTACCATCTCACCTTAGAAAAAGGGTGCTAGTTCAATACCATGATGACAGTGGTCATATGGGGGTGGATAAGACATTCCACTCAATAAAACAAAAGTATTTCTGGCCTTGTTTACTTAGAGAAATAAATGATTTCGTAGGTAAATGTATCCCGTGTCAGACAAGAAGCCTAAAGAAGCAGCAACCCCACATACAGGAATGTGACTTCCCTCCTTTTCCTCTCGCAAAGATTGCTTTAGATGTCTCAGGACCATACCCAAAGACCCATTCAGGTAACCAATACATAGTTACATTCATAGATATGCACAGTGGTTGGCCGGAGGCATTTGCGGTTCCTAACAAGAAGGCAGAAACAGTGGTACATCTCTTAGTTGACGAAATCTTCCCCAGATTTGGGACACCACTTCAGCTTTTAACTGATAATGGGCCAGAAAATGTCAACAGGGTAATGAAAAAGACATTAGAAGACCTAAATATACACCATGTGACAACTTCTTTTTATCACCCCCAGAGCAACGGTAAGGTTGAGAGGTTTCACAGAACAATGCATGATGTTCTAGCAAAAAAAATCGGCAACAACGAACAGTCGTGGGATGTTTACATTAACCAAATGTTGGCGGCTATCCGGTTTCATGTGAGCGAAACCACTAAGTTTTCACCGTATTACTTGCTCTACAACAGGGATGTTATTTTGCCATTGGACAATATACTGAGGCCTCGTCGCATATATTATGGTGATGAGCATCACCAAATTGCACTACAGGAAATGCATCGTAGCTTCACTTTAGTTAGGAATAATATAAGAAAAGCGAGGAGAGCCGCGATAGATAAGTCGCGTGGTAAGACGAAAAATACAACTTTTGAGGTTGGTGATTTGGTGTACTATAAGAATCACCAAAAGAAAGGGAAGTTAGATGTGCGCTGGCGGCCATATTATGTGATCATTAAAAAGACTGGCCCGGTCTCTTATAGAATTAGAGATCAGTTAACCGGCTCAGTCATTAAGACGCATGCTGAGCATCTTCGGGCAGCGTCCATTGATGAATGGAAAATCCCTACTTCCGATGGGCCGTTACGAAAGATTGTATTGGCTGCTCCAGTAGAATCCAGTGATTCGGATGACGAATCCGGAGCGGAACAGACCGACTTTCCAGTGCACAAAAATCGACACCAACGTGTGGAATCAGACGATGAGTCTGATGTTCCATTAATGGAGCGTCGCATCATGACGCGACGTAAAATGGCGAATAAAAACGTGTCAACTATTGATAATGATGATAGAATCGGTGGTATAAATAATGTTTCATCCACGTTCGAGGATGATTGCTCAAAGTGCGAAACGTCTGGATCTACTCATGTAGATCAGGGTTTTTCTAGGGAATCACCTAGCAGCGAAGATGTCCAAATGAGGCAAACGTCTGTTGGGGCAAAAAGCACGGATAGACCTGCAGATTCCACAGTTGATCGGAACAAAAAGAAAGAACAATTGAAAAGTCTTGTAGACTTATTGGCTGATATGCTATAGGATTGGGAAAGAAAGCAGTGGGAGGATTAACGATAGTTTAAGTGAAATAGTTAGGTCACCTTCCTTATAGCAAAACATGCGGAAGATACAAACTAAGGAATTACGAGTCACGGGTCCATTTTTTTAGACTAAATTAAGATAGATGAAACCTCTAATCCTCCACAAGTAAATTGCATGCGGATTAACGTTGGAATCAGGGTAATTTTCTTCGTTTTTTATTGAACATTTCTCGGTCAGACTATGAATGATATGTACTGCAGATAATGGCAGTTTTTCTGTGTTCAAACATAGTATGTTGAAATTAAATTAAATTAAATGAAGTTACATGTGTAACAATAAACTCGAGCGGAAACACGCATGGTGTTGGTCAAAGGTCATTTACTCGATGTCAGTTTAGAAACTGGGGCGCGGTTACCGCCTATGATCATATGGTCGTGCAGCGAGGCGTCTACGCGTATGGACAGAGTCGAGAAAGGAAACGAACATTGAAAGTTACAGAAACTTAAAAAAAAAAAAGAAAAAAAAAAGAACAATGAAACATCGAGCTGGGAGAACATTTTCCTCTGTATAAGTCCCAAGTAATTCTATCATCACTTTTGTGGCAGTCTCACTCATTTTGGCTTCCAACACTGCATCACGAAGAATACGCAAGAGATTCTGTGTTTTTTGTACAGGAAAATTCCACAATGGACACGAACATTGTTGGGTTGCCGATGTAGGCTCCCCCATATATTTTTTTTTGTTGTTTTGTTTGTTTCGGCGTGCACATGTTTTTGTTGTTTCGGCGTGCACATGTTTTGTACAATTGTCGGGCTTGTGTGGCATGGGGTGTGTGTGAGGGTGTTGCGCTTAAAATGTTCTTAGGTGAACATTTTGGAAAATGGGAGGGCGAGGAGTGTAATATAACAATCTGGCCCCACCCGAGGAAGTGATGCAAGCGATGGTGTTTCCCGTCGGTGAAGGGGGCGGCGAAACGACAAGACAGGTGTTTGTGAAATACATCCTGTCGAGGCCGGAGCGGATGTCGTTTTGACCTTATTTCCGACAGCGGCGGAAATGGCTACAGAGGCAAACAGATCAGGTGTCTCTTAGAATTACGTAGGCGTTGCGTGGGCGAGGCAAAACCGGAAGGAAAGTCCCGGTTCTAGAAGACTATATAAAGACCTCGACACACGGATTCGCCAGCAGAGAACGGCCAGTGGAAGCAGAGAAACATCACAGGCAAGACTACACTCCCGTCAACCCATTCTATGTGCGCTCTCACCCTTCCGTTCTCTATTCCACACGGTTCGTCGTCATTAATAAAAATATAACCTTATATTTTTATATATGCGTGTTTGTTGTTTTGTCGTCGTACGGCGATATATAACACAAGTAATCAATATCAAATCAAACGCCATTAGCATTAAGGCCCTTCTTAGATTCCTAGACGATATTACCTTTGAAAATTTCTTCCTGTGATTAAATATGACATCTAAGATTCTCTGGTCTAACATTAGTGGGAATGTCTTTCCAATTAAAAACTAATGAGCTCTATTTGTCGTCCATGTTATGGTCAATGCTTCATTCTCAATAATCGAATGACCATTCTGAATTTCAAAAATTGAATGTTCATTTGCGTCAGTTGTTCCTACTATTTTCTTTACAGGGTCTAATATTTCTACAACTAGCCCATAAGCCACGTATGTGTGTACACAATTTTAAATTTCAAAAGCCACTTTTGCTCCTCCTTGTTCCGAAAAAGTTCTACATTCTTTTTTTCTTAAAGCAGTAAATAGTCTATAAATTCAGTGTATCGCTCTAAATATGGTGTGTAGAAATCTACAAGTCCTAAGAAAGAATACAACTCATTTTTCACTTAGGACTTTAATTTTTAATATTTCCTCAATTATCTACTGGTCTAGAGATATGGCTTAGATATTCCTTAGATAAGGAATAATCTACAAATGATATTTGTTTAGTGTTTTGCACACAATTTCTTTCACTTATTGATAATCTAGTACTTTTCATCTCATTCAAATCCATACTGGTTTTGTTTTTTTATTTCTACGTCGTTAACAGAATCAATACAAATATCATACTGGTAGCATATTTTATCCCTTTTATATCACTGCTAATAACTTGCTCTATAGTTCTTTGAAACATGAAACTTACAGGCTTAATTCTATACTGTATTATCTTCCATGATAACAAGTTTATTGACATCTTTAGTGTTGTGACGTCTTTGAAGTCTTCAATAGATATTTGATCGTATGCCAACTTTGATCAGTTTTAGAGAAAACCTTCATACCCGCAAGTGAGTTCAAAGCACATTCTCCATTGGGGACAGGATATGGGTGTGCGCATTTTGTGTTTTACGCTTATTTTGTAGTCACGACAAATTCGCAGATCTACATCTTCCTTTTTCAAAATTACTAACGAAAAACCCCATTTCCTCCCACCAGGTGGAACTCGATCAAATATATCTTTTTCCAGTAATATTTTAGCTTTTCTACAACTATTAATATTAAATGGACTGGTACTTTTCGTACTTGAAAATATGAAGGGAGATATTTTCCTTTAGGCTTAACTTTACTTCATAGTTTTTAACATTCTCATTTATTATCCCATGACTTTGTTTCCTAATTTTGTCGAATTTATGTTCAACACATAATTTCTTATTAAACTGTAATTTTTTTCAAAGTTGTTTAATGTGTCAAGCTTATTTTTAGTTCCATGTAGGCTTCAAATTAGCCTAATATATTTTTATCACGGATCCATCAGACTGATTTAATTGATTAAGGCTCTTTTAAAAACTTAGTTTTCTTAATCTCTTCCAAAGATTTCTGGGTTTTAATACCCAGAAATCTTTGGAAGAGACTAAGAAAACTAAGTCAGGTTACTTCCCGCATCTATTTGTATGTTTATTGTCCAGTAAAACATTCAGGTATTTAAAAAATTATTTTTTTTTTTCAACGAAATGACATCCATTCTCATTCTCACTTACTTTGATTGGACAATTTTTACGTTTCTATTTTAGGATTTAGAGATACATTTAAAATGGTTCATTGTAAAATATCTTCTCATCTGCTTTTCACTCTGATGTTCATAACCACACCAAGTGGACATTAATCTTTTTTCACATTTACATTTAATCTAGATGATCCATAACATTTGTTGTTAAGCATATTCTGCACACTGTTCTTGTAGTGTGATATGCAAATGAGACAGACGCATTAATGAAGCGAACCTCAGCCTCAAGGAAAAGAGAGAAATCACGTTGCATCCTACGAGATTTACACGTAACAGTTCTAGTGACAAGATTTCCATTTACAAGTGCACTAAAATCATTTGTCCATACTCCTCATTTTGAAGACTGTTTACCTATTTAATTTGAATGAAATATGCTTTTATTGAGTGATTTTTTTATCCTAGTTTCTCAAACTCACAATATATTTCAGCCTGTTTCAAATGAAGAACATTTTAAATAACGGTTTATTCGCTTTTTCGAGCAATGTTCATGAACTTAGCTCTCTCTTTGCAATCCCTAGCTTTTTCTTACGTGCTAGGTTTTAGGTTGTTTTTTTGTAATCAGTCGCTTTTCGTTTACATTTTTAGCAGAAATAAATAGACCTACCTAATATCTTTTCCATTCTACACTCTCTTCTTTTGAACAGGATTAGAGGCTTTTTTGTCTGTCTGTCTGGAATAGTGATTCCGGTTGCCTTCTTTTCAGGGCTTATTAAATTTAACTGTCTTGAATTTTATTTTTTGTGATATATTTACTGGTGGCTACGGCTCATCATACTAAGGGTACTGGGTTTGCATTTTATCAATTTGCTTCTTTCCAACTAGTGGTTAGAACACAGATCTTCTGTGTAGCGCCGAGATAGTCTTTTTCTAATCAAAACGCGCTTAATATCGGAGCTCTTTCAGTGTCATTTCGTGCATGGAAAGATGTCCTTGAAATCACATCCAGAGTCGAACTAAGTTTCATGCTGTGCCATAACTCAGCCAGCTCCTATTACCTTAGAAGACCGGCATCTACTATTATTTTTGGCCTTTTTCGCCTTTATAACATACGATATACAAAAGCAATAACTGAAAAACCACCTCCTCCAAAATACCTAAATACCTCATCCTCTCTTTCTTAAACATTCATAGTGTCCATACCAATTTCTGTAGTGAAGAAGCGTTTCTCTTCCAACATTAACCAAACATCCTATCTCCTTGTCGAATTAATATGAATTCATTAATCTCTTCCACTGTTCCTGACTCTCTTCCTCTTTTTCAGAATAATTTCAGTTTTATCCCCATATCTGGATTTTGTGTTCGTGAACATCTTTCACTTGCAACGAAAAAATCTCTTGTGTTCTGGGTTGTTCTTTTATGTGTCTCCCACTTTTCTAATAAAATCTATAACTTCTTCAATTATTTTTTTTTCTTTTTCAATTCTTTCCATGACGGTTGCGTGTTAGATGGAATTTCTGATAGCATAGATAAGCCCCTTAACCTTATTCAAATATTTTTGTGTTCGACGACCTTAGTGCCCACGATATCACGTGGTTTAATCTCTCTAATGCTGCTGATCTCGCTAGCGCAAAAATGAACTTCATTATTACTCAATCTCTCACTCAACTATTAGATTTGTTCACTCGATTCTTCGCTGATTCTGACGGATACGGTTAATATATTTGATCTCTCGATACCTCGATCTATTTACAGGAAGAGAAAGATAATGAGAATCGTTTAGTGACGGATGAGGAAAAATATTAACATGGCTCAAGAAAATAAAAATTTCATTTGTATTTTGGAGATTATAATTGTCAGGGAATCAAGAAATTGGAATAGATTTCCACAGGTATTGAATATTACCTACATATCTGGTCTGGAGTTATTTTACAATATCGAGATTCTTGACAAAATTTAAAGAAACATCTGTAATGTAATCGATCTTGACCAGGTATCTCAACTTTAGTCATTTTCTCACTGACGTGACTCGGATTCCTTCTGTCTTTTTCTACAAATATTTTATTGTAATTGTTCTGAAGAGTCTTTTTCCTGATGCCTTGACTACGGGCTTGTAAGCATGCTACTAGATTTGACTCTGTGTTTTACGCTTTTACAGCTAAACTATCTAGATGGAAGTGATGGGTGTTGTTTGATTGACGCAAAAGTAAAAGTAACTGACATATATTTAATAGAATTACTCAAAAATTATCCTAAAAAAACGTTAAATCTATTGTATAAAACCGTCATTAGTATCAAACACAGCCTCCAGACGATTTTGGAATCTCCTGCGTTTCTTTTGGGCGTTCATATTTTAAGTTCGTGGATGCTTTTTATAAATCTTGCTTTCAGTTCATCTTTACAAGGGGTTTTGCTGGTCTCTCGGTCGACTACGCCAGACACATGATCAATGGGGTCGGAGTATGGGGAGTTAAGTGGCCAAATGTAATAGATGATGTGGTCCATAAATTGTCTGACAGCCATGTCCGGCACCTCCTGCATGTGTGGCATGTTGCAGAATTCTTTTAACAAACGCAAAAAATTACAGCAGCCGCCCTCATGACCCAGGTTCCCACTACCTCCTCAAGACTCTTGACGTAGGTCGCCGTGCTGAGTCTGACACCATCACCAACAATTTCAGGAATTCATTTCTTGTCAAAATTATCAGTGTGAGTTTTCAGAGGTACTGCCTCTTTGTAATCATCATAAGACTCATCCAACATTTCCGAATTCTCTGCACTATTTTCAGATTGATACCAAAACATTCTGAAATGCTATTCTGTCGCACATTTTAAGATGTACAGCATGCTGCTTTCAAATATTTGCTGGGTGAATAACGCCATGGTGTTCTTTTCCTCACCGAGGAAAACTACTATAATGTGCAGTCGACAAAATCAAAAACAATGCAAGAAATAAAAATATAACCTGGCAAATATTTACTAATCACACCTTGTTTTATAACAGTTTCTTTTCTCGCACTTTCGCTTGTAGAAATCTCTTCTAGTTTCTTGCTTTCATAACGCTTTCATTCAACAAAAAATTTAAAGCAACTCAAATCCGCATCACCTGTATTTCTGAATCCTGGTTCATTGTTGTCCTTTCACGGTATCCCCACTAGCATTTTTTCATTTTCTTTCAGTCTCTGTAATCTGCTTCTTTTTGTTGGTATCATTGCCTTGATTAGTGTTAGATTATTTTAAGTGTTTCTTTCTTATTCTAAGTATCATTCTTGTTTGCATGAATTCATAAAACTTTATCCTGTCTCATGATATTGAAAGCATACTGCTGGAGAACTAAAAGTCTTTTTAATATAATGAAATGTTCCTGTTTCTTAATACTTTGCTTCGTTTTGAATGGCAATCTTCACTATTCGAATGAATCATTGAATTTTTTTCTACACGTTTTTCTTGTCTGTTGTTGTTTTCGTTCAACATGTTAAATGTCAATTTTGTTTTTATTTTTATTCATTTTTTAAATTGTTCTTAAAATTAGTATTTATTCATTCACATTCGAAAGCTTTTTGTTTCAATTTTTGTATATGTTTGTATGACTCTTTCCTTTTATGTTAGATTTGCATATCACTTGAATCATTCATTTCTTTTATGAATATTCTTATTTTATATTATCTTTCAAGATCCGTTTTATGGTCATCTCTATCTCTAAGACTTCATGTTCTCCTTATTGTGTGTTCTTTTGTTTCTTGTATTTATTTTAGTTTCTGATTTTTCGGTGATTTTCAGTTATTATTTAAAAATTTATTTTTCTTTCTATACTTTTTTTTGTTTTTTTATCTTGTTTTATATTGGAGCGGTTAGTTTCGGTTCGCTAAGGAAAATAACAATTGCATGTAATAAAACTTAATGACTCTTTAAAAATTCATCGAAAAACTGTCTCTGCTTTTCAAAACGCAGAAGATCCTTACTGCAACCATATCTGAAAAGTCTCTAATTGGATCAAACTTCTGACTGATGTAAGACTTTTGTATCTGCGATTAGAATTAAACCTGTGGTGATACCGAGCAAAAGCGAGGGACCGAATGTTTGCTCTCTACCGACCAAAAAGCAAATGAACTTAAAATCGTGTCTGCGCAGGTGTATTCGCGCAGATGTTCCGGTTGAAAAATAGAAATTAATCAAATATCAAATTTTCATTTCGCCACCCTACGCGAATTTTATTTACCAGCCAGTGGGAAGCCCAGAACCAAATACAAGTGAGAAATCCCAAAACGAGCTGTTTTGATCCAAAATCCAGATATAAAAAGCCGAGACAAAAAGCACCCAGCAGACAGATCAGACGAGAAGAGAAGAGTGTAATTAATATCCCCTTGACTTAAGTCAAGCGGTTACTACGCTTGCCTGTTTCCTTCTTCCCTGACCTAAGGAGCGATTACTTCAAAGACATTCCTCACATACCTCCGCCCCCCACATTCCTAAGCACTAATTATTTTTTCAGCATTATTATTTATCATGAACATTTAACTTCCGTTGGACCTATCCTTCAAAGATCACTTTAATTGTAAAACATTAATTGATATGTATATATATAAATGTTATTTTCAACTCAGTTTACTTTTGTTATAATTATTTTATGACTTATAGTGGACTATCAACCACCTGGCCAAATTCCGTTAACCTTCAACAATATACAATTACACTTCACTAAAACGGACACCCACTACCAACGGAAATAGATAAGATACCCACTATAAACCTTGATACCTGCCGCTGATTCTCAAGATAGGATGAAACTAACGACTTGAAATAATGCTATAGAATAATATTTCCACGTTTTCCACTTAAGATCTTTTTTAAATTTCATGTCTCTTCAGAACGATGACAGTACATCTCTTCACATTTTTCTATGCTTCGAAGCGCTTACCTGTTATGATGTTTTAGTATCTCCTCTTTTCTTTGTTCTTTCATCCATTTAAACATGTTTGTTAGGTCAATTTCTATTGCTTGAAAATTTTAACACCCAAAGGAGATACTGATTTCCAGTGAGTGTTAACTTTTTAGGCCTCCTCATTTTGTGTCTCAGAAAGAAAAACTGTCACTTTCTGATTTTATGGATAATTTTTCATTTGTTTTTATTTACGATAAAACTTCCTCGTCTTTTAATTGTTGCTTATATGGTAATTTCATTAACTTTTTCTTTATTTTAACTTTTGGTGCCATCAGGTTTCTCTTATTCTGTGACAAATTTGTCCAACAATTTGTTTGTAACGAATACCTATCCTTAAGAATTCGGTTTCCGATTATCGATACTCTGTTAGAACACTTACCACTTATTTGTCTTTTTTCGGGCATTTAACATCAATTCTGAGCTCAAAGCTTGGCCTTTTCTCTGAATATCTAAATTATGTTATAATAATGTTGAAAATATGGATTTTCGTCTGACTAGTCAAGATAAGCAATGGTGTACGTTTTTAATGTAAAACATTAATTGATATGTATATATGTAAATGTTATTTTCAACTCAGTTTACTTTTGTTGATGAATTCCATATGGAGATTAGTTTACATTTACGATAATCAAATGATGTGAGTGATTTCGCTGATGAGAGATTAAACAATTTTTTAAAAAATAATTACACGTGTAGCAGCCAAGCAATGCACTCGCTTCCTTGTTGAAAAAGACGGTCTCCTCTGTTAATCACAACGCAAACGTTCTTTAACCTCTAACTTTGGACGACAGTCTTAGAATGTATCAATTCTGAATCTAAAACGAGTTGGCCATGGGTGTAACAATACCAGCCCCGTAGTTGTTACGAAAATAACAGCTGGCACATCTATCGTGGTGAGGCTGAGTTCCTAAAATTCTGCTGGCTATCTACAGGGTTAATAACCACTTACAAACAAACACACACACACATTGTTTCCATTTATTTCTTAACATATATATATATATATATATATATATATATATATATATAAACTGCGTCTAGAGATTATATGCAAAAGAGGTAGTGTCAAATATTTTATGTAAAATGCATACATATGGGTTACCAAATAAAACAATTTGTGCTATTATGTATAGCGAGTAATTAAGTCCCAATTTTAAATTTCAGATTGATATTTAGTATTTTTGAGTAATTATATCAATTTTCAGGGTCAAGAGATTGTTTACAAGAACTAGAATTTAGTATTATAGCTCGTAAAAAAACTAACAATGAATGAAAAGAACTATACCATCAAAGAAATTAGCAAATGAAAGTATTCGCTTCAAATTTTTCAGAATCAAGAAAATATATCTAATGGGAATTCAACCAATGAAAAAAGTCTCAGGCTGAATTCAGGAATTTAACAAAGCGAGATCTATCACATATCCGAACAGAATTTATAAGAAACCCAAATGTATCAAGTACGTTCATATTTGAGGCAGCTGGAGCTCCTATGGTGTTAAGGGAAACAAGGTATAAAGCATTAAGGAAGTTTGCTGTTGTAAAAAATCAAATAAGAAACACATTTTAACATAAATACACAAGGAAAGAAGATTGCAGTGGACAAAAATGTATAAAAACTGATTCAAGTAAAGTGCTTTTTACAGACGAATCAAGGATCGCTCTCGATGGGCTCGATGAATGGGCTCGATAAATGGGCTCGAGGATGGGTTTGCAAGCAACATGCCTCAAGAAAATTTTTAAACGCCAACAAATCGGGGATGGG
The DNA here is from genome assembly GCA_037127315.1 of Ascarosepion bandense. NCBI lineage: Eukaryota > Metazoa > Mollusca > Cephalopoda > Sepiida > Sepiidae > Ascarosepion > Ascarosepion bandense. Next base: position 587,566 of record JBBBDQ010000777.1, read on the forward strand.
ATCATGATATGGGCTTAGTTTTTGGTAATGAGCTCTGGGTTTATTTAAAGTGAAAGACAGGGTCAAAATGAATTCCAGAAGTTACTGTGATTTTCTATAGCAATATTTTTTGAATAGCATGATAACCAGTTTTAGCCAAGCGTAGATCTATTATCTTTATTCAAGACAACGCACCATGTCATGCATCAAAGTTTACTAAATCCTGGTTGAAAGAAAAGGGATTTGTAGAAGTTTCTCTTATGGACTGGTCTTCAAATATCTGTGACTAGAATCTGTGGAGCATCCTCAAGAGAGATATTTATTCTAATGGAAGGCAACTCAACAGCAAGTGTGACCTTTGGGAGGCAGTTAAATCTGCTGCAAATAATTTACCAGCCGCTAAAATTGCAAATCTAACATCAGATGTTGACAATAGACTGCTAAAGGGTTTTGAAAAGAAAGGAGCATTTGTGCAATAAATTTTACGAGGTTCTTATTATATTTTGTTATTGTATCTTTCATTTTTAAAATAAAATGTTTTTACGTTTTTTTTTTAAGAACTTGACGAATTTGTTCTAAAATCTTTTCATATTATTTTTTACATTAATTTTACAAGTTATAATAATGTAAAAGCATCAAAATAAATAGTTGCAAATAAATTACTGACTGTCATATTAGCCGGTTTTGTCAACTTACTAAAGTTTTTTTTCTAACCAAAAACAATAGTTTTCTCTGTGACTATATATATAAATTAATAATATTGATTAGAATCTAAACAACATCATAATAAGACTCTTTATACCAATTTATAACTTGCATATATATAACTTTATACCAATTTGCATATATATAACTTTATACCAATTTATAACTTGCATATATCCTCTAGACACAGTCTATATATGTATGTATGTATGTGTAAATATACTGACACACACACATACACATACACGCACACACACACACACACACACACACACACACACACATATATATATATATATATATATATAATTAGATATAGAGTCTACACTGAAAATTTGAAACAAATATTGTTATTAAAAACTTTATTTTAACGAATTGATTTCATTCCAGCATGTATCTGTATTTACACAAACAACGATTCAACGGCAAAAAGACATTATGATAGGGGTGAATGTTTTTTTTTATACAACAGTGTAAATCGTTATTTAAAATTAAATCCAAAGTTTCGAGCACACTATATGTATTTTTCCACGCAATATCTCATATACTTAAATTTTATAATTATTTATCATTTTTACGATTAGTACACTTCTAACAGCCCAATGGAAAAATTGTTCTATAACTAAAAACAACCAAACAAGAAATATTTTATAGACTCCAATGTTTCTTCTCTCACGACTAATGGTTACATTGTTAAAGCGGATTTATTGCTCTGAACTGCTATTATGACACCAGTTCACACATATCTCAAGTGGAACTCATATGTAGGATCCATCGTTAAAGTTTCTAAAAATGGGTTCAGCTCTTTATATTGCTGGCGGAAGCACCTGAATCTGTCTTCCAAGTTTTTTTTTATTTGTGTACGAGAGCCAATTCAGACGAAAAATAAATTAATTTTTCCTGAGGTACCAAATCCTCCGTTTCCTTGAAAATCTATAATCTTCATCCGTCTTTCATAATTACATTTTACTAACATTTCTGTTGTTTCAAAAACCGGTCATCTGTTTCTCAAGCCCCGTACATGTGTTTTTAAATGATTGATCACAAGTTTTCTATTGAATCTAAAGGCTATTCTATTTACTTGGTGCTTTTAACAACTATTTTGGTGCTTTGATAAGTAGATATTTTGCATAGAGGCACATTTTTGCATTAACATAAGTATTTAAGTTAAAACTTCTTCGTTGTAATATTCATTATTTAGTTTTTTTATCGAAGAACATGTAGTTACATTCTGCATTTATCAGATTTTAATTAAATTTTAATTAACTTGGGTACAATAATGGTCCAAAAAATTTCTCATCTTCTCACTGTGGACCTCTAAGTCATGTTTGTCAATTATTTGATTAAAATGTCAAATCTCTAGATCAGTCACTATTTAATGTGGCTATAGTGGCAAAATCAGTTTTATTGTATTTGTTCGATCATATTAAACATTTTTCTTATGTCATTTATTTTTTTTCTTTTATGTCTTCAGTCTATATTGTGAATATTTTGTTACTTTTCTGTTTACATCCGAAACGGTAACTTATTCAAATATTTTCTTCCTGGTCAGTCTCATTGACGTTCTTATTACGCATTTAATTTTTATTAAATCGATTTTCATGACAGATTTAAAGACAGTGTTTTGTCTTTTTCTTGCGAATGCCTACTATTATTTTGCGACGGTTCTCTGACCAATTTCCAATATTTCTGCAATTTCTAGTGTTGTTCTACTATAAATCAATAATTGTAGAATACCATGTTTTTCTTTCATATCTTTATAAAAATTGTCAATAATTGTATGTCAGAAATTTTAAATAATAATTTGAATTTTATGCTAATGAACACTAGCGATAAAGTTTATATTGTATGTAATGTTGTTAGAAAAGGGTTTGCCCAATATAACATCTACGTATGCGAAACGCTTTAGAAATGTTTAACAGCGCATTAGAATAGAGAAGGATACCATATCAAAATCTATACAAAGTATTAAAAATACGAAAATAATTTTACAAACCAGAAAAGAATGCGTAAAGGCTATCTAATATCAATCAGCCCCGCTGAGATAGAATGCTATACAATGTTGTCTTGGATGAAGAGGAGACGTAAGGTATTTACCTGGCCTTCCCACTGAGGCAGGCCGTGCTAATTTTTACGTGAGGTTCCCATACGGATGCATATGGGCCAAGGACAAAAAAAAATGTTCGCTCACCGCGACCACTTTAACACTGGCGTTGATATTACACACATCCTACCTTTTTCAGTGCAATGATGATAGTGCTGCCAAAGCGTTGGCGTCCTGTCTCTCATATCAAATAGAGCGTGAACAGATACTCCACATTTATCGCTGCCAAAAAACATGATGTATTATAGATAGGGTTCTACAGAAGAAAGCTGAGAATACTATTTTTGGAACAATTAGAAAATGTTAATAAAATTAACTCCTGCACATAATGAGAAAAACATGTAGAAATATTTGTCCCCACGTGGATAAACTGTAGGCAGATGTAAATAATCAGTAACCTACCAAATTAGTATGTGATAGAGCTGAGAGTAAGTGGGATAGTAAGACAAAGATTAGTTGGAACTACAAAGGATAAGAAGTTGTAGAGAGCGATAATCTTCCATATTCTGAAGAGACACTATATGTAAAATTAAGTAACATTTATATAAAAAATATTATCATATGCTGAAATTTGCTTTTGTTTTTATCTATCCCATGAATATAAATATATCCTTGAACATTTCCAGACCATCATTTTTGGCAAAATATTTTATTTTGTAAAGATTGCTTGCATAATAAAATCTAACAACCACTAGAAACATATTTAAACTGAGAACCATTGCGTCTTACTTTTCTGTTGAAATTATCATACTTGAATGCATATGCAGATACGATTATTCATTCCTACCTGAATTGGCAGGTCTATTCTTCATATTAGCAACTAACCATGATTTATATCCACTTCCCACACAATACAATGTCTGAAAAACGTCAGTTTCGCTAATATTTGAAACTGAGAGCAATTGATTTTCACCGATTTGTGTCCACAAAGTTTAGGAGAATTTTCTTTCGCTTCCAAGTATTCTTCAACACAAAGACTTATATTTCTAAACTCGAGGTTGGAGAGTTCGGTAAAACTTTTAAACATTATTGATTTCAAATAAAGTACATATTCTGCCAGGCAACCTGTCAATGATCTAAAAGCAAGATTTAAGATTTCATTGACAAAAGATATACATAGGAGTAATTTATGGTGATCAAAACGAATTAGAAATCAATTCTAATATAATATTTTATTCGGTTCCAGTTTATTTTTCCAAAGATGTATGCCGAAATATTTATGAGAAATATAATTCAAATACCCCAAAACTACTTTCATACAACGTACAAAAAGTAGTTTATTAAAGATTAAATCTAGGTTTATAATAATATGTTCTTCATAGGTGTGAGATGATATACGTTAATAAAATAATTTTCAAAAAGAGATGCTATATATATATATATATATATATATATATATGTGTGTGTGTGTGTGTGTGTGTGTGTGTGTGTGTGTGTGTGTGTGCGTGTATAAATATAGGGTATTATGGATAAATTGTCTTCTAAATAGGTAAAAAAGAGAAAAACATTGGCATTTCATTTTATCTGATATATTTACTAAAATTATAAAGAAAAACATATCTTGTATAAATAAAGACCAAATTTATCTTAGAAAATCTCTATTAATCTCCAGAAGACATCAGAATCTTCTGAAATTCTTCAGGGCTGTCTCTTTATTAAGTTGATGAATGCGCCATAATCTTTGTTTTCCTTTCACTCTTGGTGTTACAAGGAGTTTTTTATCTCTTTCAACTGCACACCAAACAATCATCAGGGAGATTGCAGTCTGACTAGTTAGCTGACCACATGTAACAGGTGATATGGTCGCAGAAGTTGTCTGACAGCTGTGACTGGGTTCTCCTGTTTTTGTGGCATGGTGCAGAGTTCTTTTGTCCAGACATAAAACTCTTTCAGTATCTAACCTCTTGATCCAGGGCAGTAGAACATCCTCAACCACTTGATGTACGGCTATCTGTTTAGTCTGAGGCCATTGGGAAGAAGAATTGAGACATAACTAGTGATAACGTCAAGAACTTTCGTAATCACCGTCAACGTTAACTCTTTTCTAATCCTCTGTGCTGTTATCCAAAATGTTTGTCTTGAAGCTTCCTGCTCGAATGCAAAAAAATACAGCATGCCGTTTCCAAATTTCTAGGACAGTGAATTGCGTCGTGGTGCTTTTTCCTCAGATACGATGCTCAACTGAGCCTACTATACTGCGCATTTGATAAATAAAAACAAAAACGTGCATAGGTGAACTAAGCAAATATAAAATGGCGGCAATTAACCCATCAACACTGTGTATAAAATGGAAGTTACAGAATGCTTATATAATTCAGATACCTACTTGATATATGTTGTGCTTCTTCAATATGCAGTGAACCAACTGCTGTTTTTGTTGTAACTATACTGAGCTGGCCTTAATTAATCTTTCTTGGAGAAAATTCTTAATCTGGCATAAGTACATGTTTGAACTAGAATAGTACGCTCTCGTTTCAAGGATTGTCATTTCATACAAGCAACTACTATCTCTGTTTCACCTTCTCAATTTTACTCATAATGTCGTTTCACCAAATTCTCAAACCTCAAATATTCTAGGTGAGTATTACATTATACATTCTTTTTTGCCTCATTTTCTCTTCTGAAAATGTATGTTTTTCTCTCGTTCGGATGGTTTTGCTAGGTTTCCTATTTTTCATACAACCTCCTCATTCCTTATTTGTTTAATTCAGTGAAAATACAGATATCTTTCTTCAAATCTAATCTTTATATGTGCGTTTAAAATGCCCGACCACTGAGGCAATTTGATATTTCATAGATCTTCCGTAGTTCTTTCTTTCTAGTGATGTTTTTATATCTTTTATTATTTAGCTTATTTTTAAAAATGATTTTTTGTTATCTAAATGGACTTTGATTTTTCAGAACATGCCTACTCTGTAACTACAATACTCAGACAAACTTTTGCTCTTGTTTCATTTTGATTTTAAGGTACAACGTATATACTTTCCAACATTAATAGTGAAAATAATTTCAGATTCTCTACGCCATTAAGCAAACTACTCTCAAATAAAGCCAACCAGGACGCAAGGATTTACTGTGTATGAAAGAATATAAAAAAGAAACTTCTATTAAGAAGCAGGGAAATAAAAGAGCATAAATTAAGACGAGATTTGCGATAAATGAAATTTAGCATACAACTTACGGTTGCATCTGACCATTTCAACATTAATAATAACTTCTTACTGCCAGTTTAGTATTGTGGATGAATTAATAGTTTCTAGATATCAGAAAGAAAATGTCGTCAGAACAATTAGCGTGACATTATTTATAGAAAAAGCATTGGGAATCTACAATTAGGCGGTAGGAATGTGACTGATACCAAGATGCTAGATCAGGACAAGAAACTTTATTCTTCTTTGTATTTTATCAAAGATGTCTAAATATATAGAAGGAGTGCCTGACCATATGCGTCAGCAATTTTCTAAATATAGTTGAATGGTTTACTTATAAATATGCAAGATAGATTCGAGCAGAAAAACCTTTTTTATACGACACAGTAAACCAACCATCCTAAAGGCATACCTAACAATTGATTAAATATAATCTTTCCACTTCATGTCAACGGAAAATTTTAGCTCAAGAAGCACAAAGAGTCGCTCTCCTGGAAGTTATCAGATAGGTTGATGGAAGGCAGAAAGGGTTCTGTCAGACGATTAATAAACATGAATTTCATTTTAGAGGCGTTTCATTTTGTAAACTATTGTAGTATATAATTCATGCCGGGAAATGCAAATTTCTCTTAATTGAATAACAAAAAGGGTGTTTAGCCTTCAGAGACATGATCCTACTAAGTTCACGCTAAGAGATAACAAAACTGATTTTGTATCCAATGTCACTCCAGGTCTTATGAAAAGATTCATAAAAGAATTATACTGAAAGGTACGTCATAGCCACCCGGTATATATTCATGACTAACTAACATGTAACCAAGAGACTGACCAATCTGACCTTGGCATATGTTCATACAGGACAATCAGATTACAGAAAGATATAAAACCGCTCAACTCATGATGCACAAAATAATTTTTAATATGTTTCCTAAGAGATGAATCCACGTTTAGCGATAGCTTACAAAGCAACCCTGTCTTTTCTCGTTGTTATAAGTCATTAGATGAATAAACCAAGCTTTTGATAATTAGACTCGTAATCTTATTGTTTTAGTAAAATATAACCTTACACTTCAGTTTACAATGTATCTAATGAATAGTAGGTGCATCCAGCTCAGCCAAGAATATCATTCATAGTTGTCTAATTTGTTACCCCATCAAAATGCACAAAGTATTCTGACTATATTAAAAGCTGGTAAAAAATGTTAGATGACCGGAAAATATTTGCATTCAGTCTAAATAACATAGTTTTTGCTTATTTGATTTATTCTATTTTTCACATTTTCTTTGTATGGAAATCATAAAACATTACAAAAATATAATTCCGTCGAGTAAGTCACTTTTTTTCTTAAATATTCTAATTCTGATGTTAGATTATTTGGTCAAATACTCATCAGTCGAATGTTTCAGCAGCCATCATTATATTATTATACGCAATTTCAAAATTCAAATAGGATAAATGATTTAACAGACGATGAAAGATGTGACACAGAAATTCAAATTCAAAAGCACATTGGAATAGCAAAATATGCCTTCCAAAATTTAAAGAATGTATGAAGAAATGTCGTTACAAACAAATAATATTGCTTCTTTGTAATAGTTATATATATATATATATATATATATATATATATATATATATATATAATTTTACCATATCTGAAGAGGAGTCAGAAAGCAAGAGAAATTGGGATTTAAAGAAGGATGATTATCATAAAAAACATAAATAAACCGAAAGAAAACATACTTTCAGAAGAGATTTAAACCGATAAAACTATATACAAAAAAGTGTTGAATACGACTTGGGGGAAATTTAAACAACAATTACGCTTTAAAAAACTAAACAGAAAATATGATTTCTACATATAATCAGGAAGAGGCAGAATTTTTAAGAAACATAATGCGTAAAGAGGACATAGAGAGTATGCCACTCACAAGATATATTGTACGCAAGAACGATAATGGATAGCAGCGAGGAACCTACTTAATGTGCTTGCCGCCTCTTCAAGTTGAAACACAGGTCCCTGAAATATCACCAAAGTTGAGAAACATCGATCCTGGTCAATATAATATGGATAACTGCTTTAGAATACCAGATACTGTAACCTTAGATGGTGTCATGGTGAATGACTCGGAACTGTTAATCGGAAAGCAATTCCAGTTTTAATTGAGTTCGTTATAATTATCGTAGGCTTGGGAAGTCTATGAATCCATCTGTTATCCATAATTATGCGTTAATTATTGAAATTTGTAATAACATTATTATCTCTAAGTTTTAATACAATTATTATCTAAAATAATTGCGTACAAAATATTTAAATTTCACCTTTATTAACTCATAGAGGTTGATATGCCGCTAAACAAATATCAACAAACCAACAACCTACTTAATGTGCTTATGCAAATGATGGTAGACCATGGAGTAGGAAGGATGTTACATTTTCAAATACTGTTATAAGCTAAGAGTCATATAATTAATCGGTTTTTAATTTTAAAGAAGTCGATATATTCCCTACTCCCCACAGACTAGTTTTACACAGGGGACTGGTGAGGATTTCATAGAGTCTTTAAAGTATTATGTTTTTTGTAGTAAGAATAAGTAATAATGTGATGTTTTGATGCAAGAAATTTTATATAGCTTGCTTGAGTCAGCGATTGTAAGTACTTTTAAGACATATGAAGAGCAGCCTTCCTCATCACCATTTTTGACCTTGTGCACATTTTTTAAATAAATATCAGTTGTGGAGAGCCATATCTGTTTGCATTTTTATGGATACGCCACATAAAAGTAGAATCATGCCTCTCAGAACGATTACTCTATTTATATCCCAAGAGTTTGATTGATAATAATTGCTTTCTTTGGTCACCTGACACTCATCTTTCGAGATTTGATAACGTTTTGTTTAGTTAATTAACATTGGTTGACATGATAGGATCATGACTTGAGAATCGGATGATCTCATTATCTGATCTTATTCTTTGCAATGAGAGCTTATTTCTACTTATCATTCAACGATGATTTCTTATTTTTAATAAGATACAATGGCATCCTAGGAAATGTAGCACAAAATAAATCCAAAACTTATTGCTGGTGTTTTATTTTAAAATTTGTATTGCTGGTATTTTGACGATGAAAATGTATTTTATACCAGTTTAGAGGCTAATTTATAGCCTATAGTTGGAAGCCCAAAATGTGCTACCACCCAGGTTTAGGGTAGACCTGAGATATGGTTCCACCATTCCCAAAATCTACAGCTCAGACGCCTTGCATGCTTCAAATGTGATGATAACTTTACTTTGATTAACTCTATTTTCAGTTGTTAAATCGTTGATATATCAGTGACCTGTGTTTCAACTTGAGACAAATAGTTACAAATACCGGTCTTTGAATAATAGTAGATGTTATCCCTTGATTTTTTGATTAGGATTAGGATTCCAGTTCTTAATGTATTATCATTCTTTTTTACTTTCATTAGCCGCTTGCATTATAACATTACTTGAGATGAAAAGATTAAAAAGATGTACAAGTATTAATATTCATTTTCATTTTGTTTCACTTAAATGTATTTCAGCGGAATTGTTTGTTGTAGAAATAAATTCCAACATTGCATAACGAGCGACATTAGAATATGACATGAGCCCTAGTTTTAAGATATTGAAGGTGTTACTTCTGAAAAAGCTGCATACTTTTAAAAAGAAAGAAATTCAGCCTATTTTGAATAAGGTTTCATAATATTATTTAGTCTAAAATTAGTTTTAGATAATTAGAGACGTGACTTGTTAATCAACATCCGTTATTACAAAGAGAAATATATTTACTTTTCTGTGAGTCGAGTTTCATTATTGTTATTCGTAAAAAATTACATTTAGATGATTGAAGATCGTATGAATCAACACTCGTAATTACGAAAAGATATAAATTTACTTCTTTTTGAAATGAGTTTGATTATTAACTGTTTGAACACTTTCTTTAGAGGACTGAAAATCTTTACTTACATCCAAACTTTCTAAATATTCTAGAACAATGTAAGGTATGAATAATTAAGAAAATATATAAATATTTTTAATGCATCCGTGATTGCATTGTTTTAAGCTGGTTCAGGTTGTTCACATTATACCATTTTCTGTCGTCCGTCATCAGATGGTATGAATTGTTTTTCATTAAATATTTGTGCTGACCTATTTCAGTGAATGGAGGCATAGAGAAATCGTGCAATTTCTAGCTAACATAACGCAAATCTTCATTGTATATGCACTTTGAAGGACTGTTTTCAAAAGACGATGTGTGTTCATACTGCCGTAACTGTCGATCGACCTCGTTGACTGCATTCGAGATCAGTCAACAAACGCGCCGCAGTTAATTAAGGAGTCCATAATCTTTTCAGTGGATTCATATACGGTTTGAATTCTTCTCTTGCCTACCACAGCTAAGAGCCCCAATCTGCTCAAGGTTTTAAACTATAGCTAGTGGGAGGGAGGAAATTGATTTACATCTTTCTAAGTGCATTGCTGAGAAACTGAATGTCACTAACAAAAAGGGAATTTAATAATGACTTATTGATTTTTTTCATTATGGTCCGCTGTACTTTATGGTACATTTACATCCACTAATTCGTATTGCATCCAGGATTAAGCTTCAGTTAATAAGATTTTCTTCATCTAAAGAATTAGCCAAATTTTATATATAAATTAAGCAAGGGGATAATTGAAATCGTTTTGGCGTTAACGTATGACATTTCATTGGTGAAATTTGTGTCAAATATAAGTTGCATATTAGTGCTGTTATATAATACCCAGGAAGTTTTCTCATATTGACCATGTCTACTAGACACAAAATAGTTATCTGAGGATCAATAAGATTGAAATCTTCATTTTTATGCCTAGTAATATCAGTAAGAATTAATGTCATTGTCAACTGAATTTCAATCTCAATAAAGATTCTGATTCCAATATTTAATAACATTAAACAGTAAGAAAATTAATCATGAACACTGCTGTCGTAAATTCTAAAATTATATCTGTTAAATCGCAGCTATAAAACACCCGTCTGACTGTATGTCTTTGCTTCCCTACCTGTATGACCACGTCTTATTATGATTCAGTTGAACTACAGGAACAATAAATAACGTTATACTAAAATATAACTCAAATAAGGAATTATCTTAATATGTGTGCACATTCATTTAATCTAATACTGTATTCTATAAGAACGTTAATTATGATGGCTAATTGCACTTTGAGGAAAGATCCTACTCGCTTGAACTGTAACCTACCTTAGTGATTTCTCTAAATTCAATTTTACATAAATATATTTATATTATAATTAGTTATTTTTAGTTTTCATCATCGATTTTTGCTATGGGCACACTACCTAACAATTCTGCAGGAAGACCTAAGGCAGGTCATGGTGTGTTGTTATGGCCCCATTTCATGATTTTTCTGTCTCTCCTAACATCCCTAGCGTTACATAGACAAAGTTCTCCTTAGTGTATGGCTGTACGTAACAAAATATTTTATTATATCTCTTAAGCTAGGGTTTCCAGGGATTCTTTCAATGTGTTGTATTGTTCCATTCTTTCTCATTCCAAGTGTGCCGATTATCAATGGTACGATTTTTGTTTTCAATTTTCACATTTATTCCAACTTCCAGGACTTTATATTTTGACAGTTTTTTTTTTAATTTCTTTGGTTGCTATGTTACAATCCGGTGAACAATCTATATCAAATAATAAGCAAAGATTTTCTTTCTGTTTTTTAACATTTTGTCCGGCCTATTTCCTTCAATTTTTCTGTCTGTGTAGATAGTGTAATCCCATAGAATAGTGATATCTTCTATTTCTCTAACCAGTGCTGGGTGATCTTCATACCAGTGTTTATTTACATATTTTCCATAGTGTTTTTCAATTATTATTATGTCATTTTTCATCATATTTCGATTTCTGCTATGGTTGCACTACAAACAAAGTCTGCGGGAAAACCTAAGGCAGGTCGTGGCGTGTTGTTATGACTCCATTTCATGTTTTTTCTATCTCTACTATCATCCCTAGCATTACATAGATAAAGTTTTCCTTAGTGTGTGGGCTGTACTTAATAAGACAATTTTTTGTATATCTCTTAAGCTGGGGTTTCCAGAGATTCTTTCAATGTGTTGTTTTGTTCGATTTTTTATCATTCCAAGTGCACCTACTATCACTGATCAACACTTGTTTTTAATTTCCACATTTTTTCTATTTCAATTTCCAGGTCTTTTGACAGTTTTTCAAATTCCTTGGTTGCTATTTTATAATACGCTGGACAAGCCATGTCAATTAATAGACAAGTTTTTTCTTTCTGGTTTTTAAAAATAATGTCCGGCCTATTTGCTTCAATGTTTCTGTCTGTGTAGATGGTGTAATCCCATAGAATGGTTACATCTTCTATTTCTGTAACCGGTGCTGAGTGATGTTCATACCCGTGTTTGTTTAAAGATTTTCCATAATGTTTGCACATTGTCCAATGTAA